>OZ024674.1:8113455-8564484 GCA_964016965.1 Diacarnus erythraeanus | reverse complement strand
TGATGACTAGCCAATACACTGGAATATGTCTTCATTCAAGTTTCATAATGGAAACTATCCTCTATAGGTAAATTATTATTATTATTATTATTATTATTATTATTATTATTATTATTATTATTATTATTATTATTATTATTATTATTATTATTATTATTATTATTATTATTATTATTATTATTATTATTATTATTATTATTATTATTATTATTATTATTATTATTATTATTATTATTATTATTATTATTATTATTATTATTATTATTATTATTATTATTATTATTATTATTATTATTATTATTATTATTATTATTATTATTATTATTATTATTATTATTATTATTATTATTATTATTATTATTATTATTATTATTATTATTATTATTATTATTATTATTATTATTATTATTATTATTATTATTATTATTATTATTATTATTATTATTATTATTATTATTATTATTATTATTATTATTATTATTATTATTATTATTATTATTATTATTATTATTATTATTATTATTATTATTATTATTATTATTATTATTATTATTATTATTATTATTATTATTATTATTATTATTATTATTATTATTATTATTATTATTATTATTATTATATATTATTATTATTATTATTATTATTATTATTATTATTATTATTATTATTATTATTATTATTATTATTATTATTATTATTATTATTATTATTATTATTATTATTATTATTATTATTATTATTATTATTATTATTATTATTATTATTATTATTATTATTATTATTATTATTATTATTATTATTATTATTATTATTATTATTATTATTATTATTATTATTATTATTATTATTATTATTATTATTATTATTATTATTATTATTATGATGATGATGATGATGATGATGATGATGATGATGATGATGATGATGATGATGTTAGATACTGGTTTCAAGATATTCTGTGTGAATGATTGCTGCAGATGTAGTTCCCTCTTCTTCACCCATTTCCCCAGTAGGGAACAGGGCCCCTTTATCTGTATCTTCCTCAATGGGGGACAGAGAACTTATCCCCTTTAATTCTTTATCCTCTTTTCTGGCGAAGTGAACAGATACCTCCACTTCTTTTTCCTTCTCAACAGTGATCATAAATTCCTTCACTTTTTCTTCTTCAGTTCCTTCTCTCTTCTTCTTTCCCTCTTTCTCTCTCTCCTCCTCTTCTTCCTCCACTCCTCCACAACTTTCCTCCTTCTTTCCCTCATCCTCTCCCTCCTCTTTTCCTCCATCCTCTCTCCCCTCCTCTTCATTCTTCTCTTCTTCTTCTTCTCTTTCCTCCTTAACAGGGGTCAAAGTACTCATTGCAATCTTGTCCTTTTCAACAGGGTTTACTCCCCACTCCTCATCCTCCTTCTCAATGTGGATGGTGCTATAGCTGACCACACCCATTTTCTCGACAGATTTCTCCTCTATTTTCCCATCTCCTGACACATCATCAATAGAACATTCCAATACATTCTCAGCTTTTAACATAGCTTCTTCCTCAATCCTCTTCCATTGTTCCAACCTCCGCTTCATATTGGACATGCCCACATTACCTACAGCCATGCCCCTCTTTGTTGCTCGGTAGCTATTGATCCTGTTGATTAAGGATAACTTTTTTTCGTGCAGCGATTCATCAATCTTCCTTGGCTTTTTGTTCTTATTTGTTCCTGGCCTCCAGACCTGGTGCTTCTCCCCATCATGCAGCATCTGTGAGATGGTGTCTCGTCGGTTTCTATAGCGACTTTTCTTGATCCTGCCCTCTTCTGACACACCTTCACTTACATCTAAACCACCAGAGTCTAAAACACACAATAAAAATATATTCATACAGAGAGAAGAGAGAGTCTAAATCAAAACCTACAAAGTCAGGTGCTACTAAGAAGCATATTTTGCCCAAGACCTGATAAAAATAACACTATTTACTATTATTAGTATGCTCTATCTTTAGTAACACTTTGTTTGATGGAGAAGTGCATGTCCTTTTCTCTAGTAAAGAATATCAATTTAAGAACAAATTGCCTTTTATCAATAAACTTTGTTAACTAAGTCACCAAAATAAATCACTAACATTTGCTGCCATGAACAGTGGATGAAGAAACAAGCACTTTCTCAAATCCTACAGAGGCTATCTCACGAATACGCTCACTCTCAGAAGCTTCAAAATTGACTGAGCCTCTCTCGTCCATTAACTCATCGGACAAAGAGGTTAGAAACTGAACGTGACCAAAATTTGCTTTCATTTGAGACAGAGAGGAAGTTTTTCTGTAGGTAAAAATATTTGCACTTCACATCATATTCACACATGGTATTAGTCAGCTCCCAGGGTTCAAATTTTAGGCAAAAACAAAACAAAACAAAACAAAACTTGTCCTCTTTCTGTGTACCTGTTCTGGAAATATTTTTTAATTCTTGGAATGATGTAAGAATGACGTAATGTCATGGCAACCCAGGCAAGTAGCAGGTAACCAGCAGACATGACTAGCAGGACCTGTTTGTTAATATCAAGAACACATGACATCTCTACAAACATGACCTCACTTTTGTTAACAATGGACTCAAAGGGCCTTGGAAATTTATCTCCTAGTTACTATCACAACCAGTAGTGAAATCTTCAAGGCACTTCCCCACTAATCTCAGTATCATTATTATAGTAGCTGTACTATGACCCTAATTCTAGTTACTATTATATAAGTTAATAATCCTTTAATAAAATATTATTTAATTTGCACTTTCAATGGCCAACAGCATAATTACAGAAAATGACAGGATCTTGGTATCTTCAAAATTGCTGCAGTTCTAAACTAAATTTAGACATGAAAAGATTTATGTAGCTATAGTAGCCACACATAGCTATAGTACTACCATAAATACAGAAACTTTCGAAAGTAGAATATTTTAGGAAGTCAGGATAATTCAGAAGTTAATTTATTTTGATTTACTGCTTCCAAAATTTTGTTAAACAATAAAAATTTGAAATATTTAAATATGAAAATTTCAAGATTTATGGTACTTTACAAGAATAGCTGGTATTGCCACTCCATTATTAATAGGGAAAGTGGGGAAAAAAAACCCAACTGTAGCTATAGCATGTTTCATATATGCACATTCTAGATAAATTTGCCCTCAAAATGCCACACATTATTCTTGTAGTATAGATGAAAATTCTAACTCATCCTGCTACATGAAAGAACCCTTTTACCAGAATATTGAGGTAAGGGTTGACTATGTGAAGGGAGAAGTAACTGAGGAGGTATCTGCTAGAGGTTGGATAACACTCTATCGGCGAATGATTGGGACAGCCGAGGTCAATCTCTTGCAGAAGAATTCGTGTTATGGCAGAGAAACCATAGTAGTTTGGATTTATGTAGAATAGCCATTGATACCTAATGGGTGAGAGGTGAGGATGGAGGGGAGGGTGTGAGGGAAAAGAGGAAGTGAGGGATGGAGGGAAGGGTGTGGGGTAAAAGAGATGGAGGGAAGGGTGTGGAGGGAAAGAGGAAGTGAGGGAGGTAGGTAAGAGAGAGGAAGGGAGAGGTGAAGGGATAAAGGAGAAGTGATGAGGGTGAGAGGTAAGTGGGAAGTGAATGAGGATATGAGAGATGAGGAAGAGGAGGTGAGAAAAGGAGTGAGGGGAAAAGATAAAGTCGAGGAAGTGAGTGAGGGGAAAGGTGAGGGGAAGTGAGGGAGCAAGAGAGAGATTAGGGGAGGTGAACGGGAAGTGAGGGTGGAGTTAGTGTGTAAGAGGGAGAGGAAAGAAAAAAGAATGGTAAGCAAACAAAGAGAGAGAGAGATGAACTGCTCAGTATTTCATCTTAATTATAGATAATCACTAACCAAATGGGCATGAGAGGAGGAGGAATAAAGAATCCACCTGCAAACCCTGCTACCGCACTGAGAACAGGTGAGATCCTGTGAGCAGTGTTGGGACGTACCATGATGACAAAGATGAGCATGGTGATCCATGTGTGGTTGAGAGCTAAGCTGAAGATGATTATCTGAAAGAACACCCACATATTGTACTGGGAGACAGGAATCACCTGGAGTGGAGAGGGATAAGAGTAGGAGTGGATGGTGTAGAGGAATGAGGTGAGGGTGAAGAAGAGGTGAAGGGTGGAGAGGAGGGAACTCAAGTGATTATGGTTATTGACCCACCAGAATATAGATGAAGAATGAGCAGAGGAATATGGGCAGGAAGGTCAGTGCTGAATATCTTAGGAATGTCTGGAGTACAAGTTCTAATGCACTCCCCACACCATCAGCCAATTCCAAAGAGAACATCTTCAACAATAATCAACAACATTACTAATCAACAACATTACTAATCAACATTACTAATCAACAACATTACTAATCAACATTACTAATCAACAACATTACTAATCAACAACATTACTAATCAACAACATTACTAATCAACAACATTAATCAACAACATTACTAATCAACAACATTACTCAACAACATTACTAATCAACAACATTAATCAACAACATTACTAATCAACATTACTCAACAACATTACTAATCAACAACATTACTCAACAACATTACTAATCAACAACATTAATCAACAACATTACTAATCAACAACATTAATCAACAACATTACTCAACAACAATAATATTAATACTACAACAATAAACCACACCTACATATCCACCCACATTACCTCTATGGCCTTATGAAGGTATAAGTATACTGTAGGAAACATGAAGAGACCACTAGCACAACTGTAGACCCCAAATGCCGAAAGAATGAAGGTAGCATTGTGAGTTTGGAAGTAGACAGTTCCTAGTAGTGTTCCATAAATGAAGAAGACTAATGGTAGATATAGGACCTGGGTCAATTTGGCTCGTTTAGTAGCACGGGCCTCAAGAGCTGATAAACGATTGAAAAATCCTGCTTCTTGACGTGCTCTAATAAACAATAATTATTACCTCATGCACATGTGCAAGCAGTAAAGTGATTGGTTGAAACACATCTACATGATATGCAAGAACATGAGCTGCCTAGAATCATCGAAAAATCTCCCCACAAAATTATCCTTAAAAAATGGTACCAGCATTATTATGGTGAAAATTTTAACCACAAAAATTAAAGAATAAACATTCTATAATATTTTATATGCCCAGGTAGCTATGTACATGTATATGTCCATACCTCTGTCTGGTTTGTCCTTCATTGTCACCACCAGATGACACCTTACAAGCATCTTCGATGGCCGTTCTGACAGCCCTGGGTTCATCAGAGTCCTGATAGTAGGAGAGAATGGCTATTCTTGCTTCTTCACTCTTCAACATGTCCAGAATCATATCTATTACAGTAATACATGAGTATATTGAAACCTAGCTGTCTATAGCGACCACCCTCTGGGCTAGCCATAAAGGAGAGAGACAGTTTCTATCAATACTATTGGGTCATGCCTATATAGAGAGGTGGAGTAATATGATTAGATAGAGAGGTTGGTAGTGGCCTATATAGAGAGGTGGTCCTAGGATGGTCTGATTAGATGTAGTGGCCTATATAGAGAGGTGGTCCTAGGATGGTCTGATTAGATGTAGTGGCCTATATAGAGAGGTGGTCCTAGGATGGTCTGATTAGATGTAGTGGCCTATATAGAGAGGTGGTCCTAGGATGGTCTGATTAGATGTAGTGGCCTATATAGAGAGGTGGTCCTAGGATGGTCTGATTAGATGTAGTGGCCTATATAGAGAGGTGGTCCTAGGATGGTCTGATTAGATGTAGTGGCCTATATAGAGAGGTGGTCCTAGGATGGTCTGATTAGATGTAGTGGCCTATATAGAGAGGTGGTCCTAGGATGGTCTGATTAGATGTAGTGGCCTATATAGAGAGGTGGTCCATACTGGGGGTAGGAAGATGATTTGAAGTAGGGGTGCTGAACAATTGACAGTTGGGGGGAGGGGGGGAGGCACAGTTATCATAAAATGCCACAAAAAAACCAACATAATAAATTATAAAAAACTTCCCAGGATTAGTGGAAATAAACATGTTGTTCTAAGCAGCTTGAGGCAATGGATATGTACACAAGTCAACTGGAACAGACTTGAATAAAGGAGTGCTACCTATATTATGCTATTGGCACAACCACAAAAAAAAAAAACAAAAAAAAACTAGGGGTGCTGCAGCACCTTTTGAACCCCTTTCCTACCCCCTGCAATTAAGGGTGATCTAATTTCACTGTATTCTCAAACTTTTGTCTCTATTTACCTGCTGGATTCTTTGTTTCAAGTGCTTCCAACTTCTTGCTTGGAAGAGAGCTAGCTCTATTTGCCTCCAAGAATACCTCATAGACCTTCTCTGGGATCCCATGATAAGCAACCTTTAATAAAAAGTTTTCAGGTGAAGCAGATCATTGTAGGAGAGGTGGAGTGGAGTGGAGTGGGTGGGTGGGGTGAGATGAAGTGGGTGGGGTGGGGTAAGGTGGGATAAGACGAAATGGGTGGGGTGGGATGAGGTGGGGTGAGACAAAGTGGGTGGGATAGGATGAAGTGGGTGGGGTGGAGTAGGTGGGAGGAGTTGATTATTCAGGATGCCTCTATGGTCCTCCTTTTAAAGAATTTTACACTCTTCCCTCCATTATGAACACTCCTTTCTCCATTATGGACACTTCCCCATACAATCTAAACAGCTAGATCAGACATAGATTCTATAGACCACTTGCTGACCCACTCTATAATGACACTCTGAACACTATATGAAAGACACTTGCCCTGACTTACATAGGGAGAGTACTAGGCCTATGCACATTATGCCGGCATAAAACTGAGCATAATAGGTTACTAAAAGCTAGCATTGGGAATAATGAGGGCATAATAGGGTGTTTAGGTGAACTTTGACCTTTTAATAGCAAGCAGCCTTGTTGACCTGCCCTATATATGGCTTGTTCTGTGTTACTCTGCTTGCTCTATCTGTTTATTAAAATCTACATTATTACACTCAGTACTGTACCCGCAGTATAATATCACCACACTGTGGCACCAGACGGCACGATACTATTTACAGCTGTGCCATAATGACCATTAGTGTCTATCTTTAATGATATTTTCAGAGCATAATGGGGCATAATGGGCAAAATTTTAGGGCATAATAGGGCAAGTGGCAAAGAATCAGAGCATAGCATAATAGGCAAAATTAAAAGCATAATGTGCATAGGCCTAGAGAGTACCCATAGCTTGTGTAACACAAAAATAAGTGTATTCATAAACCACCTCCCACTGTTATGTTTATCCTTGCATGTCAGTTATAACAATGGCTTCTAGATCAACTAAAGACTATGAGTACAAGTTCACATCTGAACCAGATGATGCTCTAAAGTGTCTGATCTGTTTGTCAGTGGCTAAGGATCCATGGCAACATGGGAAGTGTGGCAGGCTATTCTGTAGGGAGTGTATAGACAAGTATGGAGAAGATAATCCTTGTCCTAACTGCAGGGTGGAAAAACCACAGTACTTTGAAGATGCCAGGAGTAAGTATTCTCTAACCAGTAGCTACACTGTCTCATTCCTTCTCCTTACTCTGTGTGTCTGTATATCTGTAGGTATGAGAGATATCAGAGCTCTTCATGTGAAGTGTGATAATGTTGAGAGAGGATGTGAAAAAGAGGGAACTCTTGGTACATTAGAGGAACACATGGCTGTGTGCCAGTTCACTCCACTTCCTTGCCCCAAACAGTGTGAAATAGTGTTACTCCTTCAAAAAGATTTAGACCACCACATAAATAATGAATGTCCAAACAGAGACTATGAATGTGAGTATTGTGGAGAGAAGGACACGTATGCTAATATAACACAGATTCATGACAGTGTATGTGAGAAGAAAGAAATTCCATGCACTAACACTGAATGCACTGAAACTATTGAACGCGGGAAGATGAAAAATCATCTTGGTTACTGTGACTACACCATCATACCATGCAAGTACAAATATATTGGATGTACCGTGAAATTAAAGAGAAAAATGATACTATCACATGAGCAGAATTACTATATTCACTACAATCCAGTGATATTTAAACTGCAAGCTGATTTGAAGTCTGCCAATGAGAAAATAGCATCATTGAAGAAGGAAAATGATATTCTCAGACCCAAAATATTCAAAATTTCAGACTACCAGAAGAAAAAGGATAACAATGAAAAGATTACTTTACCATCTTTCTACACTAGTCATGAGGGATACCATGTGACTGTTAAAGTGTATGCCAATGGTAGTAGTTATGGTAAGGGAACACATTTATCCGTAGACACTCGGTTATTGGAGGGAGAACATGACGATAAACTGGATTGGCCATTTATTGGAACTTCCACTATCACACTACTGAATCAGTTGGCAGATGAAAACCATCACAGCATAACATCAATCTTTGATACTCATGATAATCTTATTATTGGGAAAGCTAAAGGTAGACGAAGGTTTATTCCTCACTCTGAGCTTGGTTACAACCCATTAAACAACACACAGTACCTGAAGGATGACACCCTCTACTTCAAAGTGTCTGTTAAATCATCTAACCACAAGCCTTGGCTGGAAGGCACGTCATTGTGAATTAGCTACTTATATAACTGACAAATACTGTATGTTTATTTAGAGCAGAACAATATCATACTTCACATACAATAGAGTACAGCTCCTCGTAAAAACAGTATACTAAAGATTACTATACTTGAATAAAGGCTGGAGAAGTTGAAAAGTTCACGATTTTCATGAGGAGACAGAATCATATTTTCCTCCATACATATTCTCCTTGTGGATTATTATGGCTTTCACCTTTAAACGATCATTTGAATTCATGAATAAATTAATACTGTAAGAAATTTTGTGAAATTTTTCAGTCACAGGTTTCCCAGTCCTCTAGTACTAGAATATTAGCTTGTCAAAGGTTTCCCAGTCCTCCAGTACTAGAATATTAGCTCGTCAAAGGTTTCCCAGTCCTCCGATACTAGAATATTAGCTCGTCAAAGGTTTCCCAGTCCTCCAATACTAGAATATTAGCTTTCCCAGTCCTCCAGTTTAGCTCGTCAAAGGTTTCCCAGTCCTCCAGTTTAGCTCGTCAAAGGTTTCCCAGTCCTCCAGTACTAGAATATTAGCTAGGACATGCAGCTAACTTTACAGGGTTATGGCATACAGGCCAGTAGGTAATATCAAAGAAAGGCCTTGCCATCAGGAGTTTGAATGATCGTTCCTTAGTTGTTAATTAAACATGAATGAAAATATACATAGTATACTACAATGTACGTAGCTGTATACTAAAGATAGTATACTAGAATGCAGAAAGATAATATACTAGAAAGTAGTTAGTTTCCATAAAGATAGTATACTAGTATAAGTATAGGCAGTTCCGATAAAGACGACATTGAATGTAGAAAGTTAGTATACTAGTTCCCATAAAAAGTATACTAGAATGCAAGTTCTCATAAAGATAGTATACTAAAGATAGTATACTAGTAGATAGTATACTAGTAAGTAGCTAGTTCCCATAGATATAATATACATACTAGCGTACTAGAATGTAAGTCCTCCATAAAGTAGAAAGATCGTATGAAGTGCTCTTTGTCCTCTAACTTAAACCTGAAGGTTCTGAGAAGCTATAAGTTAGCTATATACAATTAATATCATGATTCAAAGATACTTGTACAACTCTGTTACATATGCCTCATAGCCAATGTTAAGTCATAGACTAGAGCATTGATTTCTATGTTATATATCTTTACCTGTCCCTGACAGAGAAGTAGAATCTTGTGAAACATGTGGAAGATCTCCAAACGTGGCTGGTGGATGGTAAGTATCACTGTTCGGTTAGAGCTGGCCACTCGGTGAAGATGATTCAATAACTCAAGAGATGATGTTGCATCAAGTCCTGATGTGGGCTCATCCAGAAATATCAGACTGGGCATGCTCAGTAGCTGAATGGCCACACAGAGACGTCGCTTTTGTCCTCCACTCAGACCTGGTCCAGTTGCTCCACCCACTGGCACACTCGAAAGACTAGTTAAGCAAGTCTAAACCAAAAAAAAAGCAAAATGGAACTTCTGACTCTGAGATAGGTTATGGTTATAAACTTGTTCTAAACCAAATGGTTCCTCTGAATTATCTATAATGCACTGTATATCAGTTTAATTGTCTTTTATCAGTTAATCTTATAGAGAATTAACTCCTATCCACATGATCAATGTGTTTAGTGGCATTAAACATGATAGCTAATCACTGCTATACAGTACACTCTATTCTGCTTATTATGGCAGGGCTAGGGGTAGGTCCTACTGTATAGATGCTTAAGCCATACCAATAAATTTCATTATAGAGGGAGTGAATGAGAGACCAAGCAGGTAAGTAAGGGGAATCATTAACTGACCAGAATACCATCACTATGTTTTCTAATAAAATGTTTAAGTTGGAGGACGTAGAAACATAATAAGTATGGCCTTATTAGAACACACTTCTCTCATGACTTGTTCTACTCTCTCAAACTTGTCCTCTAGAGAGAGTGTCTTCTGTAGTCTCATCTGCACTGCCAAGGTCAGGTTCTCTCTCACAGTCAGCTCCTCGTAATAGGGTGTGGCCAACTGGAGGACATATCCAGTGTGTGCTATGTACCAATCACGAACCTTGTCCACTGGAACTCCATTGACTAATATCACACCCTAATAAAAATTAACCCTCATGAAACCTCCCCTTAACCCCCTCCTGATAGGGAGTAGAGAATCCACAAGAAGCCCACAGAGAAAGGGTAGAGGATCCCCACATAGTGTGTACAGTAGAAGGTCCCGGGACCCCCACAGAGAAAGGGTAGAGTTTCTACCAGATGCTCACAGAGAAAGGACAGGGGATCTACATGACCACTCACAAAGGACAAAACTACTCAAGAGAGAGAGAGCAGGGGATCCACAAGACCCTCGCACAGATAGAGCAATGGATCCACAAGACCCTCGCACATATAGAGCAATGGATCCACAAGACCCTCGCACATATAGAGCAATGGATACACACAAAGACACCATACATTGAGGTCTTACTTGATAAGCATCATCTCTACGTCTCCCTGCCAGAAGGTCAAGGAGTGTGGTTTTTCCACAGCCAGAAGGGCCCATAATAGCCACCAACTCACCAGGATTAAAGTACATGGAGATTTCTGGAGAAATAGAGGAGTATTCTGATCAATCTAAGCTACCAATGAATTTAATATAAAAGAGTGAACTAGAAGAGTCTGTCTATAACAGGTACTTTTTATGAAAAAAGTGTTAAAAATGTAGAATTTTTCACCAAAAGTAGCAGTAATTTTGTAAATATTGTCAGCAGGTAAAAAATAACCTTTAATGATGTCTTTCTTTACACTGCTAATTTTGTTGGAAACACATCTGTGAAGTCTTGACAATGTACGTTGCACTTTGTTCTGATTCTGCTGTTTGTTGTAAATATCTTGAAACTGATATATACTTTGTACTATATCTAGATTAATAATAATCAATGGTAAGTTTATGGCAGACAGAGAGATAAACAGAAAGAAACAGAACAGAGAAAGAGACAGATAGAGAAACATGGATTAAACAGACAGAGAGACTGACAGATCGAAAAAGACGTAATATAGAGAAACAGACAGAGAGATAAAGATAGAAACAGAGGGACAGACAGACAGAGACCGACAGATCGAAACAGACATATAACACACAGAGAGATAGAGAGAGAGATAGACAGAGATATATATATACAGACAGGCAGGAAGGATAGACAGACGGACAGACAGATGGACGAACAGACAGACAGACAGACAGACAGACAGACAGAGTACTTTCCTACAGACTCCTCTGGTACAGCATCCTGTCCTATCTCTGAGTCCATACTCATGTCTACATCTTTCCCATCCTCTCCGTCAACCTCCCTCCATTTGCTCTGCCATCCTTTATGCCCTGGGGGTGATCTTCGGATAAGGTTAGGATTCCCAATGGCTTCTGCTAGCGAACACAGTCTGTTCCTCTGATCAGGCATGGGAGAAATCTTTAGGGAACTCTTCAGATTACCTGATTTGGAGACACTGACTGAGTATCTAGAAGAAAGAGATAATTATTGAATATTTTAGGGATATGAGTGTATTGATTAGAAAGGTATTCTCAAAATAGAGATAGAAGTGGGTATTTAGAGGGATAGAATATAGTATAGTATACTGATAATACACTATTTGGAGAATACTCTCCTTCAGATTTTGCCGGGGAAAATGAGACTGGTGAGAAGTGGTTAATTGTCTTGAAAGATGACTTACTTGAGGTCAAGACAAGCAATGGATATTGCCTTTGTATCAGGACAGTATGGTAGCTACAGACAAAAGAAAAACATATTGTTGTGTAAATATTACTTAGTTCCTATAATTGGAACCAAATAATATAACTCACTGCTGATTCTGATTCTTGATAATTGGAACTACTTTCTATCAGAAATTTATTCTGCTTTGTTGACACATATATGTCCCCAACACTGAGTACCACCTTAGTGGACATACCCACCAGGGTTATGCTCACAATGACAAGCAATATGACCCACTGGTAAGGAATTGACCAATAAGGCAAAATCTCTCCCAACACAACCATCTCAGGGCACTGTAAGTTGCAGTATGGACCATCACAAACGTCCTGGAGCTTTACAACTTTCTGAGGTGACTTCCTTGCATTTTCCAACCACATATGAATAGCTTGTAATAGAGAGATAGGTGTGGTCATGGAAGAGGTGTGGTTTAAGTGTTGAAGGTGGAAGGTGTCCCAGATCCCACTTGTTATGACATGTCTGCACATGAAACAAATCAACATTCTGTCAATAGTGTGTGTGTGTGTGTGTGTGTGTGTGTGTGTGTGTGTGTGTGTGTGTGTGTGTGTGTGTGTGTGTGTGTGTGTGTGTGTGTGTGTGTGTGTGTGTGTGTGTGTGTGTGTGTGTGTGTGTGTGTGTGTGTGTGTGTGTGTGTGTGTGTGATGAGCTGGCTATGTCCACATGCTCACTTTTAAACCACACCCATTTCCTACTGCTACGGTCAGACTTACTTAAATTTATTATTAACAATAGAACCGTCCTCCACTGCCATTCCAAATAAAGCCCCCTCTCCCCATAAGGAAGAAGTAGCCAAATACACGTGCTGGAAACAAGAAGTCACAAAGTAACTTAGGGAATTCATTATGACTGTGGTGCTCTGTAGACTTGAGTTCATGCTACCACTGTACTCTGATACGATTCGCATTAGTTCTAAAATATCGAGGCCATTATCTGATTCTTCCTGAGGAACAATAGAATATAGCTATACAGCTAACCATCTTATAGCCAACTGGTTGTGCTTCAAGTAGCATATAGCTACCAGGTCATTTTTTCTGTAGTTATTATTGTACGTCATGTCCTAAGGGGTGACCACTATAGCAATACAGGTTCCACTGTATAAGCAGGCCACCTCTGTACAACATCCAACTGCTTATGTTCCAAGGGTAACCACTATACAGGTTCCAGGTCACCTCTGTATAACTGTGTCCCAAGGGTGACCACTAGCTAGCTATATTTCTAACTAGCTAGCTATAAGCAGGCTCTTGGTGTCTTAGGATTATAGGGATGAATTAAAACTTTAATAATGTCCATTTCATAGGGGGTGGGTGGTCAGGGGGTTAGGACCCATGTTTTCTTGAATCATAATGTTAAAAATAAAATTATTACACCCCTACATAGTACATTGACTCCCATAGACAAAAAGTGTATTATTAGTCATAACGCAAGGCAAACGGTGCATTACTGCACTTTCAACTGCAGGCTACATACTAGTACACTTTGACAGTCATCATTCATTCTTATTAGCCATAGCAGTGTAGCCAGCACTACCCCGAAAACTTCAGATAATAAGTTAATCTAGGGTGTAATTATGGCCCAAGTCCTCAACAGTCCTTGTCCTCGGGCTAGCTGTGCCCTTGGACTTGGACTGTTTACTGGCCATAATATCCAAGGCACCGTGCAATAATTACTACTTAGTTTTGCCTCTAAAAGCATTCTAGCAAAACCTAATTTTAAGTGAAGGAGAGGATGCATACCCTCTCCCTCACTGTGGCCTTTTAGCCAGGTAGCTAATTGATATATCTTCCCTCCTTTCAAATGTCCCACCCCCACCCTGAGCCTCCACCCTGAGCCTCCACCCTGAGCCTCCACCCTGAGCCTCCACCCTACTTCACTCCAACCCCACCTCTCCCCCCATTTTTATCCCTTTAACATTCAGTAAACATGACAGCCAGTGAAATGAGCTCTGTTGTAGTTAATTTTGCATGTCTGAGACCTAAATTGGCAAATTTTAGTTATACCCTGCCAAAATGACCTACTATCTAATGTAGTGAATAACAGAACTTACTGTCGCTAGAGCTTGTGCAAGGAGGTACAGATCGTAACGACTAAACACTGCAAGCACAGGCACATCCAAAGGAAACTTATCAGTTGCTAGAAACAGAGGAGCTGAAAAGCATGTGATGGCAGAGGTCCTTGATAGAGCATTTGGTGTTGAATTTATCAGAGAACATGTATCAAGGATCTCATTGGTAGCTGCAAGTGCTTGAATCTCATCAGGAGCGAATTGATTCATTATTTCTCCCCGAAAATCTATAAACCATGCTGAATCTAGGATTACGTAGAGTCTTGCTTTACTGCCAGAGTGAGTTCTTAGTTCTCCTTGCAGCCATTTTGCATGGTTCATGGAACCAATTCCTCCAGCACTGCTTCCAGCCAGAATAACCTCTTCTGCACTTGACAAGCCATGAAACTCAAACAGATCACTTATGATGCTACGAAAAATTGATACACCTCGAAATGTGAACTGATGGTAGCTATCTGAGGTGGGATCAAATTGAAAACTGAAGTTCTCTTCAAATACTCTCTGGTAATTTCTGGTATTCTTCAACCACAGGTCACTGCTACAGTATGGTATGAGCACATGGTTGTGATGATAAAAATCTGGATTTTCACTCTGTGATGTGGAAAGAATATCTTTTCCCTTGATGGTCCAGAGATTGGGAAAAGATGAGTTTCCTTTGTATAACCCAGGAGTCTTAATTCCAGAAAATCTCCAGATGGATGTCATCAGTTTTGAAGTGACCACAAGAGGGCGATTTCTGTATTCCATCCATGCTCTGACAGCATTCACAGTCTTGGAACCATTCTCAGTTACTGTGAAATCATCTCGTATATTCTGAGTGATGAATCGTTCATTGCAGGACTTGGGTGAGGTGCACCCTCCTCCCCCTTCAAGAAAAATCACCCATTTTTTTCTGTTCTGATAATCAGGTTTAGTGGAATTCCATTCTAGATCCAAAGTGGAACCCATTTCAGATTCTGTATCCAAACTAGGAGGTTTTGAAATAGGGTTCTTGCGTATGAAATAGCCAGCAATGGAGAAATCATTGCAGAGAGCTCCACGAGTTAATGCTTGGCTAACATTATACCAAATGAGATGATGAGGAAGGATTGGAACCACGGAATTACAGCTCAGAAAGAAACTTGCAACTAAAGCTGCAATTAACATTAGAGTGGCCATTATTTGTAGTTACAACAAATCTCCTAATGCTCTTTTCTTGCACCTCACTGTTTTTATACTCAAGGAGTGAATTCAACACCAGCTAGCTGCAATTCATACCATCCAACTAGAAATTATAGAGTCATGGCACTTATTAGAATGTTCCACATCCTGGTGCAAAAGAGCACTATTTTACACAAAACTATGATTATATTTGTAATAATCGACATCCCATTCACTAGAGAAATGGTGATAAAGCCTTTTGAAAAGTATCATCACCACCTGTAATATCTAGGAATAATGATGCATTCACAAGCTGGGTCTGTTAAAATTATAGTCAACATCCTGGGCACTATTTTACACACAGTTTGTATGATATTTGCAGTAATCTACATCCCATTCACTAGAGAAATGGTGATAAAGCCTTTTGAAAAGTATCATCACCACCTGTAGCAAATATCTAGGAGCTATTAGCTACAGGTCTTGTAATTTAAAAACAAAAACTAGAAACAAAGTTATTAAGTGATGTAGTTGCAATGATGATAATGATAGTATATTATACTGTAGACTGCCATGTATACTGTCCTGATATCCCTAGAAAGGCCTTCCAGGCAATTGATAGCCTCCAGCAACACTTGAGGTACTGGGACTAATAATGGTTGCCTTTCCTCCTTGTCCCTTCACGACTAATCGGTCCCACACTTTTTGAATATCAGGGGAGAGCTCTGCAAACAGCTTATCAAAATCCCAAGTCTTATCTTCCTGTAAATAAGATGAAAAAAGGAAGTGGGAGGAGCAGGAAGTGAAATAATAATAACCACTGCTTTTATTTTCCTCATAGTTAACACAGCTTGGCTAATCTAGTATGTCTTTCAGGTAAAAACTACATCCTGACCCAATCTGAGAAAAGGGACCTTATCAGGCAAAAAATAATTTATTTGTACAGCTGGAAAGAACATTCCTCCAGCCCTATAGCGAGCCTTAAATCATTACCTACCGGAGTACAGCACCAGAGATATAGGCGTGGAAGTTGACAGAAGCATAACCAACAAGTACAAGGAAACATCGTTTAAGTCTAGCTGCAAGCTAAAATCAATTTTTTTCCTCCAAGTCACTCTCTAAGCTCAACGAAGGAAGAGTAGAAATGAAGGGTTGGAGCTCGAGGGCGGATTCTACACTCCCCCAGTTGGAGTTTTCCCATCGTTGGACTAGTCTCCTATCTGTCAGACTAGTCCTCTATCTGTCGCTAGAATTGTAACTGATATTTTTATAGACTAAAATGAAGTAGTTAGCTTGATAGTATAAGTAACTAAGTTAGATAATTATAGTAGGTAGCTTCTTTCTCCTAGCTAGCTCGCTTAGTTACTGATAGCTAAAGCTAGCTAGCTAACTACTAGTTAGCTACTAGCTAGCTAGCTAGATAGAAAACTAACTTAGTTGCCATGGGGACATAGGTAAAATTGTATACTACTTTGTAAGTATTATAAACTAGCAAGTACCCACCACACAGTGGCCTAGTTTCTGCAAATTAATAATGGCTTTTTTTTCACCACATATCATACTTTAAGTTTGTATTTCCAGTTAGCCTCTGACCAATGGCTCTAGCGGGCCCTAAGAGTTAGATGTGAAGTTACTCAAGCTGGAAAACACAAAACATAGCTTACAGAAGTTTCCACAGCCTTCATACAGGCATTAGCTCATGAATTATTCATGAATGTGGACAGACCTATGGACAGACCTACGTATACCAGCATATTATTATATGGATAATAATAGTACTATTATGTAGATAATTGTCCGTCCACGAGCAACCTTTACACTGAGTGGGCTTTTTAAACGATGTGTTGATAGGTTAGAAGTGGATTCAGGACACCAAATTTTAACAGAAGGTAGGGAAAAGTCCATAGTTTATTATGAAATTTTTTGCCCAGTAGTGACCCGGGAACTATAATTGGCTATATCTAGCTATATCTTGGAATGACTTTTCTCAGATCCAGTCACTATTATTGCCCTTTTTATCATATCTTCTAACATACCCTAAAGGGTGCATTTTATACTACACATAATTACCTCATTAATTTCAGATTCTGGACAAAGGACTTTGGCCAAAGGTTTCAGATCTATCTCTCCATCCTTAACAACAGAAATATTGTTAGGTTAAAGTGTCTGAGCAGGTGTTTCTAACTTACTATGGTGAAGAGACCGGCTTGTTTGCTGAGGTCCTCATTGAGCTGTTTGTAGGTAGCTACACGTGTGGCCTGTGTGCTATAGCAATAGTGACAGAGGTAAGTAAAGATGTACTTGAGTATTTGTCAGCCATTGTATGTATGCTAACTTATGTATCTGAGCAAACAGAGATTTCATTTCTCTTAGGGGACAAATCTAAGCTCTAATATACCATGCTAAAAGGAATGGCTAAAAGAATCACTCTTTGATTTCCACTTCTATTACTAATATAAAATACTATGTAGCTACAAGTCTAATTTTGACTAACACAGGAGCAGAAGCCATTTGTGTTGTTAGATCATCCTCCAATATATCCTGGATATCTGGAATAACTGGGGCCTCTATATAGAAGAGAACAATGGAATAACTAGGGCATCTATATAGAAGAGAATAGTGGGGAATTTATATTATAGAAGAGACATCTATATAGAAGAGAATAGTGGGGCATCTACCTTAAGGCTGGCTTTATTAGCAGGTTCTAATTTTATAGAAGTAGGGTCTAAATCGCTAAACAAACAACCTGCTAAATTTGGTTTATCATACCACGGGGGGGGGGGGGGGGAATTAGAAGAACTTGTCAGCTGTGGGGGGGCCCAAATGTTGTTTATTGTTTTAGCTAGCTACAGTTTCCTGCTCTGCTAACAGTAGCGGTATACACCTTACTGAACTGGTTTACTAGTAAATATATGTATACTTCTCTGCTCCGCTAACAGTAGCGGTATACACCTTACTGAACAGGTTTACTAGTAAATATATGTATACTCCTCATTATTCTACTATCAAAAATCAATAAAATTAGAACCCAATAAATCCTTCCTGGCCTCAAATTAGAACCCACCAATAAAACCAGCCTTAAGGCAGATAAAAGAGAACAATGGGACATCTATAGAAGAGAATAAAGAGAATTTAATTATAAGAGAATAATGAGGCTTCTATATAGAAGAGAATAGTAGGATATCCATAATATATGTTCATGATCATGTTATTATTATGTGAAATTAGCAAAAATCACAGCTGTGAATATAAACCAAATACCAAATCTTTTCTCCCCCATTAGATATATAGATCATTGTCTTAGGAGTGAAAGAGCATGGAAATATTAAACAGTTAGGGGTCACTCATTGCAATAATGTAATTTCTCAGTCATTGTCTGTTCTAATATAGTTTTCAAGTAGAAAGGTACTACTCTAAAGGCAACATATCATAAAAAGTGTACCTAAAACTCACCTTCATCAGATTCAAATCTTCTCAAGCGTTCACTATCAAAATAAATACAACATAATTATAATGTATTCATGATGTCTAGGTCTGCCCAAGCTCAACTCCTTGAAAACTGACAACTGTCTGGCAAAAGATAGAGATTGCTAGGTCATTATATTTTCATCTTTAGTCCATATTATAAGGATATTTGGTACTTGTTGAAACATCATCAGGTCATGACACCAGGACTAGAAAACTTCAAGAGTTCATGAGTAGATAGAGGATACATATAATATGTGAAATAAACTGACAACTCTATGTTAGCCCACTTATGAATATCAAGTCTAAAATAATGAATTTTTTTAGTTCTAAGGTATAATTGTCTGTTTTTGTGATCTAGCTTAACTCTAAATATCCAATCTGCATTTTGCTATGGGGAATTACTATAATAATAATGTCATTATTATAATGTACACTTCATTATTGATATAATTACTGGGCTAACAAAAAATTGTCAAATCACAAATGCAATATAGCACATGGAGGAAAATTAACTCCACTAACCATTTCTATCAATTTATGAGATTCAAGAATTTATCATGCACAATCCTATGATATATCAAAGTACTTGGCTTAGGACAGACATGAAAAACGTACTCTTCTTCTTCTGCCACAGCATTAGTCAAACTTTTCTTCTTGCCATCTTGTGAGCCATCAGCCCAGCCACCTTGAAGCTGTGGTTTCGGAGTAACCTCATTTGTTACCCCCTACATAGAGAGTATAAAAGTAATATCTTTGTTTAGTGTGCTCACTAAATGGGACCAATACATCACTTGGTAATTGTATCAGAGATAGAAAAGTTGCTGTTGGAATAAGCTTCAATACCTGGTTGTTTGATGTAACCATATACTTGTTTGAATTACAGTTACAGATAAATTAAACATCTTTTGGACAGGTTTATTACTCTCTTAAAATTGAGAGGTAAAACTGGTTTATATCCAAATCATCACACCCCAGTCTGTCACCCTGCCAGATTATCCTCTCACCTGATCAACCACCATCTCTTCTCCTTCATCTTCTAATTGGGTAGAATTCTTCTTCATAATACCAGAAGAGTTCTTCTTCATAATAACAGAAGAGCTCTTTTCTGCATCTTGGGAAGAGTCTCTCCTTACAGAAGAAGACTCAATTTTTGCAGCAGAGGATGTCTCTTTTACATCTTCACTTTTTGTATCAAAGGAATTATTTGCTATACCAGGAAGGACACCCTTTTTCACAGATGAGTTAATATTATCACCAGAATCCCTTTTTAGAGTGGTACTACTTGAAACACCAGAGTGGTGCTTGACATCTTTGTTCTGAAGAGAGATTGAACTTCTTTTTGAACCGTGGGCAGAAATATCTTTTGTTGACACAATTGAACCCTTTCTTGGAAAGTCCTTTTTAGGTGTAGTCGAGGCTGAAGAAGTACTCTTTGAATCAGACATCGCATCTGTAGATTCTAAATAACGCGCATACCCTAAGTGTTGTCATGGTGACAATAAGTATAATTAACCTTTGAACTATTTACGCCGGCCCCGCCTTTTAGCCGCATCAGTTCCTGGCTAATTGAAAGGGGCGGCAACTATGACAGTCTAGTTCAAGTCTTTTACTCTAGGCTACATAACATCGGCAGTCGGCTAACTTAGCGACTAGTTGCAGCAGCTGATCCGCTAGGACCATTGTGAGATTGAAGGTAAATAGCTAGCTAGCTTTCTGTAGCCGGGTGAGTCTGAGAGTTCTCATGACATGATACAGGGAGCATTCAATTGACAGTACAATGTATCTATCTCTTTAGTGATATGATTATATAATAGGTTTTTTTACCAAGGACAATCACCTAGCTTTAATAGTTGTGATAACAATAATACCTCTATTCTTTATCCTAATATGTACCTAATTGCTGTTATTAATAGCTAATTTGCCACATTAGTTGCTAATTATACAGGTAGCATTGGGTGGTTTGTCAAGTACCATCCTGTTTGTCCCACAGAGCTAAAAGTTTGTTGCATCTGAAGTAGTCTCTATCCATCTTCACTTTATCAACAGAACAATAGCAATGGCAGATGGATTGTCTCCTACATCAAAAGTCAAGTTTCTTGATGATGACAAAGAGAAACAGACTCATGCCAAACATGTCCCAACACAGAGATATGACCGGAGAGAGATTCAGAAGAGATTGGACATAGAGAACTGGATGGACGAACAGCTAAACAAACTCTACCAATCTGAGGTGAGCTGTCCGAACCCATACAAGATCATATATTCCTTAGCCTAGCACAAAAAGCATAATCCTTATTTTGTGAAGGTCATTTTTAGAGATGGATAATGAAACTAGAAATGGTTTCAGTAATAACCCGTAGATGCAGATTTGTTTGCAACAAAATGGTAAAAGTGTCCATGTGGCCTCCTCAGCATATAGAGGTCATATTCTAATTTGATAGTGGGTTCCATTCTCATCTTATTACTGATAAACATCACGTTTTGTTGCTGTTTCCATGTAATCAACATAACATTCAGATTCATGTACAGAATGTTAGTCCTTTTACAACAATACTAGAAAAGTCATCTATATTAGATATTGGTACAGAATAATATTTTGTTTTTGGGATAAACTTATCATTATTGGCAGTACCTATATAGCATTAATATAGTGAGATACAACCAGTTGGTTGATACCTGTTTACACAGTGAAACTATTATAGTGGGACACAACCAGTTGGTTGTTAGACAGAGGTGGTCTGCTTATTATACAGTGGAACCTGTATATAGTGGTCACCCTTGACACACAACCAGTTGGCTGTTAGACAGAGGTGGTCTGCTTATAATATTGGAACCAGTATATAGTGGTCACCCTTGGGACACAACCAGTTGACAGGTGGCCTGCTTACACAGTGGAACCTGTATATAGTGGTCACCCTTGGAATACAGCCAGGTGGCTGTTATACAGAGGTAGCCTGTTTATATAGTGGAACCTTGTACTATATTATAGTGGTCACATATCTAACCAGAGATAAACCTTAAGCTATGTAGATGAAAAGCTTGTACAGTGGTCTCTATGTGACTGGGAAATTATGTTGCATGATTGATATATACACAAGCCTCTATTATGAGGATAGGAAGTGTATTTAGTAATGTGGTGTTTCTTCATTAAAAGGTAGTTTCACATAGCTAGTTTTCAATACAGGAGTACCAGCTAGTTTTCAATACAGGAGTACCCACAACTTGATATTGATGATGTACAAAAGATTGAAGAAACTGAAAGAAAAGGAAAACTTCAAGTGAGTTATGTTCCCATTTTTAGGTTGTATACATAGAAAGATGTTTTCATTCTAAGGGAGAAAGGGAGAGAGTAAGGGTAGAAGGAAGGGAGGGTGTAGGGAAGGGAGAGGAGTGAGTGAGTGAGGGAGGGAGGAAGGGAGGAATACAGAGGTGTTCTGTTTCTATAATTAAGCCAAATATTCTCATGTTCCAAAATCTTAACATTGCAAAGATGAAAGGACTTGCTGTCAGAGTAACATCAGTGATTAGACTTCCAACTGATGCATAGCTATCACTAAATGGGACAGATGCACTTGGCAATGTTAATCCTAATCTGCATGCTTGTCATTGTGGTATGTTACTTAGCCTTTGTACTGACCACAGGCTCAGGCTGACTGACTATTATAATTATTATTATGCCCAGACTTGTTTTTTTTTTTTTTTTTTTTTTTTTTTTTTGCCTATTAAGCTATTGCAGCTATTCCCTTATTCTCACTATTATTATTGCTTATTATTCTCAAGCATTTTCCCATTAAAAGAGATTAATAGAAATGTTATGCACGTTATTATAGTTATTATAGAGTTATCTTGAATTGTATTGGAGCATTAAAGATGTTATGTGTGTTGTCATAGAGTTATCTATCTTGTACTGGAACATTAAAGATGTTTCTATGTAATCTTCTAGCAAAGAACTTTGATGATTATTGAAAGAGTTAGCCATTAAAGTTGTTTATATGTTAGAGTAGATTAAGTAAAATGCATGCAAGAACAGCAAGAATGCTGCACTGTGCTAAAAAAAATGGGTGTGGTAGGGGGAAATGATCCTATTCTTCTCATTGTGCTAGTTTCACAGATTATTATCAAGAATAATATACTGTATGTTGGCATAATTGGCAGTGATTATTCCTCTTAGTAATTCTATGGCTAAAGTCTAGTCATTTTACGGGGTACATTTCAGGAGTATATACATTTTAGGGGGTATATTTCAGGAGTATATACATTTTAAGGTATATATTTCAGGAATATATACATTTTAAGGGGTATATTTCAGGAGTATATACATTTTAGGGGGTATATTTCAGGAGTATATACATTTTAGGGGGTATATTTCAGGAGTATATACATTTTAGGGGTAATATTTCAGGGGTTGATCTATCCAACTCATGTAGTCAAAATGTATTAACTTGTGCATTGTCTTTAACAGGCTTATCTTTCGGGAGCCAAAATACCAGTTGATGTAAGTCTGATGATAAATTTAGATCACTCACTTAATTTTTGCCATGTTTGCAGTAGGTATAAAGGTATAGAAATTTAAATGCACAAATAGCTACATGAACCTCATATAATTTAATGCCAGATCTGTCAATATAATTATAGTCTATTTTTTAGGATTTTATCAATGAACTGTTGTCTAAAGTCAAGGATATTAAACCAGTTACTAGCACTTCATAATCTTTATAGCACATTCATTATTGTTTGTTTTGTTTTCCATTGAAGTGGGAGGGGCTGATAATGCGCATGCTTAGCAGTTGGAAAAGGGTCGATTTTAACACTTGTTTCCCATGGCAACTATTAGTAGTAGCTATAATTATAGCTGGATGCAGAAGTCTGAAGATGATCTTCCAGTGACAAAACTGAATTAAAGTGCAGATTATTTACTACACCCAAAGCGTACTCTAGCTATTGTAGTCCAGTCATGAGCTCTAGAGCTGGAAACAGGCCCAGGACCAGAGGGAAGCAGCTTAGTGGAGCCGTCCCTTCAAGTCGCAGCGGAAGGCCCAGCACCAGAGGCAGACAGAGAGGCTACTATTCGGAGATAACAGGCCTACATGCAGCTTCAGCTATTGGAGTGAGCTAATAGGATGCTTGATCTAGTTTGTAATGGTGTTAAAACCTTAGCTGGCAACATGACTAGCTTAGCTTAGGATTCTTACCATGGTTTAGCTAAATCTTGTTAGAATATATTTTGTGCACTGTAGCCTATATCCTAGAGCAATATTGTAATACACAGAGAACTGAGTAAGTTTTCCTTTGATGTAAGGAGATTTTTATCTTTGTAGCTACAAAGCTTAATTCTATAATAGCTAGCTAATAATTATACAGTAATATTTGCTAAACTGATCTAGAAGCTTGCATCTCTGTTTAATGTGTCAGTAATAATGTAGAAGAGTAACAAAAGGCTGTAGATTGAGATAAACTGTTGTATTCCTGGTGCATATCGCCATCGGGTAAGAATTTAATCTTATTATTGCAGAATGTGAAGCAAGGACCTCAGATTGTGCATAATGTGGTATGGAAGTCACAGAGAGAGAGGCATCTTCCCAGTGTCACTAAGTTCAAGGTTCCTGATAATTTCTTGGACCAACTGGACGCCCAGACTGCAACCATAGGTCCTACCACTCTACTCATAGTGAACAAGGTAATGTCTTCCACCTGAGACCCTTGTTTAATATTTTTTAAGGGTGTTTACTGTACTGACTGCACAAGCAGAAATACCTGAAAACTGAAAATCTATAACCTGTAGCAATCAGAATTCTTTTTTAGCTGAATATAAATTTATTTATTATAAATTCAGTATAAAATACTTAATCTACAAATCTATTTTAACCATTATATAAAAATCTGCATCTACAAAAAAATTTAAGAATTACTGTTAAAAGTTGTTTTTCTAGCTGTACATTAAGTGTCTATCAGAAATACAGCTATCTCAGTTCACAATTACTTTTTTTAAACTGTTAGAGGCTAGTGTTACATAGATTTTTCGGGGTACTAACCCCATATCTATGTAATGAAATCACCTAGTGTTCACTGGATAACTGAATATTACTGTGTTGCTATTTTATGTAGGAATTTTGTAGTCAATCGTGGGATCCTAAAGTCCAGATTCCATACCGAGTTGATAGTGGATGCCTTCCTCGAAAGGTGGAGATAGAGAGGAGGAAGAGAGAGTATTCTGAACTGTATAGAAAGTTTGAGACCCTTTTGGAAGAAAGAGATGTTAAAACTCAGGTAAATATAATGTGTTTGATGGTGACCTCAGGTAATCCTGCACTTATATGATTGTTTGATGGTGACCTCAGGTACCTAATATATTAGTGTAATGATGATGTTTTAAGCAGACCAGGAGATTGGGAGGAGAGAATATTAAGGAGAGGAAAGAGCTCAGCATACCAGGGGATTGGGGGAGGAGGGAATAAATGCACTGCTAGAATTTTAAGTCACTACCCATTCTATAATAATAATAATAATAATAATAATAATAATAATAATAATAATAATAACTGTTTGTTTATGAGTAATAAGCACAATGCAATGTTACATTGTAAACAACAATAGCAACAACAACAACAACAACAATGAATATTTTAAATTGATTTTCGTACTTTGACAGACAGATCAGTCCTGTTTACATCAAACAAGGGGAGAGGGAGACATTAAAAAGCATGTTACAGATAACATTAAAGAAATAATGTTAATTCTTTGTGTCTTCAGGATTTGATGCCTATCACCGACAGAACATCAAAGGCTCTGTTGAACTTTGGTGGGGGACATGAAGGAGAGTTGACCCCAACCTTCCCCAGCTTCCTGCCACTTGAGATATTTGACAACACAGAGTTTGATTGCAGGACTCCTGAAGAGTGGCTGGCATTAGGTGAGGTACATGGGGTGTGGCTGGCATTAGGTGGGGTACATGGGGTGTGGCTGGCATTAGGTGAGGTACATGGGGTGTGGCTGGCTTTAGGTGAGGTACATGGGGTGTGGCTGACATTAGGTGAGATACATGGGGTCAGGGGTGTGGCTGGCTTTAGGGGAGGTACATGGAGTGTGGCTGGGTACATTGGGTGAGGCTGGCACTAGTGGAGGTACATGGGGTGTGGCTAGAAATCAGTATTGTCATGAAGTCCTCCCTGCCAAGCTGTTACTAATTAGCTTTAAAATTTACGGAAGTCGGTTTAACTGATAAAATTTTCTGGAATCTAGCCCCCTGAAATGAGGACACCTCATATACAGTGAAATCCCTCTATCCAACACCCTGAAATGAGGGCACCTCATATACAGTGAAATCCCTCTATTCCAACACCCTGAAATGAGGACACCTCATATACAGTGAAATCCCTCTATCCAACACCCTGAAATGAGGACACCTCATATACAGTGAAATCCCTCTATCCAACACCCTATCTTTAGTCTCAACTAGCTATTTATCTTATCACTTTATTATAATAAATTATGAATTTAGGACTGGAATCAGATGGAGTTCGTAAACCTGTCCCTGGGAAGGCTCTCCTCCCAGCCCTTGGATCACTTCCTGCCACTCCCACCACCATGCCCATCCCAACTCCTCCCACTTCACAGCCTCCTGACTCAAACAGACCTTTCCGTAAGCTAGGCATGTAGATTATCTCTTGATCCAATGGCTTATTTATACACATCTCTATGTAACTGGGATAAGTGTTTAGTGTCCTCATTGAGGAGGTGTAGGAAGAATTTACAATGGGACCTTCTTTATTATTAAGTAATTCTGAACTACTCACAGGTAAATTTAAGTCAGTTGCTGGTACTAAGGCCAGTCCTCTTCCTCCAATGGAAAGAAAACAGCAGCATCCTGCACGTGGACAAAGGCAAGTCAATATCGAATCTATTTGCTGTCACCTCCTACTTCTCACTGATATATAGTTAAAAAGTTTTGTTGGTCTATTATATATAGCTCCCATGCCTACATCCAGGCCAATCTTTGTATGTAGTAACAGACAACACTGGCATAAAGTTGACTAATACCAGAGTGATTTCATGTTAGAGTCACACACAGAAGACCTTATATTCCCAATGTGACTTATAACAGTATTGCCTTACAAATATTAGTACCATGTAAAATATTACATTTCTAATAATAGGTATGAGTGGGTGGATGTTGGGATGTTGGACTACGACCCTTCCACCAAGCTTTATCTGGTCAAAAGGACAGAGATTCCTGGTAAAGTGATGGAATATGAGAGAGAAATTATGACCTCAAGGATGAGCATGAGAGATGATAAGTTCCATTCCAGTAATGGATCCAGTATCGATTCCTCTCCTGACAAACCCAAAACAGATACTGAATCAAACCCTGATTCGGATAAAATGACTAAGACTCATTCTGATTCCATACCTGAGAGTCATTCTGATTCCATATCTAAGGCTCACTCTGATTCCACAACTATGACTCGTTCTGATTCTGAAACCATGGACCAGAGTGAAGGAGATGCTATTTCAGCTAGTGAAAGTAAAGAACTTGCAAGTGGAGCAGAGACCACAAAACAGCGAAAAGCTTCTGGAAATAGAGCCGAGAAGGCTGTTATGAAAGGCTCTGAAGTCATAGAAGATGAAAAGAACAAGGAGAAAGTATCGGAGCCAGATGACAAGATTGCCAAGTATTGGGTTCCTCGTATTAGGGTCATGTTTGCCGCTGAGAATCCAAAGGTTTTTGCCAACAGAGTAGCACATGCTCACATGACCAGGTCAGTGCATGAGACGAGTAAACTACTATTAGAAACTAAATAATATTATTATAATATTTCTCTATGAGACAAATTCTAATTCATGGGATAAAAGTATTGAAAGATACTCTTATTGAGTTGTTGGAGTAGAGGGGTTCTACTGTATACAGAGGTGACCTCATTGGAATAGAGGAGTTCTACTGTATACAGAAGTGTCCTCATTTCAGGGAGTTGGAATAGAGGGGTTCTGTTGTATACAGAGGTGTCCTCATTTCAAAGGTTTTGGATAGAGGTGTTCCACTACATACCATTCTTTTTATCTAGGCAAAAGACAGAAGCTCTTCTTCGCTACAATCTGTATGTGGACTGTATGCCTGCTGCCGGCTTACAGGAGATAGATAACAGCTCACTACAGCGAATGATAAGAGTGGCTCGTTCAACGGCAAGACTCAGACGACCAGTCATGGATGGACACTCAAACACACTCGCCGATGAGATTCGACTGGAGTTTACTAGAACAATGGGAAGGATTCTGTTTGATAAGACAGTGCTATCACAACCAGGAGCTTTCCCCTTTGTGACCTTGCCTGACCCCTACCAGGAACCAGTTAAAGAAACAGGTCCTGATGCTTTGAACTATAATTCAACCTATACACTGTATAATATACACTTTGTGTGCTAAATAAAGACTAGACTGCTTCTATACTTGACCTTGTCATGACTTGACTAGGATTATGTCCTGTGTCCTAAATGAAGTCATGTGTCTGACTTGACCATGTCCTAACTTGACTATATATGTCCTAACTTGACCATGTCCTAACTTGATCGTGTCCTAACTTGACTGTGTCCTAACTTGACTGTGTTCTAACTTGACTGTGTCCTAACTTGACCGTGTCCTAACTTGACTGTGTTCTAACTTGACCATGTCCTAACTTGACTATGTTCTAACTTGACTGTGTTCTAACTTGACCATGTCCTAACTTGACCGTGTCCTAACTTGACTGTGTTCTAACTTGACCGTGTCCTAACTTGACTATGTTCTAACTTGACTGTGTTCTAACTTGACCATGTCCTAACTTGACCGTGTCCTAACTTGACTGTGTCCTAACTTGACCGTGTCCTAACTTGACTATGTTCTAATTTGACCATGTCCTCAATGATGTCATAATTTCAGTGTATATTTTTTATAAGAAGTTAGATTTGATATGAACTAAGTATGTTATTATCTGAATACTGCAGGCATGGATGCTGACTGTCCTCCCTTTTCCTTCAAGGAAACACGAGACAAGTTCCGGTTTCTCTCTCTCACTACCAGTTTGGAAGCTGTCAAGGTGATGGAGCATATGCGTGTGGAATGCCAACGAGTTTGTGGCTTGTCTTTGTTCCACACTGGTGCCAGCAAACATCTCAAATTAGATGAATTTGACCAGACGCAACAGCAGGCCACCACTCAGGTATGTATTAGGTAGTCACTTGTTCTCATTTTGAGTTGTCATATAGATGTGATTCTTTGGCTCCTTCTCGATTATTCAGATTACATCATTGTCAATGCTATAGGCTAGGGGTAGGGCTATATAGGGTTAGATACAGTACAATAACAATAGTACAATATAATCTGAATATGTTACATGGAGAAAGAGCTGATTCTTTGCCTCTTTATCCCCAACTCAACGAAGTACATATATTTTTACATAATGATGCAGACACAGGTCTACTTGAAGGACAACTGGGTTCCTGCCTTGCGTACCTCCATCAAGTCATGTTTGGACAGTGTGGTAAAGGGTTGGTTCAACATGGAAGAGACTAACTATGAAGTCTATCAGGGTTCCAAGCTGAAGAAACTCATGGAACTCATCAAGTTTGCAATGCAAGTATGTCCATATTAAGTATGGAAAGAGGAATCTATAGCGTGGAATCACTTATTCCTACCCCATGAGTTCATCCATATACAGTGGAACCTCTCTATTCCACCCCCTAGACACATTTCTGTATATGGTGGAACCCCTCTATGCCAACCTTCTGAAATGTGGACACCTATATACAGATGAAACCCCTCTATTCCAAATTCCTAACACTTAGATATGTAGCTCGTGTTTCAATTAATCTCCTGAAATGATCCTCTAACCAGGAGACTTTAGTCCTAAAATGTTTGGAATGTAGCTATATGGACAGTATACCAAAAATGCTACTTTTTAGGATTCTTTGCGAACTCTGGTGATGGATTCTCTCCACTCCTTTGTGTCTATGATAGAGACGGCCACTGCCCCTATACTTCATCTACGTGAAGGAGAATTTAAGTGGACTGATCCTCTCAATGTGTCCAGATTCAAGTATGTAGATAAAATATGGATGTTTTATAGCTATAGTGTACCACCAGGATAATAATAACCTACATTTTGAATAATAGTATATTCTCTGAGTTTGTGTTAGAAATAGTTTAGTGAGTAGCATTCTCTATGTCTTGTTGGGCTGTCAACACTGTGTAACCTACCACAGCTCTAGAGATTTCAGTATTGAAAAATTTCATTAACAAGACTTCTACTACTGATTTTTATCCATAAATTTATTATTCATGTGTGAGCTAATACAAGACAGTGTCAATAATCCACAGAATAACTGCAAGAAAATAATGTTTTAAAGATTTCTGCCTCCACATGAAATCTGTGAACATTTCATGTTTATGAACTTTTCAGTCCTGTGGCATTTTCCAACATTTTTCCAAATATTATGATGATCCATATGGGCTAGGGTAACTAATATTGCACTGAATAGCCACATCACTCAGTAAAATTCCTGAGATTGAGGAGATAAGTAAAATTAGGAAAGAGAAGAAGAAATCCTGAGATTTATACTAAGCCATGGGGAAATCCAGGTCGTCTCTGATCTTTCTCTCTCAATGGTATTTTTCTAGACCAGCTAATGGTCCTCTGTTTTCTCTGGACCTGGTGCTTGATAAAGATGGTTCACATTACTCCACTCCATTGGAACTGTTTGAGCCTGCTCTGGTCTCTATCTTCAACAGAGGGATACAAGCCACTCACTCTGTGCCACAGATTGAAAAGGTGGGAACCATTCATGAATTTTTTAATCTTTTGATCTTAGCTAATACTTGTCAAATGTCATTATACTCTCTTCTTCCTCCATCTTTCCCTCCATATCTCTCCCTCCATCTCTCTCTCCATCTCTCTCTCCATTTCTCTCTCCATCTTTCCTCCTTTCTCCCCTCCTCTCTCCTCTCATCAGTACATCCTAGACAAACTTTTCTGGCCCACATCACTTCTACTTGAAGCAGTGGGCCAGCACGAGCCTCAAGTGGACAGTTTACGAGAGAGAGTACGATATCTCGTAAACCACTCCCTCCTCCCCCTGGTGGAGTATGCTCAACAGTATGTGGTCTACCTGGATCTCATTAACCTTGACATCAAACAGTTCATACAGTAAGTCCGCAGACATTATGGGACAATTTATAACAGATTAATTTTTGTGGTTAGTTAATTTGGCACACTGGCACTTAACAATAATAATTAATTTTTGTGGTTAGGCACACTGGCACTTAATGCAATTAATTTTTGTGTTTAGTAAATATTGGTTTATGATTTGATGCATTTATTTGACAATGTAATGACTCTGTGGCTGTTAGATAAAGTGACAATCTGCTACTGTGTACCGTATAGCTAATAGTATAGTCATATAGCATTACACTTTTAACCTTTAATAATGTTATTACTATGCAGATGGGGGTTATTATTTTTGCCCCTATTATTATTATTATTATTGTTGTTGTTGTTGTTGTTGTTGTTGTTGTTGTTGTTGTTGTTGTTGTTGTTTAGGCAATTTGCTTCTGAGGGAGAAAAAACACAAGTTCAGATCAGAGCAGAAATTGACAATCATTTAAAAGAGAAGGCGATAATTGAGGCCCGAATACCACAATTCATTCTCATTGGTCCATTCCACATCAACACAGATGCCACACGACTGGCCCTAGCCAATAAACACAAGGAAATTGCATCGTCTCTCCTACAGTATCTGGTAACCAATCTTCGAAATATGACAGAAGAGGTCAGTTTTGAAACAATTTCACAACATGTATCTGTATTCCCTTCATTTCTGGGCAAACTAGAGCTTATTAGAGGGAATTAATTAGAACCTTGAAGATCAATTGAAAATTAACTGATTACAGGATAGTTCTATTATTCACATAATGTGCTTCAGTGGTGTCCTGCTAGGAGAGGGAGAGAGGAAGAGAGGGAGGGAGGAAGAGAGAGAGGGAGAAAGAGAGGGAGGGAGGAAGAGAGGGAGGGAGGAAAAGATTATAGTTTCACCCTTATATCATAATCCTCATTTCACAAGGAGTTGGGTACTAACTACTAGTAATACCAGCATAGGATGCCTGTTATCTCTAGTTCTGTCTCTCTAATGAACTGTATAGATTGTCATATATTACTACACGTAGATATGTGAAGATTTCAAAGAGATTTCTTATAAACTTCATGAGCGATGCAATACAATAGAAGATCTTACAGAACAGAGAGAATATATGAAGACTATTCCAGCCATTATAGCCACCCATCAAGCCCGGATTGACCAATCTATGAGTGACTATGATCTCATTGATGATTATTACTACACACTCAGTGATGAGGACTTCAATAACAGGTCAGAACCCCTATTCTAACTCCCTGAAATGAAGACACCTCTGTATACAGTGGAACCCCCTATTCCAACCCCCTGAAATGAGAACACCTCTGTATACAGTAGAACCCTCTCTATTCCAACACCCTGAAATGAGAACACCTCTGTATACAGTAGAACCCCAACACCCTGAAATGAGGACACCTCTGTATACAGTTGAACCCTCTATTTCAACCCCCTGAAATGAGGACACCTCTGTATACAGTTGAACCCTCTATTCCAACCCCCCTGAAATGAAGACATTTTTATATACAGTCCCTGAAATGAAGACACCTCTGTTTAATGTGGGTCATTATTTATAGGTGGGACACCCTTTCTTGGCCCAAAAAGATCACAGATCTGATGGAATTGACCGAACAACAACTATATTCCGATGAAGGAAAATTCCGCAAGAAACTCTTGGATGACCAGGTTGCACTGGAAGACAAACTCGACACTGTCCAGATGATAGTAGCTGGTTTTGCTGGTCGAAATGAACTATCAAAAGCGGCTGAAATAGCTAATGAAGTTCGTCGTGTGATTAAGGATCTGAAAGATTGCCAGAGTCAGGCAGCATTGTACAATCAAAGAGAGAGGCTCTTTGGAATGGCTGTTACACAGGTGTAGTTTGATAACCTTTACTGCGGTGTGGGGAATGGCATTCCTGTAGTCATGGATGGGTAGTTAAATAGACTGTTGCTAAAAATAGAACATGACTCTATAATAATAGTATTCCTCTAGTCATGGATAGTTAGGTAAACTGATACTAAAATTAGAACTTTACTCTACATACAGTACCTGTATAAAGACATTTTAACACTTTCTGTTTCATTGTTTCACTATATCAGTGTTCACTTGAGCACTGGAGAACAACTTGCTCTTTCCAAACCTTAAAAGCAGACTCATTCAATGGCCTTTCTTCATATCCCTGTACACTGGTCCTGCAGCAAAATTAGCTGTACAGTACACAGCATGCCATTAATTGACAGAATGCATGTGGCTCAGCTGATCTTGAAAAAAATGAATGCCATGTTTAGTTATCTGGCTGTGTGTGTGCATGACCCAAACCATATTTCTTGTTGCTGAGTCATAAATACATGTATTTCATCATCTTTCTGCCCAACCTCTAGCTTCCAGTGACCTAGTTACTCACAAAATGCTTATCAAAAATAGGTTGGTAACCTTGCATAGTTCACTGTATATTATATATAACACTTTCTAACATTCTACATACCTTGTAACTAGAAACCTAATATGTGGAATAAATTCTATTTCTCTCTATTCTGTCTCCAGTATGACAAAGTGGGAAAGTTGACTCGTGAATTTGAACCATATAAGAACTTATGGAGTACGGCTGCAGACTGGCAGAAGTGGCATGAAACCTGGATGAATGACTCCCTCATCAATATAGACCCAGAACTCCTTGGAAACAGTGTCAATAACGCCTTCAAAATCATGCACAAGAGTGTGAAACATTTCCGGTAAGAGTTGTATGTAAATCTGAAAGTAAAATTCATTTCGAAATTAAATTACCTATAACTAATCTAATTAATGGTACTTTTTCTGAAATTAAATAATTGGAAATTACCTGTTACCTAATGATACTTTTTTTTATTAAACAATCAAAAATTTTGATGCATTGATTCGTTGGCTAACTCTGTAACTGCACTTCATCAGATTCTCTCTTATTCTAGCACACAAAAATGCACAAAAGATACATTAATCAGGTCAGTCAGTCAGTTCACTGCAGACTGCATGTTAATAGTCGTGCATACTTACACGCATGCATACTATCAGAGTTAGAGTTTTTAAACCCATGCATGTATGTTCGTATAGAACTGTACTAAATGAATTTCTGCCTTATGCCATCACTTCAGATCATTCATGGGTTCACACAGTGTTTTCCAGCCCACATACACACGCATCATTGAAAAGTCAGTGAGGACCAACTCCAAGGACTCTCATACACTATACCACATTCATGCACATACAATAATTGCAGGCTAAGTTTACTACACATCAAAAACATTAGTGTACCAAGTCACTAGTGATAAATCTGTTCTATGGTTCTGAAATTTCAGGACTAGACAATAATACTCTCACACATAGTCTCGGTGTGCTTATGGGCTCACAGGAGCTTTATAGCTTGGTTAAGCTAGTGTAAGAGCAGCATGGAGTGAACTGTATTCTACTAGTAGCAGTAGTAGTATAATTACGGTGACAAGTTTACATGTAGTCTGACGTCAACTCTCAACCAAAGGGGTGTGGTCAATTAAAAGTGGGTGTGGTCATTGTGTGTGTGTGTGTGTGTGTGTGTGTGTGTGTGTGTGTGTGTGTGTTTTGCCTTTTTTGAGCCCCCCTCTCACAAATCCTGAGTATGGTCCTGCTTGGTATAGAGTCAGTATAATATCTCTTACCTAGTCAGATAGATGATAGAACTATGAAATTATTACTTTGAACTGTTATTTGAATTTCATGTTGCGACAAAAATAACAATCAATGAATAACAGTTGCAGAATAGCAAAATATATTAGCTGACAAATACATCTGAAATATGTAGCCGATGAATATTTGGTTACACTGTACCTTTCCTGTCAGTAGACGATGAAAATTCAGATATTAAAGCATCCACTCTATTCCATCCAAGTCCCTACACTTAAATGTAATAATACTAGCTACTATCATAACCATGTCTAGGGACTCTGCTGGATGTCTTGAGATTGCCCAGACTGTGAAATCTCAGATAGAAGAATTTCGTCCACATATACCATTGATCCAGGGTCTCAGGAACCCAGGAATGAGAAACAGGTAAACAACAACAAATAAACAATGCAACACCCGGGCAATAAACAAATGCACTAAAGTGGCTAACAACACCAATACTAGATGATGTAATGACAATGATGTAATATGATGTCATGTGAGGTTGTACATACTTATAGACATGAACTTTGGTGTACATATTACATGTAGGCATTGGCAGGCATTGTCAGATAAGCTTGGCATCATGGTGCAGCCCAAGGCAACACTCACTTTTTCTAAGTGCCTAGAGATGGGACTACAGGAACATGTGGACACCATTGCTAAAGTGGCCGAGATTGCAGGAAAAGAATTCTCTATTGAACAGGTCCGAAACTATAGTAATGGGTTCTATAGTAAGAAATTTTGAAATAATGAAGACTGGTATGGTGGAACCACAGATATACGGACCCTTGGAGTGGCACTAGTCCTTATACATAAGTCAAATATCTGTACATGTGAAGCAATGCATTTTGAATGAAAGCAGAATTCTATAACAAAGTGGCAATTAATTTGGAGTCTATATAATAGATGAGCTGAACTTCCTGTATATACACTGGTCAATAGTTCATGTGAACATGACATGATCATTATTTCAGGCCTTGGACAAGATGGAGTCTGAGTGGGAACCGGTGGTGTTAGACATCACTCCTTATAAGGAAACAGGTACATTCATCATGAAGAGTGCCGAGGAAACAGCTCAGATGTTGGATGATCACATTGTCATGACACAGGCAATGTCCTTCTCACCCTACAAGAAGCCTTTTGAGGGAAGGATTATGACACTTGAGAACAAACTCAGAACAACTCAGGTATAAACATGCTACCAGTTCCGATTATCCTAGAATCAAGACCGGTTATGATTATCCTAGAACCAAGGCTGGTTCTGATTTTGGAATCATGATTATCCTAGAACCAAGGCTGGTTCTGATTATCCTAGAATCAAGATTGGTTCTGATTATCCTAGTTCTAGAATCAAGACTCGTTCTTATTTTGGTACACAATCAAGGCTGGTTCTGATTACACAGAGAGCATTTACTTAGCTTTGATGTAGGGATGGGGTGGAGCTTAAATTCTTTTATGTAGGTGTTGGGTGGAACTTAAATGCTTTGATGTAATCTCTACTCAACACTGTTATATTAGCTAGCTATTATTATATAGCTACGTATTCCAATTAATTTACATGCTCTATTGATATTTTTGTGCTGTGCAGGATGTGATGGAGGAATGGGCAATTTGTCAGAAATCATGGCTCTATTTAGAGCCCATCTTCAGTAGTGATGACATCATGCGACAACTACCGGTGGAAGGCAAACGTTACCAAACCATGGACAGGATGTGGCGTAAAATCATGCAGGGGGCAAAGTCTGACCCAAAGGTATTCTCAAACACATAGCTATCAAGCCTATCTCATTATCTCAGAAAGGAAACTTGTTGTTGTTGTTGTTGTTGTTGTTGTTGTTGTTGTTATCTTACACATCTCATCTCTGACAAAACCTTCTTTTAAACTTTTTCCAGGTGATCTCATACTGTGCTGATAACCGTCTTCTGGATAACCTTCGTGAGTGCAACAAACTTCTGGACCAGGTACAGAAGGGACTGAGTGAGTACTTGGAGACGAAGAGGATGGCATTTCCTCGCTTCTATTTCTTGTCTGATGATGAGCTGTTGGAGATACTCTCACAGACCAAGGATCCAACTGCAGTCCAACCACACCTTCGAAAATGCTTTGAGAATATTGCTAAGGTTGGTTGAATGTGTGCCAGTGTTCTCCCTAGGAATGCATGAAAGGATAGTAACAAGGTGGAGTTTCAAAGTATAAGCTCCACCCTGGATCCACACCTACTTCAGAGGCTGAAGGCATAGGAGCCCACTATGTCCTGCGAAGAAAACTATTATATCAAATAAGGGGTGTGGCAAGTGGGTGGGGCATAATACACCTAAGGAAAATTTCGGTGTATTAATGTTCCCTTTCCAGCTGTTCTTACTAAACTCTTCTGTTTGTAATATGTGTAGCTACAATTTGAAGAGGATCTGGCCATTACGAAGATGTTCTCTGGAGAGGGAGAAGTAGTCCCATTCTGTGAAACACTCTATCCTAAGGGTAATGTGGAAGACTGGCTCCTGGAAGTGGAGAGAGTGATGCGTCTTTCTCTCAAGAAGATCATTGAAGCTTCCCTAAAGGATTACAAAGAAGTAATTTGCATGTCTACACAAAACTTTAACCTTTGTGCTAAACCCGCAATATTTTAAGACTCTATAAGCCACTATTCAATTCTTCATAGTTGCTTTTTTGATTGTTTTAGGTAGCACGCACTGAGTGGGTGCTGAAATGGCCTGGACAGGTTGTTATAGCCGGGTGTCAGACATACTGGACTAGCGATGTGTCCACTGCATTGGAGGAAGGTAACCTTCCTGAACTCTATCAGAAAATGCTAAGTCAGGTGAGAACTCCCTCCTTCTTTTCTCTCTCTCTCTTCTTCCCTTCCTTCTCCCCCTTTCCTCTCCCTCCTTTCTCTTCTTCCCCTCCTCCCCCCCTTCCCTCTTCCCTCCCCTCTCCCCCCCCCCCAAAAAAACCTCTTCTCTTTAACCCTCTTCACACCACTTCCTCTAGTTGGCTGATTTGGTTAGTCTGGTTCGTGGTAAGCTCTCTAAACTCTCTCGTATGATCATGTCGGCTCTGATTGTGATGGAGGTCCATGCCAGGGATGTAGTCAGCAAAATGTTGGAAGAAGGTGCAAAGAACGTCAATGACTTTGAATGGATCTCTCAGCTTCGGTCAGTCTCAATTTTGTGATAGTCGTAGGATTGTAATAGACATCCTGAATAATATGGAAGAGTGTTGAGAATATAATTATAGAAGGTATCCTGAATATAGAGTAGAGTGTCCTGAATATAGTGTCCTGAATATAGTGTCCTGAATATAGAGTGTCCTGAATATCGATATATTATATAGAGTGTCCTGTATATAATAGAGTGTCCTGTATATATATATATAGTGTCCTGAATATAGAGGGTGTCCTGAATATAGAGGGTGTCCTGAATATAGAATATCCTGAATATAGAGTGTCCTGAATATAGAAGGTGTCCTAAATATAGAGGGTGTCCTGAATATAGAGTATCCTGAATATAGAGTGTCCTGAATATAGAAGGTGTCCTAAATATAGAGGGTGTTCTGTCTTGAGTATAGAGGGTGTTGATTAAGGATATTGTATGTTTTATCATAATAAATACTTATTGTTTAGATACTATTGGAATGATGAGTTAACCATGCGAGCAGTGAACTCAGAGTTCACATACGGTTACGAATATCTAGGAAACACTGGACGTCTTGTCATTACTCCCCTGACTGATAGGATCTATCTGACGCTGACCGGAGCCCTACACTTGAAGTTTGGAGGTGCACCAGCTGGACCTGCTGGGACAGGAAAAACAGAAACAACAAAAGTATAAAAAATAAATAAACTGCCAAAAATCTGGAAACTTTAGAAAGTAAAATAATTATTTTCAGAAGCCAGACTTAAATTATCTTGAATAAATCTAATTCCCTATAAACAAATCTAATTAATAGTATGTGCCGAAAATTGAACTCTAAAATTTCTAGATTTACGGTAGGTAGGATAGTCTTTCCCCAGAATAGAAAATTATGTGAGAGAGGATAAGGATAGTTTATACTGTCTATTGATAAAACACTGCTACAGTGTAATTCCAGGGACTGTATTCAAGTTTTTGAAGTCTTTATCATCATACAAGACTGAATTATTTGGATATGTTTGATCTGGTAGTGGTTGTGTGGTTAACTGGTATACATAGCTATCATTCTACATTCTGTGTAATGTTTGGCACATTGTTGATAAAAATGCTGTTAGACAGCCTGTCATGTACGTCCAGGCGTCCACACTGTTAGCTCTGTGTCTGCATGTACCTGCTGCATTATGTGAAATAGATCATGTACGTCCAGGCATCCACACTGTTAGCTCTGTGTCTGCATGTACCTGCTGTAATAATATGTGAAATAGATGAGATCTCATTTATCTGGCTGTTTGCTCAACCAGATGAAGGGAAGGGTCCTGATGAGGTTTCTTAGCATGTATCATTGCATGGAAAAAAAAAATGTTCCAGATAGTGAGAGATCTGGAGAAGTGGGCAGAAATATGACTACATGATGTCCTCATATTTTCTCCCACCCTCCACCTCCCTTCACCATCCCCAAACCCTCCACTCCCTTTCACCACCCAACCCTCCACTCCCTTTCACCACCCAACCCTCCACTTCCTTTCACCACCCAACCCTACCTTTCAACTCCCTTCACCACCCTCCACCTCCCCCCCTCACCTTGCCATAGGATCTTGCCAAGGCCATGGCCATTCAGTGTGTGGTCTTCAACTGTTCAGATCAACTGGATTTCATGGCAATGGGGAAATTCTTCAAAGGTCTCGCCAGCACTGGTGCGTGGGCGTGTTTTGACGAGTTCAATAGGATTGACATAGAGGTGTTATCCGTAGTGGCTCAGCAGATCACCACCATCCAAATAGCTCAGCAACAGAGAGTATGTCTCTAGCTAATAACCACATACTGTTCTCCCCCAGGGCCAGGGCTCTTCCAAAACTAGATAGTGGTAAGGTGGAGTTTCAGACCACTTCAAAGAGAAGATGGGGAGAAGGGGAGGGGGGCATTATGCCATGACTATATGTATAATTTCCTAACGGGGTAAACCTTAAAACAGAGTAATATGTAACTCTTTTGCTATAGCTAAGTAATTCTGATGGTCTTTTAATATTTTAGGCAATTTGGGAGATCGAAGATGTCCTTATTTCTAACTAATAGTTGTAGTCTATACATTCTAATTAGTGTCCTTATTTCTAATAGTTGTACTCAAGATATTCTAATTAGTGTCCTTTATGATGTAGAATTAGAGTTTCTTGAGTCTGGGAGCCTCCACTATTATCACTAGGTACCCAATGGATGACACTAGCTTCCTTTTCTGTTCCTCTCCTTAGTTTGGGGGATAATTTCCATGTTAATCTGTCCCCTTATAAGTACATGCATGCATACATACATGCATACATACATATAATATTCACAGCTGGACAAGTTCAACTTTGAGGGTGTTGAAATATCACTGAAGCCCTCCTGTGCCGTGTTCATCACCATGAATCCAGGCTACGCTGGACGTACCGAACTTCCAGATAATCTCAAGGCCCTGTTCCGACCTGTGGCCTGCATGGTGCCAGACTATGCCATGATTGCAGAGATCATGCTCTTCTCCTTTGGCTTCTCTGAAGCCAAAGTTCTCTCAAAGAAAATTGTGACCACCTTTAAATTATCTTCAGAGCAACTGAGTTCACAGGTCTGTCTGTAGAGTATAGCAGATATAATATGTATAACTTGATGGCTTACTGTCACAGAAATAGTAAACTGTTTTGATTCATTTAGTGAATTTTGATTTCTGGTCCATCACTGAACATGGCAAGCTATCTGTAGTTATCACTACACTGTGTCGCTTGCAAGAGGCTGGTAGTTTGGGGTAGGTGGGGGGGAGATAGAGGCAAGGAGTGGTGTGGCCTAAAGAAGAGAGAACAGTATTCAAAAACTTTGGAGAGTGATTTTTGTCTAGTTTAGTGATTAACGCAATCCATTGGTGTATAGTATGTATAATACTACCATGATGGTACACTTTTAACAAAGGATGAAAGTTCTTGAGCGGCTTGAGATACTATTTAACTGAGCTAATTTTGTCTGGAAGAATATAGTTTGTCACTGTAAAACCACAAATGATTAAAGTTAATTTTTATTCATGATATGAACCAGCAAAGCAAATAATTTATTCATTATAACAACATACAGAAATGAAAATAATTAGCTGCTGAATATTTCTGGCTACACAGTACTATAGCCTGTAGCCATACCTCAATCATATCCAAGATTAAACTCAATAGCTTACTTAATTAATGGATGAGTTTTAAATAAGATGATTATTTTAGAATTTGGATTATTAGCTTCTGTTGATTTTTTAACTTGTTCTCTTTTTCATGTCGTAGGATCATTATGATTTTGGCATGCGTGCTGTCAAAACAGTTATCTCAGCAGCTGGAAATATCAAGAGAGAGTACCCTGAACTGGATGAGGTAGGGCTTGAGCCTCTCTCTGTGTGTGTGATAGATAATGCATAGAAGGGAAAATGCAGTGAAATTTGTCTAATAATATCACCCCTTTTTAAGGATAATTGTGTAATTAATACCATCTGGGAATAAAGTATGTTAATTCTTTTGTACATAAGACTGAGTGTTTGAATTGCATGTTTTACCATGGCAACAGTGATGCACTCCCCCATTTATTACCTATGAACCGTTACCATGGTAAATGATGTCTGCAGGAATTGATAGTGCTTCGGGCTATTCGTGACGCTAATGTCCCTAAATTCCTCATGGATGACCTGAAGCTGTTCAACGGCATCGTCTCTGACCTTTTCCCCAAGATCAGAGACGTGCCCGTGGACTACGGAGAGATGGAACAGAGCATTAAAAATACAGCCATTGAACATGGTCTTGAAGATGTTCCAGGTTAGTGGGAGGAAAGGAGGAGATGGAAGAAAGGGAAGGAGGTAGTGAGGGAGTGAGGAGGGTAAGGAGGGAGAGGAGGAGGAGGGAAGGAGAGAGGGAGGGAGTGAGGAGGGAGGGGAGAGTAGGAAAGAATGAGGAAGGGAGAGATGGTCAGGGGAAAAGTGGGAAGGAAGGAAGCTGTGGAAGAAAAGAGAGGTGTGAAGAGGGAGGAGGAGGAGGGGTAGAAGAAGGCAGAGGGGGAGGAGGGGAGAAGGTGAGGGGGAGTGTACATATGTGGAGTGAGAGCTTTAGATGGATTGCAAGGAATTGCATGTTATCTTATTATCATAGGTTTTATTGGCAAGTGCATCCAACTTTATGAGACCACAGTTGTTCGACATGGACTCATGTTAGTTGGACCTACCATCTCAGGAAAGACCAGATGTTACGAGGTACTCAGAGATGGTCTCTCGGCTCTCAAAGGAACAACAACTCCTGGCGGTGTCCCTTTCGAGAAAGTTCACACATTTGTGCTGAACCCTAAATCCATCACTATGGGCCAACTCTATGGAGAATTTGACCCTTTAACCCATGAATGGTCAGTCATTAAATATAAACTAGCAATAATTTACCACTAGTCTTCATACTTCAATACTATAGCTAAGTAGTCAGTAAAATTTTTGTGGGTAATAATTTTTACACATTTTTTACTACATAACTAACACTGAATTTTTCAAAGCTGTCCTTTTCATTCTTCAGGACGGATGGTATCCTTGCCTCGTTGATCAGGGCTGGGGTGGCCAGTGACACACCCGATAAGAAATGGTATGTGTTTGATGGACCTGTGGATGCTGTCTGGATAGAAAACATGAACACAGTACTGGATGATAACAAGAAACTCTGCCTCAGCAGTGGAGAGATCATCAAATTAACAGAGGTATAATGTACTCTAATATGGTTCACCTCTCTTCTCACTCACCTCTCTTCCTTCTCCTAGTACCTCCTCCCACTAACCTCCTCTCTTTCTATCTCTTTTTCTCCACCCCCTCCTCCACCTCCCACTTCCTCCTCCACCTCCTACTCCACCCCCCCCCCTCCACCACTTCGTCTCATAAGATGATAAAATCCTTCCACAGGCCATGACTATGATGTTTGAAGTACAAGATCTTGCAGTTGCCTCACCAGCCACAGTCAGTCGATGCGGCATGGTCTACCTCGAGCCCTCTATCCTCGGAATTAACCCTTTTTTCAGGTGTTGGGTGGATAAGATTCCTGCCACCTTTCAGCAGTACAAGGACACACTTGAACAGCTCTTCTTTAAGTTTGTTGAGGCATCCATTAAATTTGTCAGGAGAAACTTGAAGGAAATTGTTCCATCTACTGATGGAAATTTGGCATTTTCACTTCTCAGAATGATGGATTGTTTCTTTGCTCCATTTGTCCCAGAGGAAGTGAGTGCCATCTGTCATCATTCAATACCATTTATAGTGGTCACCCCAAAATAGTTAAACCTCAGATAAAGGACCCTCTGAAATAAGGACAACCTTGGTACAAAGGACAACTTAAAATGTGTCATTTGGTTTATCTTAGTGTTAATTACCCTTTGAGATAAGGACAACTGCTTTATAAGGGACAGTAGACCAGATCCCAATCTGTCCTTTATTCACTGCTTTAATATGCTAATTTGGGTCACCCTAATCCCTTGTAATAGTCACTCTAATTCTAATCTATTGTGGTAGACACCATAATTCTAATTCTAATCCAGGTCATCCTAAAGATGTTGCTAAAATAAGAACTATAACTCGATACTAGCACATGTTTCTATGTGTGAATATTGATCACTGTGATAAATCATGCAGGGCAAGAAAATTTCTGTAAGGAAGTTAAAAGCAGTTGATAAACTGATAGAGCCATGGTTTCTCTTCTCTTTGGTTTGGAGTGTTGGAGCCACCTGTGATGGAGATTCAAGGAAGAAGTTTGATGCCTTCATCCGTGAAAAGATCTCTCAAGAAAATGTACATGCAGACTCTCTACAAACCCACGTGTTTATTGTGTTAATGTTTCTGTAGATTTCCATGCCGTTCCCAGATGGTGCACTGGTATACGACTACAGACTGGATGATGGACTGACTGGCCAGGCCAGCGCCGCCGAGGAAGAGGAAGATGACGAAGATAGGAAAATACAGGTTTGAACATAGATGCCATCATACTCTAACCCTCTGATAATATGCCCCCTGTCCCACTCTAGCCCAAGGCTATAAACGTGCCCTGTGTCCCCACCCTATCCCCCTAATACAATGAAGCCTTTCTATTCTAAAGTGTCCTGACTGGAGTGGTGGCCTCATTTTAGAAAATTAATGTTGATACACAAGCTATTATTTGGGACATATCCAAGTATCCTTAATACAGAGATGTCCTCATTTTAGGGGGTGGAGGTTCCACGTATACAGAAGATGTCCTCATTTTAGGATGTGGGAGTAGAGAGTTTCTACAGTGTACAGAGGTGTCTTCATGGCTAGAATAAATGGGTTCCACTCTATGTCCTTTGATTGTAAAGCTGTGTTTTGTCCATAGGTGAAGTGGGTTGGTTGGATGGAAGGTATGGTGGAGTTTGTTGTTGACCCTGAGATGAGTTATGCAGACATCATCGTTCCAACTATTGACACTGTTAGAGCACACTTTCTTCTGGAGCTCCTTATCACCAATCTCAAGCAGGTAAGCTTACTGGTAAATCTGGAAATTTTCAAGTTAAAATATTTTGATTGTCTAAGGAAATTTTAGTTCAGAAACAGTACCATTAATTAGAGTGTAATTAGATAATTTTATTTCAGAATCATTCTTGCTTCCATTTCTTTCACAGATTTACAGTGTATATAGAAGATGAGTATAGCTATTATAAGGCACATATTTAGAAGATTGGAAGAAGACATAGCATATAGCTATTATAAGAAGACACATAAATTGTGATGTGTATAGCTATAATATAGAAGGCACAACAATAAAATAGAAGATACCATGTTAACTATGTAGAAAGCATATATAAATTAGAAGATGGCATATAGCTTTATAGAAGGCACATATAAATTAGGTATGGCTATATAGACAATACATATTTTGTTTGTGGATATTATTAAAATTGATTTTTCTTTGTGAAAATTAATAACCCACGAAAATTTTAAACTGTAGGTTCTGTGTGTGGGCCCTACTGGAACAGGTAAGACCCTGACAACCTCAGACAAACTCCTGAAGGGCATGACTAATAAATATCTCTCACACTTCATCACCTTCTCTGCTCGAACCTCTGCCAACCAGACACAGGACATCATTGATGCCAAGCTCGACAAGAGGTTGGTACATGTATAACATAGTTATTTGCTTGAGTTTATTTTGTAATTTTTGTGGATTTCATTTTCACATGAAAGTTGAAAAAAAAAATTTTTTTTTTTTTTGGGGGGGGGGGGGGGGGGGGGGGGCTTCGTGACCACAAAAATTAAGGACAAAAGTGGGGGGGGGGGGGGGTCTTCGTGACCACAAAAATTAAGGACAAAAGTGGGGGGGGTCTTCGTGACCACAAAAATTAAGGACAAAAGTGGGGGGGGGGGGTCTTCGTGACCACAAAAATTAAGGACAAAAGACTTAAAATGAATTGATGATGCATGGGAATGTGTAGACAGATGGTGCTACTCTCTCAGAGGTTACATTAAAATGATGTCTCTCATTCCAGTGTTAACTGTGCATTTTTTCATGTTTTCAGACGTAAAGGAATTTTCGGTCCTCCTCTGAATAAACGTCTTGTCTTTTTCATCGATGACCTCAACATGCCTGCCCTGGAGGTCTATGGTGCACAACCTCCTATAGAACTCATCCGGCAATGGATGGATCACGGAGGATGGTATGATCGAAAGGCCATTGGGTCATTCAGGAAGCTTGTGGACATAACTTTTGTCTGTGCTATGGGTCCCCCTGGAGGAGGAAGAAATCCAATTACCCCCAGGCTTAAACGACACTTCAATTTTCTCTCCTTCGTGGAACTGGAAGATATTTCCAAGAGAAGGTAAAATAAGAATCTGAGGCATCGTGGGGCCAAGCATATTCAGTTAAATAGAAGAACAAGAACATACCTGTATTCAGTTAAATAGAAGAACAAGAACATACCTGTATTCAGTTAAATAGAAGAACAATGTACCTGTATTAAGTTAAATAGAAGAACCAGAATGTAATATAAATAGAAGTACCAGAATGACACATGCATGTGTACATACTGTACATACACTATATTATATCATGCTACTACTAGAAGGAGGCACTGCATTTATGGAGGCAAGCATGTGTGGTAAGGATCATCATAGACAAAAGTTGTTTAATACACACTACCCATTATATTGTATAACTAATAGAAATCTCTCTTTCGACTCCTATTGTGGGGCTATTTCCAATTAGATATATAGGACTTCTGAAATATGTTGTTGTTGTTGTTTAGCGTTGTCAGATATATAACTTTGTCTGAATGTTATTTGTTTGTTTGTTTTGACAGTATTATCATTAACTGAACCCTTCCCTCTTCAAAAAATATTTCCCAATGAAATGACCCATTTCTACTGCAGAATTTTCTCCAAGATCATATCATCATGGCTGACCAACTTCCCTGAAGCAGAAGAGACCGTGGAGAGACTGGTGACTGCTACCATAGCAGTGTATTCCACCATCACCACAGAGTTACTCCCAACTCCTGCTAAATCACACTATACATTCAACCTCAGGGATCTCTCAAAGGTCTTCCAAGGAATGCTCATGGCAAAACCAAGCAAGTTCAAGGTGAGAAGATAGAGAGGTGTTACTACTCCTCCCAAACCTCCTCCCGCTCCGCTCTCCTTCTCCTCCTCTGCTTTCCCTCTTTTCTTACTCCTCAAGCTCTTTCTTTATCTTCCCAGACTTCCTCCCCTATATTCCTATTTCCTTCTTTTCTCCTTCCACTTCCTCCTCCCACTTCCTCCTCTTCTCCCCATTTGAAAAACTTCTAGTTTTATGCTCAACTAATAATTTTCATTGCTAATAAATTTTCTATGGTGTCTCTAAAATTTCCACACAAAAATTAACTAGACATGAGAGATCAGTGGGGGCTCTCGTGAAAATTTTCACACCAAAATAATATAAAATTATTAGACAAAAATTTTAATAATAGGATTTGAATGGTCTGTTGAGGCTTTGGTGTCACGAATGTAGTCGAATATTTGAAGATCGTCTTGTCAGTGTAGAGGACCGAGAGTGGTTCCAGAACCTGCTCAATACCCGTATGTCTAAGGACTTTGAGCTGGAAGCTGAAGAGGTGCTGGGAATTGGACCATTGCTGTATGGTGATTTCATGGTGGCTAACACAGATAACAAAATATATGAAGAAATCACTGATATAGTGAAGGTGAATAATTACCTTACAGAGGTGTCAGAGGTGACTATATACAGAGGTGTCCTCATTTCAGGGGTTGAAATAGAGGAGTTCCACTGTATATAGAGGTGTTCTCATTTCAGAGGGTTGGAATAGAGAGGTTCCACTGTATATAGAGGTGTCCTACAGGGGGTTGGTTTAGAGGAATGTTTGTTATACTTTCAGCTGCATCATGTATTGGTGGAATACCTTGATGACTACAATCAAGTCAGCACAGCTCAGATGAACCTTGTCCTTTTCCTTGATGCCATCCGCCATGTTTGTCGTATCTCAAGAATCATTCGTCAACCTCTAGGCAATGCCCTCCTCTTGGGAGTGGGAGGGTCTGGTCGACAGAGTCTCACACGTTTAGCTGCTCACATGGCAGAGTATGACCTCTTCCAAATTGAACTTTCCAAAAACTACGGCATTCCCGAATGGAGGGACGACATCAAGACCTGTTTAATGAAAACTGGACTTGAAAATATTCAAGTTGTGTTCCTCTTCACTGACACACAGATAAAAAAGGAGTCATTTTTGGAGGATCTGAATAACATTCTTAATTCAGGGGATGTCCCCAATATCTATCCTTTTGAAGATTTAGATAAGATCTATCATGAGATGAAACCAATTGTACAAGATGCAGGCCTGCAGCCAACAAAGTCAAATCTTTTCTCTGCATACACCAAAAGAGTTAGAGCAAACATTCACATTGTGATCTGCATGAGGTATGCTTAAAGGAGTCAAACATGTTCTTTAGCTACTATTTGTCAAAAAAGTGGTACCCACTCCAGCATAATAGAAGGCATAATTTACATACTCAAAATTCCCTCTGTTTCTCTAGTCGGCTTGTCAGTTATCTGTATAAAACTGAGGTTCCACTATACAGACTGGTGCCAGTCCCATAGGGTCTATATAACTGAGGTTCCTCTATACAGACTAGTACCAGTCCTGTAGGGTCTAGGTTCCACTACATAGACTGGTGCCAGTCCCATAGGGTCTGTATAATTGAGGTTCCTCTATACAGACTAGTACCATAAGGTCTGTATAACTGTCTCTTATCTTTTTTTTTGTGAGCACCTCTTGCTTGAGAACCATAAATTATTCCTTTCTAATTATAGTCCCATTGGAGAGATATTTCGATCAAGACTCCGCCAATTTCCTAGTTTTGTCACGTGCTGTACTATAGATTGGTTCTCAGAATGGCCAGAAGAGGCTCTTCGATCTGTTGCCAGCAACTTTATCCAGGAAATTCCAGAAGTAGAAAATCCCAAAACTATCCCTGGCTTGGTCAATGTCTGCGTAGACATTCACCAATCTGTGGCCAAAAAATCCAGCCAGTTCCTGGCTGAACTCTCCCGGCATAATTACGTAACTCCTACCAGTTATCTGGAGATTCTTAGCACCTTTGCTAAGATGTGCAAATTGAAGAATTCAGAGATCAGAGGTCAGAGAGATCGAACTAAGACGGGTTTGGACAAGGTCAGTGTATACTAGAGAGTAGTATTTGTAGTCTCTAGGGAAACATTTGGGGCCCACATTTGGAGCCAAATGTGACTGTTTGGAGGTGATAATAACTTCAGATATGTAATAATGCAAGGCTTTGTGAGTTTCCAATATGTCCTTTATTCAGAGGTACTGCATTTTAATTAACCTAAGGACAGCCTTACAGTAGAAGTTAAATACTATGGCACATACAAACATTACATAATGTAGATTTTTTCTCTCTCAATATTTTTGAGATGTGTTATTGTTTGTTTACTGGGACATTTTACCATTAGTTTACTGACATTAGTTTACTAAGATGTTTTACTGATATGCTATAGTTTACTAAGATATAAACATTTACTATTTTAACTGTGTAATTATCTGTTCAGTAATGGGTTATGTCTATATGTAGTTGCTGACCACAGCTTCTGAGGTGGGAAGACTTCAAGAAGAGCTTGAAGAGATGAAACCTCAATTGGAACAAGCACAGGTAAAATAATCCAATTGCTTTTGATAATCACAGGAACTTCCCCCTATCGTTCCCAGATTGAAACAGAACAGACCATGGAACAGATCCAGAAGGACACAACTATAGCCGAAGAGACGAAAGTGGTGGTTACAAAGGAAGAAAAAGAAGCTACCATTAAGGCAGAGACCACACAAGCTATTGCCGATGATGCCAAGAAGGATTTGGACGAGGCATTGCCAATGTTGGATGCTGCCCTGGCCAGTCTCAAATCTCTCAATAAGAACGATGTCACAGAGGTGAGACAGCTCTTTAATATTATATTAATAGCAGATTTGAGATTGGTGGTTTTTGTTTATATTGTTGTTGTTTATATTGTTGTTGTTGTTTTAGTTGTTGTTGTTGTTTATTATTGTTCTTGTTGATTACTGCTGGTTTTTATTACTATTGTTGTTGTTATTTTGTTGTTGTTGTTGTTGTTTTTTTTAATTTCCAAGCAATGAGTTACTAGATGTAGGTTGTACTGGGAATGAATTAGTCGTATGCCCCTAAAATTTGAAGCAGTCCCATGCATGTACGAGAAGGCATGACTTGGGCTAACATCCATGCATGCAATGTACATACCCCACACAGGTCAGAGCTCTGCAACGCCCACCTTTAGGTGTAAAGATTGTCATTGAAGCAGTCTGCATCATGAAGGAAATTAAACCCAAGAAAGTGGCTGGTGAGAAACCTGGAATTAAAATAGATGACTATTGGGACGTGGGAAAGGCAATGCTCCATGACCCCCCAAAGTTCCTGGAGAGCCTCTTCAAGTACGACAGGGATAATATACCTGAGCACGTCATTGCCAAGATCCAGCCGTATATTGACAGTGAGGAGTTTACTCCCACACATATATCTAAAGTCTCCAAGGCTTGCACTTCTATCTGTCAGTGGGTGAGGGCCATGCACAAGTACCACTTCGTCTCTAAGGCAGTGGCTCCAAAGAGGGTATGTGAAGTCTAATCTTCAGTTGGACTTTGTATTTTTGTGATGATTTTGAAACTAGTTAAACTTAGGATCTTTTTGTAGGAGTGGTTCTGTACAGGTACATTATCTGTTGACATTTTATGGCAATGTCTATGATATTTTATATTACATGGCTCTGGAGTGCCTTCAGGGGTAGTAGTTTTTATACACATCTCTATGTAGCTGAGGAGGTGTGCAGTGTCCTCATTGAGGAGGTGTCCTTATTTCAGGGGTAGTTTATACACATCTCTATGTAGCTGTGGAGGTGTGCAGTGTCCTCATTAAGGTGGTGTCCTTATTTCAGGGGTAGTTTATACACATCTCTATGTAGCTGGGAAGCTATGCAGTGTCCTCATTAAGGAGGTGTCCTTATTTCAGGTATAGTTTATACACATCTCTATGTAGCTGGGAAGCTATGCAGTGTCCTCATTAAGGAGGTGTCCTTATTTCAGGGGTAGTTTATACACATCTCTATGTAGCTGAGAAGGTGTGTAGTGTCCTCATTAAGGAGGTGTCCTTATTTCAGGAGTAGTGTTCTGACTCTGTACATCCTCTTTAGGCTGCTTTGAAAGAAGCTAAGGAATCCTTGGATGAAACTTTGAGGCTCCTAAATGAAGCCAAGTCTCGTCTTCGGGAGGTGGAAGAAGGACTGGCCACACTCCAGTCCAAGTATGAGGAATGCACAGCAAAGAAAGAAGAACTGAAGGATAAATGTGAACTCTGTGAAGCAAGGCTACAAAGAGCGGAAAAGGTAGACAATATTTTGTGCTTCTCTTCAATAATGTTGAGTTTAACTATTAAATAATGTTTTTGCTAAATACATTTTATGCTAAAATTAGTTTACAGGGGAAGGGATACTTCAAGGTTGTTTTCCACGCCCCAACTACACCCCCAACTACACCCCCAACTACACCCCCAACCACACCCCAACCACACCCTAACCACACCCCAACCATCTTTATACTGAATATTTGTTGCAGTTGATTGGTGGGCTGGCAGATGAGAAGGTTAGGTGGGCGGAGTCTGTGGATAACTTCAACAAACTGTTGGTCAATGTGATAGGAGATGTCATGATGTCTGCAGGAGCCGTTGCCTACTTGGGAGCATTCACTGTGAGGCTTAGACATGTTGTTTATTCTACTCCACAGTATATGGTGCAGAGTTATGGCAATTTCTGTGGAGTAGATGTGATTTTCATAATTGTAGTTAGCCAAGTTCGGCTATCAGGAATAGCCATCTGATAATATTATGTTCAGTCACTCTCCTAGCTTACATTGTAGTCATGTCCTAAATACCCAATGTTGTGATGTCCTAAATACCCAATGTAGTGATGACCTGAATACCCAATGTAGTGATGACCTGAATACCCAATGTAGTGATGTCCTAAATACCCAATGTAGTGATGACCTGAATACCCAATGTAGTGATGTCCTGAATACCCAATGTATGTAGTGATGTCCTGAATACCCAATGTATGTAGTGATGTCCTGAATACCCAATGTATGTAGTGATGTCCTGAATACCCAATGTAATGATGTCCTGAATACCCAATGTAATGATGTCCTGAATACCCAATGTAATGATGTCCTGAATACCCAATGTAGTGATGTCCTGAATACCCAATGTAGTGATGTCCTGAATACCCAATGTAGTGATGTCCTGAATATACCAATGTAGTGATGTCCTGAATACCCAATGTAGTGATGTCCTGAATACCCAATGTAGTGATCTCCTGAATACTCAGTGTAGTGATGTCCTGAATATACCCATTAAAGTAATTTCCTGAGTAATGATGTGGGTGTGTACTATTTAAGATGCACTGTAGTTCCTTTAGTATCTTTATAGTGACAAGAATTCCATCATTATATATAATCTTTGTAAATTTTTGTGAGTGAAAATCACTTCTTGAAAATTATTCCACAGGGTGAGTATCGTAGTGCTCTATTTCAATCATGGAAGGAGAGTCTCACTAAATATGATGTCCCACACACTCAATCGGCTACTCTTATCTCTATTCTTGGTGATCCCGTTAAGATTAGAAACTGGCAGATCTCTGGTTTACCCAGAGACACACTGTCTGTTGAAAATGGCGTGATTGTTCAATTCTCGAGAAGGTGGCCACTTTTCATCGACCCTCAAGGTCAGGCCAACAAGTGGGTCAAGAATATGGTAAGTACATAGCTAATTGGGTTAATTTTACTAGAACCTTCTATCCCAACCCCCTGAAATGAGGACACCTTCTGTATACAGTGGAACTCCTCTATTCCAACACCCTGAAATGAGGACACCTCTGTATACAGTGGAACTCCTCTATCCCAACCCCCTGAAATGAGGACACCTTCTGTATACAGTGGAACTCCTCTATTCCAACACCCTGAAATGAGGACACCTCTGTATACAGTGGAACTCCTCTATCCCAACCCCCTGAAATGAGGACACCTTCTGTATATAGTGGAACTCCTCTATTCCAACTCCCTGAAATGAGGACACCTTTGTATATGGTGGAACCTCTTTATTCCAACTCTCTTAAATGAGAACAACTCTGTCTTCACTCTCATTATGCAGGAGAAAGATAATGCCTTGGATGTGGTGAAACTCACAGATAAGGACTTCCTTCGTAGTCTTGAGAATGCTGTTCGTTTCGGCAAGCCTTGCCTACTGGAGAATATAGCAGAGGAGTTAGACCCCGCCCTAGAGCCCATCCTCCTTCAACAGACATTCAAACAGGCAGGCAGCACTGTCATAAAACTTGGAGATTCAGTGATTCCCTATCATGACGACTTCAAGTGAGTTATAGCATCAGGAAAGGGGTCTTTAGACTGAAAACACAAGTAATTTGACACAAAAATGTGTTTTTCATCATGAAGACCCTTTCCATATATATTCTGTGGACAAAATGTTTGAGAACAACACCGCAAATTTTTTTTTTTAGATTTTATATCACCACTAAACTCCCCAACCCTCATTACACACCTGAGGTGTCTACTAAGGTCTCCTTGGTCAACTTCACTCTTTCCCCAAGGTACATACTTACATATGCAATAGCTACATGTTCTGGGGCAGTTCAGTAGTGTCTTCATTCAAGGGGTGGAGCTCTTATAATACAAAGGAGTCCTCAATTCAGGAGGTTAGAATAGAGGAGTAGCTTAGGGCCTAGGTCAAGGCTTCCACAGTATCACATACTACACCCCCACCACACCCCCACCACACCCAACCACACCCCAACAGTGGCTTAGAGGATCAGCTTCTAGGCATAGTGGTGGCGGAGGAGCGTCCTGATTTAGAGGAAATGAAGAACTTCCTGATCATCAGCAATGCTAAGATGAAGAAGGAACTAAAGGAAATAGAAGACAAAATTCTGTTCCGGCTGAGCAATTCAGAGGGTAACCCGGTGGACGATGTCGACCTGATCAAAGTATTGGAAGCTTCAAAAGTCAAATCTGCTGAAATCAAAGTGGGTTTTGTATCTTAGAATGTTCTACAGAGGTGGTCTGTTTATACAGTGGAGCCGCCTATATGTAGTGGTCACCCTTGAGACACAACCAGTTGGCTGTTATGCAGAGGTGGTCTGCTTATACAGTGGAACCTGTATATAGTGGTCACCTTTGGGACACAACCAGTTGGCTCTTATACAGAGGTGGCCTGCTTATACAGTGGAATCTGTATATAGTGGTCACCCTTGAGACACAACCAGTAGGCTGTTATACAGAAGTGGCCTGTTTATACAGTAAGACCTGTGTGGTCACCCTGGGACATACCCAGTTGGCTGTTAGTAATATATGGTATTATTAATTGCATTATGTAGGCTAAAGTTACTGATGCAGAGAAAACTGAACTGGAGATTGATAGCACTCGTAGCAAGTATATACCTGTGGCTACACGTACACAACTTCTCTTCTTCTGCACCAATGACCTCTCCAACATCGACCCCATGTACCAATATTCTCTGGAGTGGTTCATTTCTATCTTTCTTAATGCAATATCCTCTGCTGATAAAGCAGGTACAGTAACAATGTAATTATGGCATTGCCAGAATATACAGATTCCACTGTATAAGGAGGTCGTCTAGCCAACTGGTTGGTGACCACTACTATACACAGGTTCTACTGTATAAGCAGACCACCTCTGTGTAACAGCCAACTGGTTGTGTCCCAAGGGTGATTACTATATACAGGCTCCACTGTATAAGCAGACCACCTCTGTATAACAGTCAACTGGTTGTGTCTCAAGGGTGACCACTATATACAGGTTCCACTGTATAAGCAGACCACCTCTGTATAACAGCCAACTGGTTGTGTCTCAAGGGTGACCACTATATACAGGTTCCACTGTATAAGCAGACCACCTCTGTATAACAGCCAACTGGTTGTGTCTCAAGGGTGACCACTATATACAGGTTCCACTGTATAAGCAGACCACCTCTGTATAACAGCCAACTGGTTGTGTCTCAAGGGTGACCACTATATACAGGTTCCACTGTATAAGCAGACCACCTCTGTATAACAGCCAACTGGTTGTGTCTCAAGGGTGACCACTATATACAGGTTACACTGTATAAGCAGACCACCTCTGTATAACAGCCAACTGGTTGTGTCTCAAGGGTGACCACTATATACAGGTTCCACTGTATAAGCAGACCACCTCTGCATAACAGCCAACTGGTTGTGTCTCAAGGGTGACCACTATATACAGGTTCCACTGTATAAGCAGACCACCTCTGTATAACAGCCAACTGGTTGTGTCTCAAGGGTGACCACTATATACAGGTTCCACTGTATAAGCAGACCACCTCTGTATAACAGCCAACTGGTTGTGTCTCAAGGGTGACCACTATATACAGGTTCCACTGTATAAGCAGACCACCTCTGTATAACAGCCAACTGGTTGTGTCTCAAGGGTGACCACTATATACAGGTTACACTGTATAAGCAGACCACCTCTGTATAACAGCCAACTGGTTGTGTCTCAAGGGTGACCACTATATACAGGTTACACTGTATAAGCAGACCACCTCTGTATAACAGTCAACTGGTTGTGTCTCAAGGGTGACCACTATATACAGGTTACACTGTATAAGCAGACCACCTCTGTATAACAGTCAACTGGTTGTGTCTCAAGGGTGACCACTATATACAGGTTCCACTGTATAAGCAGACCACCTCTGTATAACAGCCAACTGGTTGTGTCTCAAGGGTGACCACTATATACAGGTTACACTGTATAAGCAGACCACCTCTGTATAACAGCCAACTGGTTGTGTCTCAAGGGTGACCACTATATACAGGTTCCACTGTATAAGCAGACCACCTCTGCATAACAGTCAACTGGTTGTGTCTCAAGGGTGACCACTATATACAGGTTCCACTGTATAAGCAGACCACCTCTGTATAACAGTCAACTGGTTGTGTCTCAAGGGTGACCACTATATACAGGTTACACTGTATAAGCAGACCACCTCTGTATAACAGTCAACTGGTTGTGTCTCAAGGGTGACCACTATATACAGGTTCCACTGTATAAGCAGACCACCTCTGTATAACAGCCAACTGGTTGTGTCTCAAGGGTGACCACTATATACAGGTTCCACTGTATAAGCAGACCACCTCTGTATAACAGCCAACTGGTTGTGTCTCAAGGGTGACCACTATATACAGGTTCCACTGTATAAGCAGACCACCTCTGCATAACAGTCAACTGGTTGTGTCTCAAGGGTGACCACTATATACAGGTTCCACTGTATAAGCAGACCACCTCTGTATAACAGTCAACTGGTTGTGTCTCAAGGGTGACCACTATATACAGGTTACACTGTATAAGCAGACCACCTCTGTATAACAGCCAACTGGTTGTGTCTCAAGGGTGACCACTATATACAGGTTCCACTGTATAAGCAGACCACCTCTGCATAACAGTCAACTGGTTGTGTCTCAAGGGTGACCACTATATACAGGTTCCACTGTATAAGCAGACCACCTCTGTATAACAGTCAACTGGTTGTGTCTCAAGGGTGACCACTATATACAGGTTACACTGTATAAGCAGACCACCTCTGTATAACAGTCAACTGGTTGTGTCTCAAGGGTGACCACTATATACAGGTTCCACTGTATAAGCAGACCACCTCTGTATAACAGCCAACTGGTTGTGTCTCAAGGGTGACCACTATATACAGGTTCCACTGTATAAGCAGACCACCTCTGTATAACAGCCAACTGGTTGTGTCTCAAGGGTGACCACTATATACAGGTTCCACTGTATAAGCAGACCACCTCTGCATAACAGTCAACTGGTTGTGTCTCAAGGGTGACCACTATATACAGGTTCCACTGTATAAGCAGACCACCTCTGTATAACAGTCAACTGGTTGTGTCTCAAGGGTGACCACTATATACAGGTTACACTGTATAAGCAGACCACCTCTGTATAACAGCCAACTGGTTGTGTCTCAAGGGTGACCACTATATACAGGTTCCACTGTATAAGCAGACCACCTCTGCATAACAGCCAACTGGTTGTGTCTCAAGGGTGACCACTATATACAGGTTCCACTGTATAAGCAGACCACCTCTGTATAACAGCCAACTGGTTGTGTCTCAAGGGTGACCACTATATACAGGTTACACTGTATAAGCAGACCACCTCTGTATAACAGCCAACTGGTTGTGTCTCAAGGGTGACCACTATATACAGGTTCCACTGTATAAGCAGACCACCTCTGTATAACAGCCAACTGGTTGTGTCTCAAGGGTGACCACTATATACAGGTTACACTGTATAAGCAGACCACCTCTGTATAACAGCCAACTGGTTGTGTCTCAAGGGTGACCACTATATACAGGTTCCACTGTATAAGCAGACCACCTCTGCATAACAGTCAACTGGTTGTGTCTCAAGGGTGACCACTATATACAGGTTCCACTGTATAAGCAGACCACCTCTGTATAACAGTCAACTGGTTGTGTCTCAAGGGTGACCACTATATACAGGTTACACTGTATAAGCAGACCACCTCTGTATAACAGCCAACTGGTTGTGTCTCAAGGGTGACCACTATATACAGGTTCCACTGTATAAGCAGACCACCTCTGCATAACAGTCAACTGGTTGTGTCTCAAGGGTGACCACTATATACAGGTTCCACTGTATAAGCAGACCACCTCTGTATAACAGTCAACTGGTTGTGTCTCAAGGGTGACCACTATATACAGGTTACACTGTATAAGCAGACCACCTCTGTATAACAGTCAACTGGTTGTGTCTCAAGGGTGACCACTATATACAGGTTCCACTGTATAAGCAGACCACCTCTGTATAACAGCCAACTGGTTGTGTCTCAAGGGTGACCACTATATACAGGTTCCACTGTATAAGCAGACCACCTCTGTATAACAGCCAACTGGTTGTGTCTCAAGGGTGACCACTATATACAGGTTCCACTGTATAAGCAGACCACCTCTGCATAACAGTCAACTGGTTGTGTCTCAAGGGTGACCACTATATACAGGTTCCACTGTATAAGCAGACCACCTCTGTATAACAGTCAACTGGTTGTGTCTCAAGGGTGACCACTATATACAGGTTACACTGTATAAGCAGACCACCTCTGTATAACAGCCAACTGGTTGTGTCTCAAGGGTGACCACTATATACAGGTTCCACTGTATAAGCAGACCACCTCTGTATAACAGCCAACTGGTTGTGTCTCAAGGGTGACCACTATATACAGGTTCCACTGTATAAGCAGACCACCTCTGTATAACAGCCAACTGGTTGTGTCTCAAGGGTGACCACTATATACAGGTTCCACTGTATAAGCAGACCACCTCTGCATAACAGTCAACTGGTTGTGTCTCAAGGGTGACCACTATATACAGGTTCCACTGTATAAGCAGACCACCTCTGTATAACAGTCAACTGGTTGTGTCTCAAGGGTGACCACTATATACAGGTTACACTGTATAAGCAGACCACCTCTGTATAACAGCCAACTGGTTGTGTCTCAAGGGTGACCACTATATACAGGTTCCACTGTATAAGCAGACCACCTCTGTATAACAGTCAACTGGTTGTGTCTCAAGGGTGACCACTATATACAGGTTACACTGTATAAGCAGACCACCTCTGTATAACAGTCAACTGGTTGTGTCTCAAGGGTGACCACTATATACAGGTTCCACTGTATAAGCAGACCACCTCTGTATAACAGCCAACTGGTTGTGTCTCAAGGGTGACCACTATATACAGGTTCCACTGTATAAGCAGACCACCTCTGTATAACAGCCAACTGGTTGTGTCTCAAGGGTGACCACTATATACAGGTTCCACTGTATAAGCAGACCACCTCTGCATAACAGTCAACTGGTTGTGTCTCAAGGGTGACCACTATATACAGGTTCCACTGTATAAGCAGACCACCTCTGTATAACAGTCAACTGGTTGTGTCTCAAGGGTGACCACTATATACAGGTTACACTGTATAAGCAGACCACCTCTGTATAACAGCCAACTGGTTGTGTCTCAAGGGTGACCACTATATACAGGTTACACTGTATAAGCAGACCACCTCTGTATAACAGTCAACTGGTTGTGTCTCAAGGGTGACCACTATATACAGGTTACACTGTATAAGCAGACCACCTCTGTATAACAGTCAACTGGTTGTGTCTCAAGGGTGACCACTATATACAGGTTCCACTGTATAAGCAGACCACCTCTGTATAACAGCCAACTGGTTGTGTCTCAAGGGTGACCACTATATACAGGTTCCACTGTATAAGCAGACCACCTCTGTATAACAGCCAACTGGTTGTGTCTCAAGGGTGACCACTATATACAGGTTCCACTGTATAAGCAGACCACCTCTGCATAACAGTCAACTGGTTGTGTCTCAAGGGTGACCACTATATACAGGTTCCACTGTATAAGCAGACCACCTCTGTATAACAGTCAACTGGTTGTGTCTCAAGGGTGACCACTATATACAGGTTACACTGTATAAGCAGACCACCTCTGTATAACAGCCAACTGGTTGTGTCTCAAGGGTGACCACTATATACAGGTTCCACTGTATAAGCAGACCACCTCTGCATAACAGCCAACTGGTTGTGTCTCAAGGGTGACCACTATATACAGGTTACACTGTATAAGCAGACCACCTCTGTATAACAGCCAACTGGTTGTGTCTCAAGGGTGACCACTATATACAGGTTCCACTGTATAAGCAGACCACCTCTGTATAACAGCCAACTGGTTGTGTCTCAAGGGTGACCACTATATACAGGTTACACTGTATAAGCAGACCACCTCTGTATAACAGCCAACTGGTTGTGTCTCAAGGGTGACCACTATATACAGGTTCCACTGTATAAGCAGACCACCTCTGCATAACAGTCAACTGGTTGTGTCTCAAGGGTGACCACTATATACAGGTTCCACTGTATAAGCAGACCACCTCTGTATAACAGTCAACTGGTTGTGTCTCAAGGGTGACCACTATATACAGGTTACACTGTATAAGCAGACCACCTCTGTATAACAGCCAACTGGTTGTGTCTCAAGGGTGACCACTATATACAGGTTCCACTGTATAAGCAGACCACCTCTGCATAACAGCCAACTGGTTGTGTCTCAAGGGTGACCACTATATACAGGTTACACTGTATAAGCAGACCACCTCTGTATAACAGCCAACTGGTTGTGTCTCAAGGGTGACCACTATATACAGGTTACACTGTATAAGCAGACCACCTCTGTATAACAGCCAACTGGTTGTGTCTCAAGGGTGACCACTATATACAGGTTACACTGTATAAGCAGACCACCTCTGTATAACAGCCAACTGGTTGTGTCTCAAGGGTGACCACTATATACAGGTTCCACTGTATAGGCAAACAGTCAACTTTATTATATTAATTTGCTGTAGACACTTTGGAGGAGCGTATAGCCAACATCAATGAATTCTTCACTTTCAGTTTGTACAGTAATGTCTGTCGGTCTCTCTTTGAGCAGCACAAGCTTCTCTTTTCCTTCCTTCTTTGTGTCCGTATTCTACAGAATGACAACATGATTGATATGGTATGAAAAGCCTGTCCTCTCTAGTTATTTTAATATAACTGTTGTTGTTGTTGTTGTTGTTGTTTTTGTTGTTGCTGTTGATGATCATGATTTTCAGTTCTTTCTCCACATAACCCAGATTACTAGCCCTAGCCCTAGCTCCTCTACCAGTGCTACTAGTGCTCCTATATAATGCATTGTTACACTCAAACTACCAGTGCTACTCAGACTACTGTACATTGACAATAATGTAATCATGATTCTGTTACATGGAGAAAGAGCTGTGTACATACAAAGATTCTGTATAATACTCCCCACACTAACTATAAATTTATCATTTCAGGACGAGTGGCGTCTATTCATAGCTGGAGGCACTCATGTCCCCCAAGAACTGCCCAACCCCTCTCCTGATTGGATATCAGAGCGAATGTGGAAGGACATCCTCACACTTCCTACTCTGTCAAAGTTTTCTACTCTGGCTGAAGAGTTTCCTCAGTACCTTGACCAGTTCAAGACTGTGTTTGACAGTGCGATGCCACACAAGGAGCCTCTACCTGGACACTGGGAGAATGATTTAGATGAGTTCCAGAAGATGGTTGTGCTCAAGTGTGTGAGGGCTGATAAGATAACTAATGCAATGCAGGTAGGTCCCATGCCAGTTATACTAATAAAGGCATTATTTCACTGTAGCATAATCAATTGGATGTTATACAGAGGTGGTCTGCTTATACAGTGGAACCTGTATATAGTGGTCACCCTTGGTTGGCTGTTATACAGAGGTGGTTTGCTTATACAGTGGAACCTGTATATTAGTGGTCACCCTTGGTTGGCTGTTATACAGAGGTGGTTTGCTTATACAGTGGAACCTGTATATAGTGGTCACCCTTGAAACACAACCAGTTGGCTGTTATACAGAGGTGGTCTGCTTATACAGTTTGTATATAGTGGTACACAACCAGTTGGCTGTTATACAGAGGTGGTTTGCTTATACAGTGGAACCTGTATATTAGTGGTCACCCTTGGTTGGCTGTTATACAGAGGTGGTCTGCTTATACAGTTTGTATATAGTGGTACACAACCAGTTGGCTGTTATACAGAGGTGGTTTGCTTATACAGTGGAACCTGTATATTAGTGGTCACCCTTGGTTGGCTGTTATACAGAGGTGGTCTGCTTATACAGTTTGTATATAGTGGTACACAACCAGTTGGCTGTTATACAGAGGTGGTTTGCTTATACAGTGGAACCTGTATATTAGTGGTCACCCTTGGTTGGCTGTTATACAGAGGTGGTTTGCTTATACAGTGGAACCTGTATATAGTGGTCACCCTTGGTTGGCTGTTATACAGAGGTGGTCTGCTTATACAGTGGAACCTGTATATAGTGGTCACCCTTGGTACACAACCAGTTGGCTGTTATACAGAGGTGGTCTGCTAGTGGAACCTGTATATAGCTAGTGGTTGGTCACCAACCAGTTGGCTGTTATATAGGAGAGAATGCTGAGGGGGGAGGGGGTAAAATTTTGTTACTTAGTCTATGTAAAAGCATGAAGTTAATGTTATAAGTGTTGACGAAACTGACAAAAGTAGCACTCTTCGATGAGTCTGCCATTTTTGAGCAACAATGACTGAAAAACAACCTAATATTCATCTGGTCCTTCATATATACACAACCGACATGTGTGTGATCTTGCTGAAGTAGCTAAGGAATCTGTGATGATAAATGATGAATGAAGAGTTGTGTGGGTAATGGTTGCTTTCTTGATTATACATTCCGTGATTATGTCAGGATACATTTATGTCTTCATATTCATATTTATCACATAGTCCGTGTTGTGAGCCCCCCCAGAATTAAAGTGCTGACTGTATACAGAGTTGGCATGTCAATATCGGTCACCCACTGCAGTTGGCATGTTGTCTCTATATCCGTTATTAATAGTAGTATTGATGTACTCATGCATGTATACATGTAGGACTTTGTGGCATTGAAGCTTGGTCAGCGTTTTATTGAGCCCCAGACGGCTGAGTTGGGGCTTGTATTCAGAGACTCCTCCCCCACCACACCTCTCATATTTGTTCTCTCTGTTGGCACTGACCCTGCAGCTGACCTTTACAAGTTTGCAGAAGAGGTAGGAGATAGTGTTATAGATCTGATAAATATTATTTTTGCTGTCACTTTATTTTTGCTATAATATTCACTGTTGGCTATTGGCTATCCCACAAAAATTAATTATGTGCAAAAATATAAAATTGCCATTTTCCCCTTCTGTTTCTTTCACTTTGACAGATGAAGTTTCAGAAGAAGTTATCAGCTATCTCGTTAGGTCAGGGACAGGGACCTCGTGCTGAAGCCATGATGCGACAGGCCATGGATAGAGGAAGATGGGTCTTCTTCCAGAACTGTCATCTTTCTCCATCATGGATGCCTTCCTTGGAAAGGCTCATTGAACAGATAGATGGAGACAAGGTATTGCTGTATACAGAGGTGTGAGTTAGAATAGAGAGGTTTCACTGCATACAGAGGTGTTTCATTTTAGGGTGTTGGAATAGAGGAATTCCACTGTATCCTCATTTCAGGGGGTTGGAATAGAGGAGGTTCCACTGTATACAGAGTTGGAATAGAGGATAGAGGGGTTCCACTGTATACAGAGATGTCCTCATTTCAGGGTGTTGGAATAGTGGGGTTTCACTGTATACAGAGGTATATTCTCATTAATAGTTAGAATAAACCATTATTCTGTGTATCAGGTTCATCGTGACTTTCGATTATGGCTGACCAGTATGCCCAGTCCTAAATTTCCAGTCCCAGTGCTACAAAACAGTTCAAAGATGACCATGGAGCCCCCAAGAGGCATAAAAGCTAACATGCTGAAGTCCTACAATGGATTCACTGATGAATTCCTCGGCAGCAACAGCAAGGTAGTATAGAGTTGTGTCCCTCTACATTGTATTTTATGCAATGAGTGGAAGCTCTCTCTTCAGGTGTTCTCATTTAATGGGTTGGAGTAAAGGTGTTCCACTGTATACGGAGGTGTCCACATTTCAGGAAGAGATTCCACTGTATACAGAGGTGTCCTCATTTCAGGGGGTTAGGTGCCACTGTATACAGAGGTGTCCTCATTTCAGGGGGTTAGGTTCCACTGATTATACAGAGGTGTCCACATTTGAGGGAGTTAGGTTCCACTGTATACAGAGGTGTCCTCATTTCAGGGGGTTAGGTTCCACTGATTATACAGAGGTGTCCTCATTTCAGGGAGTTAGGTTCCACTGTATACAGAGGTGTCCTCATTTCAGGGGGTTAGGTTCCACTGTATACAGAGGTGTCCTCATTTCAGGGGGTTAGGTTCCACTGATTATACAGAGGTGTCCACATTTTAGGGAGTTAGGTTCCACTGTATACAGAGGTGTCCTCATTTCAGGGGGTTAGGTTCCACTGATTATACATTTCAGGGAGTTAGGTTCCACTGTATACAGAGGTGTCCTCATTTCAGGGGGTTATGTTCCACTGATTATACAGAGGTGTCCTCATTTCAGGGGATTAGGTTCCACTGTATACAGAGGTGTCCTCATTTCAGGGGATTAGGTTCCACTGATTATACAGAGGTGTCCTCATTTCAGGGTATTAGGTTCCACTGCATACAGAGGTGTCCACATTTCAGGGAGTTAGGTTCCACTGTATACAGAGGTGTCCTCATTTCAGGGGGTTAGAATCCATATACAGAGGTGTCCACATTTCAGGGAGTTAGGTTCCACTGTATACAGAGGTGTCCACATTTCAGGGAGTTAGGTTCCACTGTATACAGAGGTGTCCTCATTTCAGGGGGTTAGATTCCACTGATTATACAGAGGTGTCCACATTTCAGGGAGTTAGGTTCCACTGTATACAGAGGTGTCCTCATTTCAGGGGGTTATGTTCCACTGATTATACAGAGGTGTCCTCATTTCAGGGAGTTAGGTTCCACTGTATACAGAGGTGTCCTCATTTCAGGGGATTAGGTTCCACTGATTATACAGAGGTGTCCACATTTCAGGGAGTTAGGTTCCACTGTATACAGAGGTGTCCTCATTTCAGGGGGTTAGGTTCCACTGATTATACAGAGGTGTCCTCATTTCAGGGGGTAAGGTTCCACTGATTATACAGAGGTGTCCACATTTCAGGGAGTTAGGTTCCACTGTATACAGAGGTGTCCTCATTTCAGGAGATTAGGTTCCACTGATTATACAGAGGTGTCCTCATTTCAGGGAGTTAGGTGCCACTGTATACAGAGGTGTCCTCATTTCAGGGGTTTAGGTTCCACTGATTATACAGAGGTGTCCACATTTCAGGGAGTTAGGTTCCACTGTATACAGAGGTGTCCTCATTTCAGGGGATTAGGTTCCACTGATTATACAGAGGTGTCCTCATTTCAGGGTATTAGGTTCCACTGTATATAGAGGTGTCCTCATTTCCGGGGGTTAGGTTCCACTGTATACAGAGGTGTCCTCATTTCAGGGGGTTAGGTGCCACTGTATACAGAGGTGTCCTCATTTCAGGGGGTTAGGTTCCACTGATTATACAGAGGTGTCCTCATTTCAGGGGGTTAGGTTCCACTGATTAAACAGAGATGTCCGCATTTCAGGGGGTTATGTTCCACTGATTATACAGAGGTGTCCACATTTCAGGGGGTTAGGTTCCACTGTATACAGAGGTGTCCTCATTTCAGGGGGTTAGGTGCCACTGATTATACAGAGGTGTCCTCATTTCAGGGTATTAGGTTCCACTGCATACAGAGGTGTCCACATTTCAGGGAGTTAGGTTCCACTGTATACAGAGGTGTCCTCATTTCAGGGGGTTAGAATCCACTGATTATACAGAGGTGTCCACATTTCAGGGAGTTAGGTTCCACTGTATACAGAGGTGTCCACATTTCAGGGAGTTAGGTTCCACTGTATACAGAGGTGTCCTCATTTCAGGGGGTTAGATTCCACTGATTATACAGAGGTGTCCACATTTGAGGGAGTTAGGTTCCACTGTATACAGAGGTGTCCTCATTTCAGGGGGTTAGGTTCCACTGATTATACAGAGGTGTCCTCATTTCAGGGAGTTAGGTTCCACTGTATACAGAGGTGTCCTCATTTCAGGGGATTAGGTTCCACTGATTATACAGAGGTGTCCACATTTCAGGGAGTTAGGTTCCACTGTATACAGAGGTGTCCTCATTTCAGGGGGTTAGGTTCCACTGATTATACAGAGGTGTCCTCATTTCAGGGGGTAAGGTTCCACTGATTATACAGAGGTGTCCACATTTCAGGGAGTTAGGTTCCACTGTATACAGAGGTGTCCTCATTTCAGGGGATTAGGTTCCACTGATTATACAGAGGTGTCCTCATTTCAGGGAGTTAGGTGCCACTGTATACAGAGGTGTCCTCATTTCAGGGGGTTAGGTTCCACTGATTATACAGAGGTGTCCACATTTCAGGGAGTTAGGTTCCACTGTATATAGAGGTGTCCTCATTTCAGGGGATTAGGTTCCACTGATTATACAGAGGTGTCCTCATTTCAGGGTATTAGGTTCCACTGTATATAGAGGTGTCCTCATTTCCGGGGGTTAGGTTCCACTGTATACAGAGGTGTCCTCATTTCAGGGGGTTAGGTTCCACTGATTATACAGAGGTGTCCTCATTTCAGGGGGTTAGGTTCCACTGATTATACAGAGGTGTCCACATTTCAGGGGGTTAGGTTCCACTGATTATACAGAGGTGTCCTCATTTCAGGGTGCTTGGTATTATTAAGTTTTAGTTTTGTTTAGTAGATATTAATAGAATGTGAGATATTTATCTTTCTGTCTATTATTTATACTGAAGGTATCAGAATTTAAACTTCTACTTTTTTCTTTGTGTGTTTTCCACGGTGTTACCCTGGAGAGGAGAAAGTTTGGAGCTCTTGGTTTCAACATACCTTATGAGTTCACTGATGGGGACCTCAGGATCTGTATCAGTCAGCTCAGCATGTTCCTGGATGAATATTTTGAAATACCATTCAAGGTAAACTGTAATTATAATTATTTTGGTGGGTAAATATATTACCTATAGAACCATAGTTATTCTTATAGTGGATAATTTTTGTGTGGTTGGTTAATTTCATTAATAGCAAATATTTTTGGCTGTATGAATCACTATAGAGCCTATTCATTACTATTTTCGTGCCACTATTAAAGAGAAAAATGTTTCTGCCGTATATCTGTTAGGTTTTGAAGTATACAGCTGGACACATTAATTATGGTGGACGTGTGACAGACGATTGGGACAGAAGATGTATTATGAATATACTTGAGGATTTTTACTGTCCAGCTGCACTCGATACAGAATATAAATTCTCTGAATCTGGTATTTATCACCACCTACCCAATGATTCAGTTCACAAAGTAAGTTCTGGGCAGTAGAAAGAGAGAGAAAGGAGTCATTATTAATAGGTCTCTATGTAGCTGGGAAGGTGTACAGTGTCCTCATTAAGGAGGTGTCCTTATTTCAGGGATAGTTAATACACATCTCTATGTAGCTGGGAAGGTGTGTAGTGTCCTAATTAAGGAGGTGTCCTTATTTCAGGGGTAGTTAATACACATCTCTATGTAGCTGGGAAGGTGTGTAGTGTCCTCATTAAGGAGGTGTCCTTATTTCAGGGATAGTTAATACACATCTCTATGTAGCTGGGAAAGTATGCAGTGTCCTCATTAAGGAGGTGTCCTTATTTCAGGGGTAGTTTATACACATCTCTATGTAGCTGGGAAGGTGTGCAGTGTCCTCATTAAGGAGGTGTCCTTACTTTAGGGATAGTAGACCTATTTAAGTATGGCCTTTTTAGTGATGAATTGATTTACTGATGGCATTATATTACTGTCCATAGGACTATATGAAATACATTCGTGGTCTTCCCATCAATGATACTCCCGAGATGTTTGGATTACACGATAATGCTAACATCACTTTTGCTCTCAATGAGACCTCTGCTCTCCTGGAGGGATTCCTCACACTGCAACCCAAATCCAGCTCAGGATCTGGCCGTTCACGAGAAGAGGTATCAACTTGGGTCATTAGTGTAGTGGTCTTTATGTATAATGAATGTTTGGAAGATAATTTCTCATTCAGTAGATAATAGATATATAGTAGGTTCCTATAGGTACACTTGATAGAACTTCACCACCTGAAATGAGGCCACCCAGATATGATTAACAGGACATGTCAACTTGTTACAAGGTGTCCAGAATAGAGAGGTTCCACTTGTCATGAGGCCATCCAGATAAACAGGACATGTTAACTTGTTACAAGGTGTCCAGAATAGAGAGGTTCCACTTTGCTGTTTGGTATGGAATAGAACCTAGTTAAATGCTTTGCTCTGAAACTCCACTCCACCACTATCTCTTCATTCTCCTACTTGAAGAACATGCTGACCTTTAATTTTCTCAATTCTGTGGTATAGATGGTTGAGGAGAGTGCACAGAAGATTATGGAGGAAGTTCCCAAGCCACTGCCTCTCCTGGAGGTAATGGAGAAATATCCAGTCAAGTACGAAGAATCAATGAATACTGTCCTAGTACAAGAGGTATGTGTCCTACTCTATCATTGATTCAGAGACCCAAATGAAAATAAAGTTAAATTCATAGCAGTGATTGCTACCTTGTCTTGGAGAAGCTTAGGTCACTTCTCCAAGCCCCAGTTGTGTCTCGAGGATACTCCTATAGATAGTACAACAATATTGTTTTTTTGTTGTTGTTTGTGTTTTTGTCCCCCTCCCCTCCCCCCTCCTCCCCTTAATTCATGCATAGTGGATAGTGAAAGAAATTTTTTTGCTATACATAATGATGTAGTTGTGATCTGTAATAATTCTGTTTTGTTGTTTGTTTGTTATTTGTTGTTTTTGCCCTGAAATTTATGCATAGTGGTGATATTCTTTTCTGCTATACATGAATGTGTACTGGTTCTGTTTCAGGTCATCAGATACAATCGTCTATTGAAAGTGATTCACTCTTCTCTTAATGACCTGAAGAAAGCATTAAAGGGGCAAGTGGTGATGTCTCAGGCACTGGAGACCATGTTTAACAGCTTATACAACAACATAGTACCAGACATGTGGGCTGCAAAGGTATGGGAAGGAGAAGGGAGGGGAAAGAGGTGGGAGGGGAAAGAGGAGGGAAGGGAAAGAGGTGGGAGGGGAAAGAGGAGGGGGGAAGAGGAGGGAGGGGAAAGAGGAGGGGGGAAGAGGAGGGAGGGGAAAGAGGAGGGGGGAAGAGGAGGGAGGAGAAAGAGGTGGGAGGGGGAAAAGGAGGGGGGAAGAGGAGGGGGAAGAGGAGGGAGGGGAAAGAGGAGAGAGGGGGAAAAGGAGGGGGAGGGGGAAGAGGAGAGAGGGGAAAGGAAGAGGGAGGGGAAAGAAGAAGAGAGGAGTAAGAAGGTAGTGACAGAGGATATAGAGGAAGAGGGAGTAGATAAATAGGCATCAATGTGTACAAAAGACACAACTTCCTACTAAAACTCTATCTCCAGGCTTATCCATCCCTGAAGCCTCTGGCAGCATGGGTACTTGACCTGATGGAGAGAATGGAGTTTATCCAGGGTTGGATCAGTAATGGGATACCACCCATTTTCTGGATCTCTGGTTTCTTCTTCCCTCAAGCCTTTCTGACGGGTACTCTACAGAACTATGCTAGGAAGGCTGTTATCTCCATTGATGTCATCTCATTCGACTTTCAGGTAGAGGCCATGATGTGTTTTTGTAAACACTATTTTAGTTAGTACTGTACAGCTGGAAATATTCATAGAATAATTACATTGCCATTCTGTTTGTTATTGTAATGCAAAATTATATTTTCGTAACATCCTGAAATTCAAATAACAAGTTCAAAGTTCGTAAATTATGTTATTCGATGTCTTATTTCAGGTTATAATTATTGAAAATGCACATAACTCAATACAACCCTATTAACCCTATTATGAAACCCATTTACCTCTGTATTTAACTTAACCCCTACACAACAGGTTATAAAAGAGCATTACACAGAGTTAACAGAACGTCCAGAAAATGGCTGCTACATTAGAGGTCTGTTCTTGGAAGGAGCTCGATGGGACTCTGATAAATTTGAGCTGTCTGAATCCCGTCCCAAGGAATTGTATACAGATATGCCTGTTATGTGGTTGATACCAACTTCCAATCGAAAGCAGCCTGACACAGGAATATATCTCTGTCCAGTCTACAAGACTCTCACTAGGGCAGGTCAGTAGCTATATACAATAGCGGAACCTCAGTTATAATGGACCCTATGGGACCACCAGTGAAATGCACCCGTATTCAATATATGTCTATATTATAATTATTCCAGATTGGCAATGAATCTCATTAACTTGCACTAGTTGATAGAGCAGCTGCAAGGTTCCACCACTTATTTTTGTATTTTTTTATTTATTTATTGCTGTTGGAAAACAGTATTTGTCTGTTAGTGTTTACTCACAAGTCATAGTTTACTCGGATGTTTTTGTTTATTTAGAGGTTGTTTACTTAGAGGGATATACATAAATGGCCTCACAGAATAATAATAATGCATTCATGTAGCATTTGGTAAGAACAAGCCCACAGGCCCACAGGCATAATGTTCAATGGGCTATATGTTATACATTTTTCAATAATTGAAGCAAAAATCCTTACCTACAAAAAAACGTGAAAATGGCTCCTATCATTGGCAAAAACTTTAGCAAAAACTCTGTACATTTACCTTATTATTATTATTATGGCTATACATATACCACCAGGAATAAAGACACTTGTTACTGTAACATGAGAGTCTCCACAATGTATGGTATTATACAACAATTTCCTGTGGTTTGAAATAATTAACTTTCAAAGTTTGTGAAACTTAATACCTAGACAGTTAATTGTGGTACATGTGTCACTGTAAAGGTTAATTGCCTTTAATGAGGTACCTGGGGGTGTTAATTTTGGCAGCTATTTTGGTTAAAATTACTACCTGCTAGCTGTAAATTCTATTAAGTCCTCCAAACCACTCATAAATTCTATTAGGTGTCTCCATAATTGGATGTATGTTTTGGTTATGCAGGGACACTTTCTACAACTGGCCATTCCACTAACTATGTCATCGCTGTGGAGGTACCCTCAGCCAAACCACAGTTTCACTGGATAAAAAGGGGCGTGGCACTCCTCTGTGCACTTAACTATTAGTATAATGAGCTTTTAAGAGTTTTAACAACCTTGATATCACTTATGTGCACCATTTTGTTAGCTACATGAAATTTGAGAAAGTTCGTGTTTCTGTCAAGGTTTTATTGAAGATTGTGGGTACATTTAAAACCTTTGATCTGAAGATTAAATAGCTGACATCTAAGTAGCCACAAAACTACCTTTGAAGCCATGGTTAATGTACTATCCCACTAGAAGAATAACTCGTTTTATCCCAGACCCTGGAATGAGGGAGTGTTGTAATGCTCTACTTGAGGAATCTCATGAGACTGTCTTGTCTCAGCATTGGTGGGTTGCCTGGAGTAATGTATGTCTTATGAGTAGACTGGAATGGAGCTGGATGATAATGTTAGTAGGTTTCACAGACAGGCTGTCTTTCCTCCTAAGCATGGGCTGTGAAATGAGGCTGCCTGGTAATATCTGGATCTTCTGTCAAAGGAGTGACTGACTGTCTTCCCTCTCCAGCATAGGTTATGTGGAATGATGTTAGCTGAGCTGATAATGTGTGTCTGGTGAGAGTTATGTACCTCAGCATGTAAATAGAGCTCAGCTGAAGTAAGAATTTTGTAAAGTGCAAAAAAAAAACAAATTCAGTTTTATTACCGCCTTTATCCATGTGTAACAGTACCTAATACGGTACCATTGACAATGATGTAATCTGATTCTGTTACGAGTAATGGAAGAGCCCAACTACGTATATAGGAATTGCAATATCTAGCTAGATGACCAAGTGTGTCGGACTATCTATGTAAGATCAGATGCTATACACACGTTATACAGTGCCTATTACGTCTGTGTTGGTTAATTACGGGCTGCGAGTGCGGATGGGGCCGGAGCCGCGGGAAACAATAATACGGTGGGGGGTTGAGAGCGAGTGAGAGCTATTGTGTGACGGCGGGTTTTGCGCTCACCGGGGGTTGGAGAGGGGTGTGTTGTGTTATGCATTATAGACTCTGGCGTGTGTGTGTGGCGTGAGCCTATCATTAGAGTGGGACGCAGCATCAAAGAAGTTATTACTGATCTATAGCTACCTTTTCTGTACACTGAGAGTGGAATCTTGTACAGCTTTGGTAAGTTGTCTGTGGTTCTGTCTGTCACGTACTTTCATGGTCTTGGGCGATAGCTTTAACTAGCTAGCTAGTTGTTGGCATTTAGCTTCGTTTAACTAGCTAGCTAGTTGTTGGCATTTAGCTTCGTTTAACTAGCTAGCTAAGTAGTTAATAATTAGCTTGTTTGTATGGCTATTGTTAAGTTAGGGCTGGCTACAGCTGTACACACAGCTGTCTGTGGCTCTAAGGTTAGACCTATAGTTTACCGTAACTGGTTGGAGCCTAGCGGGATAGATCTCATCATCAAAGGTGTATGCTTGTAGAGACCTGGCAGGTCTGTCTTCATGTGTTCTAAATGAGAGGGGGTGGTTGTAACCACATCTCCACATCAAAGGTATTTCAACATAGGAACTCTGACCTAAACAGCATGCAATTAAATTTTATTTATTTATTTATTTATTTATTTATTTATTTATTTATTTATTTATTTATTTATTTGTTTGTTTATTTATTTATTTATTTATTTATTTATTTTATTTTATTTAGTACTATTATGGCTACTTACTAAAGTCATTTTCATTCCCCAACCATCTGACCCCCTCCCCCCCAGTATTGGGCGAGACTCCCTACATTACTTAATCATGTTTACCCTCTGCATCTCCACAGTACCTTGTGTTATACTCTTGTGGCCTACTTCCTGTGGATATGTATGTCACTGGCCTTATGGGCAAGATGTTGTATATGCAAGTGAAATGTGTCAATAGTGGGTATGGGTGTGTCCCTGGTCCTTCAGGCAAGATGTGCCCCCCATTCCCCTGGCCTTGCGTTCCACTGCCCTTACATTCCCCTTCCCCTTGTCCTGCGTTCCCCTTGTCTTGCATTCCACTGGTCTTGTAGACAAGATGTTTCAGGTAGGTTCTAAAATATGTCTGATAGCTTTATATAGGACAGAATGTCATGATCATTCAAGGACTACAAGGACACTTGCTTTCACTCTCAGTTCTCACTGACTATGAATGTCTCTCAGCCTCACAGCTGTCGATTAGCTTCTTTAGTGATCTAATGACGTGTGCTTATATTCCTCATCACCATGTTGTGACATTGTGAAACAATATAACACTACATACCTTAACTTAGCTGTTTCCTCCTGTTACATGTGTTTTCAAGATAGGACAGATCTCCTTTCCTTGTAATAATAGTACCTTACTTGTACTTTAACCCCCTTAAGTATCTCCTCTCCCTCCACCTAGTAACATACATATGCACACATACACCCTATACAGCCCCCATACAACACATACATGCACATACACATGCACACACACATGCACACACATGTACAACATGTACATACATACACACACGTGCACAATATGCACATACATCCACACACACATGCACAACATGCACACACATGCACATACATATATACAGCCACACCACACACATGCACAACATGTACATGCATCCACACACACATGTACATCCATCCATGTACACTGACTTGCAGACACTTATTACATGTCTTCAGGATGCTTTGTGATTTCTCACTCCCTGTCATTTGTAATAATCATTAAAGGTCTCTGTGCCTTGGAATGTTTAATGCTGGCAACCAGTAACATGTGGTACAAGTTAACGGGATAGATGATAAACAAGGATCAATGGAATTTAACTGTCAGTATTGGAGGATATCCAATGACTTAAGAAGTAATTAAACGATTTGTGGGTTGATTTGTGGGTTGATCGTTTTCCTCTTTGGTATGTGGGAAATGCCCAGACGATGATCCCCTAGTGGAGCCTTTTACTGTCGCAGCTGAGCGGGTGGATAGTTACAGAGTGATGGGAACACTTTCAAGGTAGGGATGTGGTTTTTATGGCAGGAGAGGGTGGGGGGGTCTAGAACATATTTCAAGGTATGACCAAATTGACTGAATTGTTTCTTGCTATGTGAAACTTTTATTTGAACACCACTGGAACTAGAGATGAAGCAAAGGGTTCTAATGTGAGACCACAGCTGTCTGTTTGCTTGGGAGGAGGATTGAGACTAAACAGTGTATATTAGGTATCTGTAACAGGTTTCCATTTATATTCAACTCCTAGAACAAACTGAGGAATGAGAAACCTTAACCACAACATATGTTTTGATGAAAAGTATTCACACTAAAGTACCTTCATCCTTTATTGAGAATTACTATGATATTGTGCACAGAGAGTTTACTAGAGAGGGGATTACTGGGGATTACTAGGGTGTTGTGTGACTATGACAGGTGGTTGCTGTGTGACTGAGAGCAGGCAAGGCATTACTGTGGTGGTGTGTGACTGAGACAGCTAGGGGATTGCTGTGTGGCTGACAACAGGCAAGGCATTACTATAGTGGTGTATGACTGAGACAGGGGGTTGCTGTGTGGCTGAGAACTGTTGTGTGACTGAGATGGGGTTGCTGTGTGACTGAGAGCAGGCAAGGGATTACTGTGGTGGTGTGTGACTGAGACAGGGTGTTGCTGTGTGACTGAGAACAGGCAAGGCATTACTGTGGTGGTGTGTGACTGAGACAGGGGGTTGCTGTGTAACTGAGAACAGGCAAGGCATTACTGTTGTGTTGTGTGACTGAGATGGGGTTGCTGTGTAGCTGAGAACAGGCAAGGGTGGTGTTTGACTGAGACAGGGGGTTGCTGTGTAGCTGAGAACAGGCAAGGCATTACTGTGGTGTTGTGTGACCGAGACAGGCGTACTAGACGAGGCATTACCATGGTGGTATGTGTGGTTGGTGGTGTCTGTGTGGTGATTGGATTAAAGGTTTTCCTAATAACTTGTGGTGGTTCTAGAAGTGTGACTTCCTGTGTTGGATACTTTGAATTTGTGGAGTCTCCAATGAGGAGAAAGTCAGCTGGTGGTCAGAATGTGGCACATTGTTGATATAGATATAGAGGTACATGTAGATATAGATATAGAGGCACATGTAAATATAGATATAGAGGCACATGTAGATATAGAGGGCAATTGAATAAGGTTGTCTCCATAGTGACAGAAATAGGAATTATTGTAATATAGTGCTATATATGTATGTATCCTGTCTCCATAGTAACCGAAACCAGTTGCATGAGGTCCAGGTGTACTCTCTAAAAAGGCATCGGAAATGTCCAAGCAGATGAAGAAGAATGAGCCCACTTCTAGGGGCCTCTCCCAGAAGGAAGGAAAAGGTGACAAACCTTACTCAGTGGCAGCAGCCAGTAGGAGAGAAAGGTCAAGAGAACTGGCTCAGAAGAGGAGAACTACATACAAATCTATAATGGATGACCTGACACAGGTGTGTGGGTGGATGGGTGTGGTCAGTGACCTTATTTCCTAGTGTATCTGTAGAGAGATTTGATCCAGTTGTCCCCTGAGGTTAGGTTTAAAAGGCAGACTTTAGTCTGTCCAGGGGGTCAATTGGGGACCCTCAGAAAACTCTCATGATTAGCATGATAGTCTCATTTCAGGGGGAGTAAGTGTCCGCTTTCCTTAATTCAAGGGGCTTCCAGGGGCATCCTCTATTCAATGGTCGTCCTCAATTCAATGGTCGTCCTCAATTCAAGAGGCATCCTTAATTCAAGGGATGTCCTCAATTCAAGGGTTGTCCTCAATTCAAGGGATGTCCTCAATTCAACGAATATCCTCAATTCATGAGCTTTTTCCCTGCATTTTCCAGGTTTTACCATTTCCAAGAGATGTTGTAGCTCAGCTTGACTATAATTCACGTCTTCGACTCACTCTTTGCTTCTTCCGACTCAAAACTCTCATGGAAAATGGAAAAATAGACAGAGAGATGAATGATAGGAAGACCTGGTCAGGAAAATGCAAAGATGTCGTCTCTTACCGTCCAGCACTGTACAATATTGGAATGTTACAGAATTTAATGACTGAGGTGAGGAGAGAGGGAGGGAGAAGAGGGGAGGGAAGGAGGGGACAGATGGGAAGGGGAAGAGGGAGGGGAGAGGGGGGAGGAAGAGGGGGGGGGGCAGATGGGAGAGGAAGAGGAAGGAGAGAGGGAGGAGGAAGAGGGGAGGGAAGGGGGGGACAGATGGGAGGGAAAGAGGGAGGAGAGAGGGAGGAGGAAGAGGGGAGGGAAGGGGGGGACAGATGGGAGGGAAAGAGGGAGGAGAGAGGGAGGATGAAGAGGGAAGATAAGAGAGGACAGATGAGAGGGAGAAGAGGAGAGAGAGGAAGGGGAGGGAGGCCATTATGTATTAAAATAGCTTTCCACAAGTTTATCTGATTTCATGGAAGCTGAAAGGTATAGTACAGCTGTCAACAGCTATAGGTTGTTGCCATGAGACAACTTCTATATAGTACAGCTGTAGTCACATGTTGTGCAATGTTGTTGCCATGAGACATGAAGTTGTTGTGTATATTGTATTGAGGCTAATGTTACCTGAAGGCAGTGTTTAATAAAACAACGTCTTACAAAGTCATTAAATTCTCACACAGGCACTGGATGGATTCCTATTGGTTGCGTCGTCTGATGGTACTGTCATTTATCTGTCTGAAAGTGTACATCATCATCTGGGGATATTTCAGGTAAAGCTGGTTGGGTCATCACCCAGTAAAAGGTCAAGTTGAAGGTCAACCTGTCTGGGTCAAAGGTCAAATTGTCCAGGTCAAAGGTTGTCTTTTTCTATCTCATCCCTTATTTCCTATTTAAACCACCTGTTGTAAGTACCTGTTTCCCTATTTTTTAATGTGACATACTCTTTTTCCTTCTCTCTCAGTCGGAGCATATTGGCATCAGTCTCTTTGATTTGATCAATGAAGATGATATTCCTGAAGTGAAGTCTACCATTGTTCAAGCAGAGGCAAAAGCTATGTCCTTCATTTCTAAAAAAAGTATTACAGACGTTATAATAATAACAATTCATATTTCAGAGGTGGGAGGTTGTATAATATTATGACCTAACTGTGTTTTTAATAAATATATCCATTACCTAACATTATATACACAATAGTATTATTGTTATTGTGACAGTATTTAATATTTCAGTGTTATTTAAACCCAGGGAGTAAACATGTTTGTTTGACCTCCCTGAGGGTATTCCCTGGAGAGTACTTGGAGCAAACATTGATCTCCCTGGGTATTCCTAGAAAGTACATGGGTAACAAATGATCTCCCTGGGTATTCCTAGAGAGTACATGGGTAACAAACATGTTTATTTGATCTCCCTGGGTATTCCTAGAGAGTACATGGGTAACAAACATGTTTATTTGATCTCCCTGGGTATTCCTAGAGAGTACATGGGTAACAAACATGTTTATTTGATCTCCCTGGGTATTCCTAGAGAGTATATGTTATTGAATGGTATAGCATTCCTCTGATAGAGGATGCATGAAGAATTTTGATATTAATTACTACGAATACTTACTCAGTTACTCAGTTTTCCTGGGAAAACCATTTGGTACAACCAGCAAATACCTCCCTTTCCCATCGATCAATGAGGTCTGGGGGGGGATGGGGGTCTAGTGGTTTCCTTTTCGTATTCTCCTCTTTACCCGAGCTTACCTATATTATTATTATTTCATCCATAAGGTGTGGAGATATCATTTTTCTGCAGAATGAAGTGTTCCAGGTTCAAAGAATCCAACACAGTGATGAAATCACCTGGTTTCAAGGTATGTACACGTTATATAGTAGTTATTACATCAACATTATTATAGTGGAGATAGGGTTATTGCATCAACATTATTATAGTAGAGATAGGGTTATTACATCAACATTATTATAGTAGAGATAGGGTTATTACATCAACATTATTATAGTAGAGATAGGGTTATTACATCTATATATTATTAGCCATACATGTTACCATGGTGACCACACATAAACACACCCATTCTGGGTCATCTCTGTTATTAAAAAGTGTTGTCATTCTTATGGCATTGAACATGTATGTAGACATTTTGTAGTTGGTCAGTTCATTTCAGACATACTTGTAGTGGAATATGATATCTCGCAATAAGGAAATATTAAATGTTGTGTTGTGTGTGGTAGCTTGTGAAATGCAACTTTGGAATTCATAATATTCAAAAACATGTTGTCATGACCTGGAAAGTATGACCTTGTTTTTCATTAGTCTCTGGAGGTTTAAATTGACAATACCATTCCAACCCCCTGAAATGAGGACACCTCTATATACAGTGTAACCCCTTTATTTCAACACCCTGAAATGAGGACACCTCTGTATATAGTGGAACTCCTCTATTCTAACCCCCTGAAATGAGGACACTAGGAACCCCTTCTATTCCCAACCCCCTGAAATGAAGACACCTCTGTATAATATAGTAGAACTCCTCTATTTCAACACCCTGAAATGAGGACACCTCTGTATTCAGTGGAGTCTCAACATCTTGAAATGAAGACACCTCTCTCTCTCTCTCCTTCCCTCCCTCCTATGTTGCAGCTGGTGTATGTCTCTGGGAACATCAAGGTCATCGGTAACGAGTACTACATCGTGTCTATAGTGCATCCCGTTAGCCCATCCATCATGGAGATGAGGATGGAGGCCAATATGTTTGTTACTCACTACAACATGGAGCTGAAGTGTATATTCTTTGATGGCAGGTATATCATAAATATGTCACTCTGTAGTGGTGTGTGTGTGTCTCTATAGTTATGTGGGTGTGTCTCTGTAGTGGTGTGGGTGTGTTCCCTATAGTTACAGGGGCATGTCTCCATGGTTGTCTGCATAATATCTTTCTCCATGAAGGCTAGATATAATGAACCTAGAGTCCCTCCTTTGCTCTTTCTCTCTCTCCCTCCCTCACCTCTCTCTCTCTCCCCTCTCTCCTCTCCCTCTTTCCCTCTCTCCCTCCCTTTCTCTCTCTCTCTCCCTTTCTCTCTCTCTCCCTTTCTCTCTCTCTCCCTTTCTCTCTCTCTCTCTCCCTCCCTTTCTCTCTCTCTCCCTCTCTCTATTTCCTATACCTAGTTAGTAGCTCTGTTCTTTCCTGGGGAAACCCTGAATTTTATTTTGTGCCCAGACTGAGGCATCTTCTTGGCTACCAGAGGTCTGACATTGAAGGAAAAATTCCTTATACATTTCAGCATCATGACGATATCTCTGCCACCTTAAAATGCACTGAAGGGAGTAAGTATATTATTATCTCATTTTCTAGGAATAGTTAGTGACGGGACCTATAATTTGATAGTTACAAGTTATGATAATCAAGAAATTAAGTTTTCATGGGTATTAAACCCACGAAAATATTCTCCACAATAATTGAATAATAATTACCTGCTATGATTGGAGGGAGTCTAACATTAATTTTCACATGAAAATAAATTTCACAAAATTTTTTAGACAGAAATTTCCTGATTATTATAGGTGTCCTGAACATGAAGGGTGTCCTAAATACAGAGGTTTCCATGATACAGAGGGTTCCATGATGCAGAGGGTTCCACAATACAGAGGGTTCCACGATACAGAGGGTTCCATGATACAGAGGGTTCCCTGATACAGAGGGTTCCATGATGCAGAGGGTTCCATGATGCAGAGGGTTCCATGATACAGAGGGTTCCATGATACAGAGGGTTTCCTGATACAGAGGGTTCCCTGATGCAGAGGGTTCCATGATACAGAGGGTTCCATGATATAGAGGGTTCCACGATACAGAGGGTTCCCTGATACAGAGGGTTCCCTGATACAGAGGGTTCCACGATACAGAGGGTTCCATGATACAGAGGGTTCCATGATACAGAGAATGTGAGTATATTATGTATCATTATAAATTTTACAGTCATAACTCGAGGTGAAAGCATTAGTGGCTATTACAGGTTCCTCTGTCAGGCTGGGTTCTATGTGTGGATACAAACTAAAGGAACGCTCATGCATGACAGCCGCACAGGAAAGCCCAGTTACATCATGTGCATGAACTACGTCATCAGGTAGTAACATTATCTCATGTGTCTGCAATGGCTGTGGAGTCGGTTTGTTGTTATATAGAAGGATTGTAGGGGTGTGTGCAATGGAGAGAAATGGTAGGGGTGTGTACGATAGAGGTGGGAGGGGTGTGTACAATGGAGAGAGGTGGGAGGGGTGTGCATGGTAGAGAGAGGTGGGAGGGGTGTGTACGATAGAGAGAGGTGGGAGGGGTGTGTACGATAGAGAGAGGTGGGAGGGGTGTGTACGATAGAGAGAGGTGGGAGGGATGCGTATGGTAGAGAGAGATGGAAATAGATCTAATGGCTGTATGTTATGTAATAACTATACGCACAGCAAAGAGGATGGTGAGAAAGATCTTCAAATTCGACAAACCATCACTTCCAAGTTGAAGGGTATCCAAGAAGGCTCAGTCCACAGCTACGATCCTTTCCCCCTTGACGAACGAGCAGAAGGGAGGAACGTCAATCCTCTCCCAGCAACATCTTGGCATCATAAAAAAGAGCTTCCAATTGAGTATCTGTTAGTAAAAACAGAAAATTTCTCTCCTTCCACAGATGACAGTCCACCTGTGGTTGATTCAAGTGAATCATCATCATCATCATCCAGATTTGATGTCAGCATGGAAAACCTCTCACCTGTAAATCAGGCTATATCTTTGCTCAAAACCTACAAGTCTCGTAATGTGGTTCAAGATCTTCCAGATTCCACAACTGATCTTGGGAATCAGAATAAAAGAAAAGGCTCTCTCTCCAGCTACGACTCTTCTTCACAAAGCTCCTTAACCAAGAATCCTCCTTCAGTGTCCAGTGGATCTGAAACCTCTTCTTCTGCTAGTTCCAATGTGCAGGATCAACATTATGAGCAGCCGAGGGATTATTATCCGGACAACTCTCAAGCAGACACTGGGGGAGTTCCTGATAGTTCTGAGTTGAAGACGAGTGTCCCTTATGGATTCCAGCAACATTCGGGACAAGTGTCTCCACAACAAGTGATCTATCCTCATTTTGATCAGCCTCTATCACTTCCAAATGGACACAGCGGACATTCTCCACTTCAAAATCAAACTCGTGAGGAGCAGAGTAGTCAGTATATGAATCAGTCATATCCAGTAGTGGTGAATCAACAGCCACACCCACAGTCATGCCCACAACCTCTGAGGCAGTATGTCAATACTCACCCACAACCTCAACATCAGAGTGACGTACAATGTATGGGCCAGTATCAGCAGTCTTACCAGCCACACCCACAACCACACCTACAACAACCTCTAAACCACATGCAACATAATGGTCAGTATATATCTTACCAGCAACCACACCCACAACAGCCTCTACAACATAATGGTAGCCAAGAGAGGCTTTATCCAGATGAGAATAGCAGACATCACTGTAACGACCAAGATGTACCGGGTGGCCAGCTGCTTCAACTGTTGAGTCAGCAGTTGCCCACTCAGCAGTACATGAATGGTTCAGATCAAAGTAACTTCTCTGTACACCCACAAGGTAACGTGAGTGGAGGTGACTTTTCGCATGACAGTGTGCCTTTTGACGGTATGCAAATGTCCAGAGGTGTGACTGTTAATGCTATAGGAAGCTTACTTCCTAACTGGACAACCTCCAATTCATCGGGAGAAAACAGAATGTTGTCCTCTGGGGATGGTAATTCCTTGACGGAATTAACAGGAGAAGACCTCAAAGTACTCGACTTCATCGATAATTTTACTCCTCTTAATGAAAGTAATTTCCAGCAGCCGTGTGACAAAACTACTGACCCAACATTTTCTAATCAGGAATATTTTGGAAGTGAAGGTGATGTCTTGGTCTATACAGAGAGTCTGGGTGGTGAGTATTGTGGGATCATGGGTAACCAGCTAAATGCCAACCCATTCATTGTAGCCAATAGTGCTGCATTGAACTTGAATTAGCCGTAGTGTGAAGAGATATGAAAGTCACTGATAGATTAAACGAACAAAAAGTTCTTTTTCCCTCCTTTTTATAATCATTTTTCATCATTGATTTTTTAATGTTTACACCTATTGACTGACTAATTTAATCTTCACATATTATTTTTGCTATTGTTAATAATTGTTTTTATGAACCACTAAATACATTTATTTCCGATAACAATGGAACCTCTTGATAAGACACATTGGGATCAGGTCTACTGTATGTACTTTGTAGGGCAGTTGTCCTTATCTCACTGGTGCTAAGATACAATGGAAAGGACATATTGGGATCAGGTCTACTGTCCCTTGTATATAGGAAGACTGTCCTTTTGGATACCTAAACCAGATCATGAGATGGCACATTTTTATTTGTCCTTTGCACAGATATTTCATCATTATTAGATCAGTGATTATTGACCCCGCACTCAATCAACTTAAAAATATTTGGTAAGACCCAAGTGCATCTATTTTATAGGCCTATTGACATTTTTTTAAGTGATAAACTATATAGAGTATAGTAAAAAGCCAAATTCTTTTTGCATGTAATACCTGTCCCTATTATAATAATAATAATAATAAAAATTATGGAATAGTGTATCTGTCACATGTCAATAAGCCACTCTACTATTGTTATAGTGGTCAACATCAGCTCATCCAAAAGAGAGGCACACTTAACTGCATGTTAGAGTTTGATTATTATACCAAAATCAATTTCATAGGCATTAGTTATGAGGAACCCTAAAACCGCTGAATTTTAATGTTTTTGTTTGTTTTTGTTTGTTTGTTTGTTTTTTCTTTGTTTTTGTTTGTTTGTTTTTTTGTTGTTTTCTTTGTTTTTTCTTGTTTTTTGTTTTGTTTTTGTGCCATATTGCCTGTTTAATAGACCAGTAGGTTCAAAGAAGGAAGAGATCTTTATCTGAAACTAACGAACAATGAATGTCTTTGTTAACAGTTCAATGATGAGAAATGTCTACCTGGACTGGACACTGAACAACATTTGCATGACAGAAACATGCTGCAACAAGGAATGCACGGTGGTGAACAGAGTCTGAGCCCAATTACACTAGTTGTCACAGACCACCGACAGTGAAGATGGGTAGGGCATTAAGTCATCAGGATCCAGATTCAGGAGCTGAAACAGTGAATATAGCTATAACATTGTCAACTCTTGCCTGACTGAGAGAGAGAGGAGATGCTACTGAATGGTTGGGCATAGAATGTATCTGGTCTAAAAATGCCATACCGATGGAGCAAGGTGAGCTGTGTTCCTAATAGGCAGGGGCCAAAAGGGTTAATGGAACAAGACAAACTCTTCTGTCAAGGCCACTAACCTTTTTAGTTCACAATCAGGAGAAGAACCTCTGGTGTTGGTGATACCAGGCCTTGTCAACACTCAAGGTTTCACCTTGAAACTCAAGATTTTGAGCCCATACTCAAGGTCTCAAGAGATATATCAACATTCCTCAAGGGAAGTGGCAATGACCGCTATTTTTTCAGATTGACTGCTTTTTTTTATGAGCTAGCTATCTCATCTTGCTTTGTATTTCATATATTGCATGCATTAGTTAATGGATTGGTGCATGACACCTAAATTTGTGTGCTGCTGCTGATGAGGAGTTGCAGTCTTGCAGCTATGGCTGAGAGATTTGATGATGTCTGTGAACTTGGTGAACTGTCTGGTGGTGATGATCTGGGTGAACCTTCACCAAAGAGAGCAAAATATAGTACAAAACCAAGTAATCAAAGGATTGGGAATCAAAGTGACAGTGCCTAAAATATAGTACTGTCACTGACTAATTGGGCAATGATAAATCAGAATTGGACATTGATAAATTGCATTTGGGTAGTGACAAACACTGGTTTGATTGACACAAGCTCTAGCCAGTACTGCAGCAACTCAACATTAACCACATCCTTAATCCTCTCCCCCCCACACTTCATTTTTCTTCTCTACCCAAAGTCAAATTTCAACTTGTTCATGAGCTGTTGTTAGCATGTGAAGTTTATTAAGCAATTAATTGGGCAGTTATAATTTCATCTAATTTTAGGCACTGCAAAGTGACCATCTACTGTATAGCGGGAAATTTCCGAGGGGAAAAAATTTCGTGGTTTTCGTGTTTTACCCATGAACTTTAAATTTTATGGTTTAATTGAGACAGCACCAAGCTGTAAAGCACGAATTTTTTTCCACGAATAAATTTGATTATTGAAAACCACGAAAATATTTCCCCTCGGAAATTTCCCGCTATACGGTATTCCTCACAAACCCCATGGATTTCAACAGAACACCTCCAGGTTTTCACTATGATTTTTTTTCCACTTACCTCAATATTTTTTACCAAATTAGGTTGGCAGGCCTGTGATACTGCTGGTTGTAGGATCAGAGCATATTGTACATATATAGTAATGAGCTCTGTCTTCACACACATCTGCCTCAAATCCCTGTTTTCCCTTCAATAACATCCACCCTCAAATCACTTCTATGATGACATCATATCCTCCATGAACCAGTCCCATTCGCAGCAACAAGAGTGAAGGGTTAGTGGGAGCTCCACCCCTGTTTACATATAATGTAGCAATCACAGCTTGTTGGCTAAACAGATGCAAATCTTACGAATTTGTTGAAGAAACTGTGTAGTTATATTAAAAACATTGGGCATTATGGTCATTGGTATGCCCAAAAAGTGCACGATATTTACATACCTCAAGTGTAGTGTACACTGAATCTTAGCCTTTTCATACACCATACCTGATCAATTGATGGAAAGCAGAGACTTTTGCTTACTGCATAACTAGTGGGGTACAGGTATATATACTGTGTACAAAGGACCTATCATAAAAATCAATAGCATAATAACTTTTAGATATACTGATGTTATTGTATAAAAGCACTTTCAATATCCTTTTAACATGCAACTATAAATACATTATAATATTGCAACTAATCATAGCGTTCTTGGGTTCGTCGCTGCAGGATCTTATAAAAGTCACCATATTGTTCCATCTTCTAACTCAGAGAGATGGCTACCCCAGCTGTGGGGGCCCTTGGTTCTCTACATGGACAGAGAAGCATACTCAAAGGAATGTTAATGAAGAGATGCACTGTAAGTTATACAGTATTAATGGCTGACTAGATAACTGGTAGATTATAGTATGTAGTCAGATAACTGTAGCTAGCTAGATACAGTTTATAAGTGATAGCTCAATGGAAGCATGCTTCTCTCTGCTCTAAATACAACAATAATAGTAATAATAATACAACTTATTTCTAGTTTTCCTGGAGACCTCGGTATGTGGAGTTGGTTACCGAACCAAAAGATATTCAAGGTATAAATATTGTAGCTATTATGTTATAATACCAGCTATTGTAGTTGAAATTGCATATTATATGGTTTAACTGTAGCTCCATGTTTAATGGCATATTGATCTAAATCCATCCCAGAATAAAAGAGGGTCGTTCACACAGGGAGTAATAACCACACCTTTTTCAGTTCTGTGAAATTCCCATAGAAGAATATATTATTATGGGAACAATAATAGTTTTATTTTTGAGCATATCTATAACACCAATGCAAAAATATTTCTCTCTTTATTCTTTATTCTCCAAATACGAAAGCTACAAGTTACGGGGATGGATCCAGGGGGGTGGAGTTTAAACTCACCCTTTCCAACTAACCTGTGATTAGCCAAACACAAAAATGCAATAATTGTGTTGTCCTCTTGTTTTGGGTGTGGTTAAATCAGTTATAAGTGTGGTTATGAATGTGGTTGTCTTAGAACCCCAAAATTTCTGGATCTAGCTCTGTAAAATAACAGCATGCATGTTGGATTACATAAAACAGGAATATTAACTTTAGCAGAATTGTGGAATATCATATTTTGTGTTAGTGGAATAACAATACTGTTTATCTCAACAGCTACTGGATGAATAGGGGCAATAGTCCACTCCCAAAGTGTAATGATTATGAATAATGTTTTGGTAACTGTGTGTCATGAATGTGTTAATGGTGTGATAACAACAACAACTTCCACTTGTTTCATGTTTATTCTTTCTGAGTCCTGGGAATAGGATGTATCATAACTAGTGCTGCTAAAGCCAGTTGATTCTAGATGGTCTTTACTTCTCCTCTCTCTCTCCCAAATGTTGCTGAATTTGAGCACTTCATCACGCAATAATAATAGTCATGAGTTACATAATCCTGCAGACCACTGTATGAGCAGACCACCTCTGTATAACAGCCAACTGGTTGTGTCTCAAGGGTGACCACTATATACAGGTTCCACTCACTGTATAAGCAGACCACCTCTGTATAACAGCCAACTGGTTGTGTCCCAAGGGTGACCACTATACACAGGTTCCACTGTATAAGCAGACCACCTCTGTATAACAGCCAACTGGTTGTGTCTCAAGGGTGACCACTATACACAGGTTCCACTCACTGTATAAGCAGACCACCTCTGTATAACAGTCAACTGGTTGTGTCCCAAGGGTGACCACTATATACAGGTTCCACTCACTGTATAAGCAGACCACCTCTGTATAACAGTCAACTGGTTGTGTCCCAAGGGTGACCACTATACACAGGTTCCACTGTATAAGCAGACCACCTCTGTATAACAGTCAACTGGTTGTGTCCCAAGGGTGACCACTATACACAGGTTCCACTGTATAAGCAGACCACCTCTGTATAACAGCCAACTGGTTGTGTCCCAAGGGTTACCACTATATAGAGGTTCCACTGTATAAGTCTGTATAACAGCCAACTGGTTGTGACCAGGTCCACTCTATACATTTCATTATAGCTAAGTTGGCAACCAACAATGTTGTCTTTAAAATGAGGAAGATAGTCTCACACACAAAAAAGAAATTGAAACTTTGACCAACAATTCTTTTCCTCTGTCACCAGATGTTCCCTATTGAAGGATCAGTTGTGTTTCCTAACATGTTTGATTGTTCAAAACACATTATTGTGCATTATTATTGAATGCAATACACATGGCTAGATGGAAAGAAGTCTTAGAAATAGAGTACATTCAGAGCTAATGACTGATTATTTACCTTTCAATTTGGGAAAACATCTAGTTGTTGAAATCTTGTTTGGTGATAGCATTATCATTTATAGACATGGACTGATTGCCATAACTTATTTCTTGTTTGTGTCATTTCCATTAGCAGTAACACTAATTTGTTATTTAGCTACATGCAAACACCTCATGCTCCAGGCAATTATATGGATATTTTACCAAACTCAAAATAGAAAGAGGTTTTGCTAAACCCCTCCCCCCTCCTGTTTGTGGCCATGGTAGGAGAGGGAACCCTTTCCTCCCTCTTTTAGCCCTTACTCCTTTAGGGGTTCACGGAGGAGGGGAAAGGGGAGGGGGGGAGGTGCTAGTGGAAGTGGAAGTGTGGAATAGAAAGACCACAGCTGCTCCACAAATATAAGAGATGTTAATGATGTAAACAGTTGAACTGTTGTTAATTCACTTTATGGCAACTCTCAGTTATAATATGAACTAAAATGGTCATCCTCTATGCATCAGAAAACTGTGACATCTTATTAGTGCATTACTCAAAGAGGATACCCTCCATTTTAGGATGCTTCTTGAAAAAAAAATCTTTCCTTTAGACATTCTGTGTACGGAGCTGTTTAGCTAAAGTCAATATTCACCTGTGAAAAATTTCTGTGTGTCTAGAGACCCCCATGAAATATTAATAACCAGAACACTTGAAATAAAGCTCTCTATTTCCATTTCAGGCCACAGTTATGCTTTTCAGCTTCTTCTTTTTGGGCCACATAAACAATGCATTAAAAAACGGATCATGATGGAAGATATTGTCACTGTGCATTCTAACATCAACAATTTCTTCCAAATCTTCTTGACGAATGGGAAGATACTTCAGTTAAAGGCTGACAGCGTGGAGAAACAGGCACAGTGGATGGCCATGATTAAAGTGGGGCTGGGAAAAGGTAAGAAGGTGTGGCATTATATGGGTGTGTATAATAAAATGTGTTAGCTATTAATAGCCATTGCTATGACATTGCTATGATAATGTTATTAGCTAGCTATCGCTATGGCATTACTTAGCCATCGCCATGGTGAAAATTTATTGCTATGACATTGGTTATTCTTTGTCTATTTAAGGTTCAATTTTTCATGTGCAAGTGAATTCCTTTGGAACACTTGAGCATGCTCTACTCTACAGTATTGAAGTCAACCTTCCTGTCCATCGGATAGGACAACTAGATCGAATTTTAGTTCTCGCCTCACCTATAAACGACATCAATATTCATGCCTGGGACCTGAATCGTGTTCATCGCTTTCTTGTTCTGGATATTGGAATCAGAATGGAATTGTGTGGAAAGTGTTTGCATAGCAATCAGTCTAACAACATTACTTTTATCATGGAAAAAATGTTCATTAATGATTGCACTAGATTTCTCTGTAGAGAAGCTCACATTGAACGCCCTCCAATCAGTGATAATGGATTCACTGTCTATATTGTGCCTCACCAGTGCTTCTTTAATACTCCACCATCAGAAAAGGCTCCTCCCCCTCCCTATTCGGAAACAGATGTGCACCCCCCTACATTATCAAGGGGTTTCCCTAATCATGAATACGACATCATTGAAAATGTGATGCTAAAAACATCCATTACAAATGAAATTCCACTTACTCCACCAAGGTATGGCGTATCATCCTCTGCAAATGAGATTCCACACTCTCCAGAGTATGACAAACCCCCTAATTTGACTCAATGCTTCACCAGGAAGCAGCTAAAACCAATTTTCCAGTTTCCTGATAATCTCTGGGAGGACTACTCATCAGGTTCAGGTTCTACCTCTAATTTGGGTACAGATGCAGTTCGGAAATCATCCTTTACTGAGTCACTTTTCCTCTCCGATGGGGTACTAACCAAGGAAACTACTCAAGTATTATTAGATCTTCCCCCTCGTACTATCCCCAGAAAGAACCACATACCTGCTACCACACACAAGTACTACAATTTCCAACCACACCTTTTCAATAGCTCTGATACTTACAACCTGGAGACCCCTTACCATATCAGTAGTCGTATTATTGTCACAGACGATGGGGATGTTCAATATGAGAGGAATATCTTGGGCAATTCATCCCTAAAAGGGTTCAGTTTTCAGAAGACAATTTCTTTACCCCCTAGAAATTTGGCAAGGGACGATGCAACGGAAGTACAAATGAAAAGACCAGATCTGCATAAGAAGGCAGATGAAGAAATGTGTGGAGATGCTGATAAAAGTACGTCCATAAATACCACGCTGATGTCTGGAATTCCTGATTTATCCCTACAGTTAAATCCACACCATACCCATAATGCTGAGAATGATGATTATGTTCCTATGTTGACAGAAAAGGAGCTTCCCACTTTTCAAACCACACCAACTGCCAGTACTCTCCCAAGGACAAATGATTCAATTCATCTAGAGGAAAAAAATCCTCCCACTTTTCAAACCACACCCATTAATCTTCCTTGTAGAACTTGGCGGAGAGTACCCCTCCCACCTCTGCTAAATCGTACCACAAGTGATTTAGGATTAGACCCCTTTTCCAAGGATCAGTCTAAAAATCAAACTGAAAAAATATATTCTCATTCCAGCAGAAGAATGAGTCACTCCACTTCTTCCAGGTGTGAGGAAGACAGCTATGTGATAGTCTCACATACTTCAAGGAAGCGAGGGCCCATCTTGTCTCGTTTACCAGCCTACAACAGGGAACAACAATCTATGGAAGACATCTTTGAAACTGTCCCGACAGAGGAGAATACATCCCCAGTGAAGGCTGATACCAGATATCACATTTTTGACAACGTGGATGATAGTAATGGCAGCACTCTGAGCCTTACTGAAGCTGGGGACATAATACGAAATGATTGGGCATTTTCTTTGGAAGCTATGAAGCTGGACGAAGAAAACCAAGAAGCAAGTAACTTGGAGGTATCACCAGATAAAGGGGAGATGAGTCTAGATGAGGTAGCATTTAGAGATTACAAAGATAGATATGAGACCTTTAGGATGTCTTATGGAAATATTTATGATGTTAGCCCTCACTGTAGTAACGGTTGCTCTAATGAAGACTACGTGCTTTTTCATAACCATGAAAGTTCAAAGAACACTTCCATATCTCCTGCAGTTTCAAGTCAGTATTCAGAACACATTTCTACGGCAAAGTCTGATTCTAAACAACCACCTTTTATCAAAATATCAGATTCTGCTTTTGATGAAACCAGTTTAACTTGTTCTTCTAAGAAGGTAAAACCAGCTATTATGCCTCGAAAGAATAAATCTGTGGTGAGACAGTTGAATTCTAGTTCCAATTCAACACTTGAAAAGCAGTCAAATTTTGATTCCAATTCTCAACATTCACATACTAGTACCGGACTCAAACAGTTTCTAAGTATCTATACTAGTAATAATAGTGGTATGGAATACTTTGAAAAACCTGCTCCCTTTCAAAATACATTACAGCCAGTTCCAAGACCGAGGTCGGGAAAAGCAATTAACTTTAGTGCCCAAGCCAGTATGGTGACAATGAAAATTCGACATTTCAGCTCATCTGAGAGTGACCTTCAAGAGGCTGTTGACAAAAGCTTGACTGCAATAAACTGGAGTGCGAGTAGTTCTAAATCCCATTCCAGTCTTGATGTTAGCAGTATTGTTGGATAATGCCGTAAATCTGGAAATATTCGAGTTGAAATATTTTTATTGCTCAACGAAATACAATTTCAGAAACAATACCAATAATATTATTATATGTAAGTAATCAGTAATTTTGGAATTGTTCTGGCTTCTGAAAATAATTTTTATTTAATTATTTAATAATATTTTTGTTGCAAGGCACACAATACTATTTTATAGGCAGCAATCATGACCAGGACGTCACTAATTCTAATTTTGGGTCTCCAACTTTGAAGGGTCATCTAGAAATTCTCTGACTGAAATCTAGAAAGTGTGTCCATAGTCACATGGTGCTGTAGCTAGGAAATGGAATAGAAGGGTTCTTTGAAAGAAAGAAGGAAAGAAAGAAAGAAAGAAAGAAAGAAAGAAAGAAAGAAAGAAAGAAAGAAAGAAAGAAAGAAAGAAAGAAAGAAAGAAAGAAAGAAAGAAGGAAGGAAAGAAAGAAGGAAGGAAAGAAGGAAAGAAGGAAGGAAAGAAGGAAAGAAAGAAAGAAAGAAAAAAAGAAAGAAAGAAAGAAAGAAAGAAAGAAAGAAAGAAAATGGAGCTTTTCATGTGGCTATAACATAATGATTTGAGTTCGTAGTGTTGCCAGTAATTTTCAAACAGGTCTCGTACTCAATGATCTATACTTACTTAGCTACAAGTGTGCATCCTCAGGAGTGGACCTTTTGGTCAGTGACTGGGGGATTAGAGAACTCCATCCCAATGGTATGTCATGGTGAAGAAGAGTAGAAGATTTTGAAATCTCATGCAGAAATACTGATCCCTTGATCACAAGAGGACCCTCAACTCCAGTTTGTATCCCACATTATCTGTTATCATAATCGAATCCATTGAGTGAAACCACTTCACCCTTCTGTTACTGTGGGTAAGGTAATTTGGAACACACCTTAATCTTGTGAAGACAAGACAAATCTCTGCAACCACCAGGATTCAAAATGTTCATTGTTATCTTACTGGATTAGCTATAATTTTAATTCAGGGAATGCATTGGGTACCTAAAAAAAAAGAAAGTGGTCATAATAATAATAATAATATTATTATTATTATAAATTATTAATCCCATGTTGTACAGAAACAAGGTACATAATGGTATATACGTGTAACTATTCCCTAGCAACGATCTTACATCATATCACACCCCAAGCTAGCTAGCTATTAGCTATTAGCTCTAACTAGCTACGTATAGTTATTATTAGCTAGTAAGCATTACATAATGATAAATACCTCTGCGGTTTTAGCTGTAGCTACTTGACCACAATGACCAGAGCTATAATTATTAAAGACGAAACCATCCCGGATATTAAAGATTAGTAACTAAAATACTGTAAGTCGTGCTGAAACAAGCATTTACAAGTCTAGAGTAGCTGTCCAGCGCGTACTAAGGCACTAACGGGGGACTGCTCCGATCGCCATGGAGAAAAAGTAAGGACTGTACATCTAGCCGGTTCACACTTCGAGTATAAGCTACTCACATAATAGCCGGCTAGATAGCTAGATTAATGTTATTATTGTTACCATATTCATTGCTGGAGGACTTTTGCTAGAGGATAGCTATTATAGTTACTGTTACTAGACAGTGAAAAGACCCTAGAATTTAACCATTTCTGCTATTCTCTGAGTGAATATTACAGTTTAGTCCTCTTCTGGTAGCTAAACCACTCACAGAGTTAATACTGGTACATAGTTAACTGACTACTCTCCCACAGAGTCAAGAATAAAACTCCAAGCTCTATTAAACACACTAGTAGCTAACAGTTTCTACTATTCTCTCACAGAGTCAAGAATAAAACTCAAGTTCTTGCCCACTCTCGAAGACAGAGAGAGAACGATACTTTTACTGATATTGCAAAGGCACTACCCTTACAAGAGAATGCAAAAGATCTTGACAAGGCCTCCATCTTGAGACTGGCCATTCATTATTTGAAGCTAAGGGACTTGATTAAAGATGGAAATGAGATGGACAAGGATCTTTTGGGAGAGGAACTAGATGATGCTGAAGGGGAAGTGGTATCTCCTACTTCTCCTTTATCCACTGCATCAAGTACACTATGGGACTGTAAGTAAATACCTCTGAGTAGAGGCTGCCAATCTTCATTTTAAAGGGGGTTGGAATAGAGAGGTTCCACTGTATACAGAGGTGTGTCCTCATTTCAAGATGTTGGAATAGAGTAATACCACTGTATACAGAGTTGTCCCTATTTCAGGGGGTTGAAATAGATACAGAGGTGTCCTCATTTCAGGGGGTTAGAATAGAGGGTTCCACTGTATACAGAGGTGTCCTCATTTCAAGGTGTTGGAATAGAATACAGAGGTGTCCTCATTTCAGGGGGTTGGAATAGAGGAGTTCCACTGTATACAGAGGTGTCCTCATTTCAGGGGGGTGAAATAGAGGGGTTCCACTATACAGAGGTGTTCTGTACAAGATAATTGGAGAATTCTTTCTCTTGTATACAGCTGATACACCTATAGCTGATTTCTTACCAAACTTTTCCAAAGATGTTGTTCAGGTAAGTGTCTTGTGAATTAACTAGTATGTAAGTATTCTCTACCTGGAGGCCAGGAAATGTGTAGTTATTCAGTTATTGTTGTATCAATAGGCAGTACAGTTCAAACTCCACTATATAATATTATATCCTCTCTATCCTATTCATAAATATTCTATAGGCCACAAGTACTTTGCCCCAGCAGAGACACATTAATTTTGATGTTATTGTACCAGTCACAGGTTGTAACAACCAGCACCATTAATGAAATTAGCCTCTTAGCTATATATGGTGGGAACGAACACTCTTAATCTTTCATCTGTTCTTGCCCAGCAGAGATGCATAGTTTATTGTACCAGTCACAGGTTGTAACAACCAGCACCATTAATTTTAATGAAATTAACCTCTTAGGTATTAATTTTATGGTAGGAACATTCTTAATCTTTCAGCACCATCTTGACAATCTCTGTTTTTATTGTACATCTTAGTTGCTTCAGAGAGAGATAACTTTCTTTAAAATACACAAACTCAACAAGTGTTGAGTCTTCTCCACTTTAATATGATGGATTACTGTAAATCTGTGTTGTTTCTAAGTCACCTATATATAGATCGAAACTTAAGCGTTTTGGTGCTGAGGTGCATGTGGTAATAATAATAATAATAATAATAATAATAATAATAATAATAATAATAATAATAATAAATAATTTCCTTGTACTTTTACATACTAAGAACAAAATAAACTGATAAATTTATTGGATTAATGATAACTATGTTAAATATTTCCTCCTCTCCACAGAAAGGGCATATAGTTGTCTTTTGAAACTTGGTTAGATGCTGAAAGGCCAATGGCATTCATTGGTATTGTTCTGTATATAATATGTTAACTAGCTATTGTGCTGTGTTTTGTGGAGGTACAGATAAATGGGATAAACATTACTATTATTACACAGTGAAAATAATACTGTTTACTCTATGGACGGTAGTAATGTTCTCCAAAAAGACAAACCTAACTCCATTAATGGTACTGACTGTAGAGTATATATCCGGTCAGGTATTATCCCAAAGTTGGATGACCTTAAAGAGGATGTGTGAAAGTCAAACTACTAAACCACTTCCCTTCTGACCACTTCATCCTGACCTTGGTTTCATAGGCACACCACAATAATCCCTGAAATGGTATAGACCGTGGGAATCTCTCTGTTTATAATCTCTCTGTTTCAAATCCCTGTTTCAAATCCCACTGTATCAAATCTCTCTGTTTCAAATCCCACTGTATCAAATCTCTCTGTTTCAAATCCCACTGTATCAAATCTCTCTGTTTCAAATCCCACTGTTACAAATCCAATCCCTCTGTTTCAAATCCCACTGTTTTAAATCCCTGTTTCAAATCCCTCTGTTTCAAATCCCTCTGTTTCAAATCTCTCTGTTTCAAATCTCTCTGTTTCATATCCCTCTATTTCAAATCCCTGAAATAAAGCCATGACCATGGAATATCAGCTTATGTATTAACCTTTATCAGGCCACTCCTCCACAGGGCAGGCATCTCATTGAAGTTATAGTCACCTTTCTTACTAAATCCCATAGGAGATTATAATGGTGTCTCTACCACATGGCTTCACCTTGAGTCAGGCAAATAGAAGTTACTCACCTTGCCCAAATAAAGGGGATAGGTTTTATATTCATCCTGTATGAATCCCGGGGTACTCACCCTGCCCGAATAAAGGGAATAGGTTTTATATTCATCCTGTATGAATCCCGGGGTACTCATCCTGCCTGAATAAAGGGGGTAGGTTTTATATTCATCCTGTGTGGGGTACTCAATATTTTACAATGCATGTGATCTAGCAAGTTAAAGGGTGGAAGTAAAGTAGCTTCACTCCCAGTTAGGAAATGTTTCCTATAACTGAAAAAAAATTCCCACACCATTTAGAAGTCATGTTATAAAGACTTCCTGCATGCATGATTTTATCCCAAGAGTTTCCACTCATAAGTACTTGACAATGATCTGTGTACACTAAGTTTGCACACATGTAAAAATGTCAGCTAACCCATTGGGCACACCAGCTGTCTTTGCTATTACAGTGACCCTCCATAATTTGTGGGCCTTCATTACCTGGAACATCTGGGTGCAGGAATGACTGAATCCCAATAATTTAATTAGTCAGCAACGTGTATAGTTAGCTAGTCTGTTAAGTGTGTGTGTTTCTTGTACCAGGAAAATTTGGAAGTATATAGCTTGGGAACCCCCACTCCACCCCCTTCCACACCCCCTTCCACACCCCACTCCACCCCCTTCCCCACCCCACTCCACCCTCTTTCACACCCCACTCCTTTAACATGTAATTCAAGTCACTCAATCAAACATTACAAGATTCCAAACACATAAATATAATTGATTTACAGGAAAAATTCCTGTTGCCAAAGGGTTCTGGGTTCCTTTGTAGATATGTACATGAATTGAGTGTCAGTACTTATCCAGTTAATATTGTAAAGTGTGATTACAAACTATATGGAGTCACTTTGTAACAACAATTAAAACAGGTTGGTTGCCATGGAGATCTGGCAGGTTGCCATGTGTACCTCTCTGTGAGAAAACTCTGTCACGTACAGAATGTATTCTGTGGGTAATTAGGTCATGAGAACACTATTCCATTAGTGAATACCATGGAGTAAGTTGTAAAAATTAGTTTACTCTGTCAGTGCTCTTTCCTCCAATTCCCAACAAGAAAAATAATTTTGTACTGGCCAAAATTAAACCCACAAAGATTATTAGACCACATTTTTCAATGAAATTATTACCACTTGAAAATTTATCTATTCTATTATCAAGTATCTTCATATAGAAACCATAATCTTCATGGATTTTTGGACAGAATTTTAGTATACCACAGATAGCTTGATATTTACACAATAACTACAGGTTAGGTAGTATTGTAAATAAAGACATCTAGATACTGAGTGCTATACTGAGGGACTTTAATCAAGAGAGTGTTGATTGCTTACAAACACCTTTGTAATAACTGTACCAGTGTACCAGCTCAGCTAGCTGATGGCCGGCCAGTGATAGATCTAGAAGGTGTCAAACTAAACTGCCCAAGGGGGTTCCTTGAAAGCCCAAAGAATACACCTGACTACACCATTGGGTCCCTAGAATTTCAGAATAGATTTCGATGTCTATCTATAATGTTTTATAGGCAGTCTATTTTGGCTGCCTTCACACCCTGAATCCTTGAAAACAATAAGTATGGGTTTAGCATCCTGTTAGCTGATTGCTCCAGTCAGTAGGCAGTGCTATTGTGTAAAGGAAGATGACATTTGAGGGGGGAAGTTTTTTTATGAAGTAATAATTGTAATAGTACTAGTAGTCAATAAGAAGGTATTCTTTTGAAGTTGAGAGGACAATAATAACTACTGTGTGATGATACAGGAGAACTCATTAGTTAGTGTGAGATCAGAGAGACCTTTCATGTCTATGGTGGAGAGTATAGTTGGATTCACTGTCTAGACAACAAGCTTGTGGTTGATGCCAGATCATTTTTCCTAATTGTAAAGTGAGATCATTTAACTCGGAGACTTCTTACTACAGTAATCTGATACATATTGTGTGATAATGCACACACACTGCCTTTGAGTCAGAGTACAGGTTATAGACACTGAAATAATGATATTTTGTTCCCAGTTGACAGTGCTAATTCTTTATGCAGGCTTTAGATGGGTTCCTGATGGTTGTGTCTCAAGATGGACGTGTCTTATTTTCATCTGAATCCATTGCAAATTACCTAGGACTTCGGCAGGTATGTCTCACACACTTCACAATAGATATTATTGAAAGATAGAACACTAGAAAGTGTACTAGATAAAGAGGTTCCAATACATCAGAACAAGTGTCCTGGATGTAGAGGGCTATCCTCAGTACAGAGAGTTCAGAGTGAGAGGTCTCACTGTATTAGTATGAGACTAGAACAAGTGTCCTGGATATAGAGAGTGTCCGAAAATACATTTATGCTAGCAGATGTAAGCCTATACCTCGTGTTTGGCCAAACTAACTGCTTCATTAGTAAAGTATTTGAAGTAGCGTATAGCAGCTGCTTGCACTTACCTTGATTGGTCAAGTATAAACAGAATCCAGGATTATTATAGATATAGTGTTAAAAGGTTTTAATTAGTAATAACTAGGCATCCTTAAAACTTTCCCACTAGCTTTCTCTTATTATTATAGCTACTACTAGACACTAGTAATATAAATGGCCATTTTGTGTCATTAACAGCTATATACAACCACTAAATGTTGTTGTTTATTTGTATAATGTCTAACTGATAAGGAACAAGAAGGTGTGACTGATTATATATAGTAGTCACTCATTTTATCAACCCCCCTGAAATGAGGACACCCCTGTATGCAGTGGAACCCCTCTATTCCAACCCCCTGAAAAGGAGGACACTTCTGTATACACAGTGGAACCACTCTATTCCAACACCCTGAAATGAGGACACCTCTATATACAGTGGAACCTCTCTTTTGAAATGAGGACACCTCTGTATATAACACTGAAATGAGCATTTCTTTGTATAATAGTGAAACTTCTAAATTATATTGTGTATAGACATGTAGTGACTTTTGTAGTTAAGACAGAGATCTTTCAATCCATTAACCCGTCTTTATGACAGGTTTCATGTCTGCTGTGCCTAAAGTGTAAAAACCACATTAATTATTATGCTAGTCTGTGGACAATCACTTCTATATTATTTCAGGAGTAATTTTGTCTATGTAGCTGGGAAGGTATGCAGTAAGTGTCCTCATTAAGGAGGTGTCCTTATTTCAGAGGTAGTTTTATACACATCTCTATGTAGCTGGGAAGGTATGCAGTGTCCTCATTATAAGGAGTTGTCCTTATTTCAGGGGTAGTTTATCTATGTAGCTGGGGAGGTATGCAGTGTCTTCATTAAGGAGGTGTCCTTATTTCAGGGGTAGTTTTATACACATCTCTATGTAGCTGAGAAGGTGTTCAGTGTCCTCATTAAGGAGGTGTCCTAATTTCAGGGGTAGTTTTATACACATCTCTATGTAGCTGGGGAGGTGTTCAGTGTCCTCATTAAGGGGCTGTCCTCATTTCAGGAGTAATAATTTTTATACACATCTCTATGTAGCTGGGAAGGTATGCAGTGTCCTCATTAAGGAGGTGTCCTTATTTCAGAATTAATATGCAAGGGAGCAGTAGTTACTATAGAGAAGTGAGAGCAATTTTAACCCTTATTTTTCTACATATAGGTTGATGTGATAGGAGTTAATGTGCAGGATATAATACATCCTCAAGATTGCTCAGAAATTGCCAGAATATTTCAGACTCAAGGTCAAGATGCAGAACAGGGTATGTGTAGTATAGTAAAAATTACTGGCACAAAATTACAGTATATTAATGCATGATAGTGTAAAATACTAGAAATTACTGGGATCAAGTGATTGTTATATTCGAACTTCACGTTTGTTACTATATTTAAGCTTCTAAAAATAGCTACTTTTATCGTGACATAATCACATTATATTATTGCTGTGTGTATAACTGAATACTTCAGTGCTCATTGGTGTGAAAATACATCCTTATACTATCTTAAACATTAGGAAGACCTAATGAGAATGTTTTCCTATAATAATTGAAGGTTTACATGAGATCAGGGTTCAATTATTAACTAGGTTATGATGTGTTTAAGACAGTTTAGCCGTAAATAGAGTTGACTGACCTTCAGTGTCAAAATCTATTTACAAACAGACATGATTAGTTTACTCCATTGAAATTACTAATGTAGTTTACTGTATATGTGTGTTGAGATTACTGATGTTTACTCTACACATGTACTGAGATTACTGATTTAGTTTACTGTATACGTGTGCTGAGATATTGTACTTTACTTGATACATGTCGTGAGATATAATTATAACTATTTAGTTTACTAGATACATGTGCTGAGATTACTGATTTAGTTTACTGGATATAATATGTGCTTACTGATGTAGTTTACTGCTAAAATTACTGATGTAATTTACTGAATTCATGTGCTGAGATGTTACTGATGTAGTTTACTGGATACATTTGTTGAGATTACTGGTGTAGTTTACTAAACTGTATACCTCAAGGTAACATTTATAAACAGGTACTCATTTTAGCGAATTTTAGTGATTTTCAATTTTTCGTTAATATAAACTCCGTCAAATAAAAGGTGTGTGGGGTCAAAGGTCACCAGGGGATTGTTATTCTGATTATCGTAGCTAGCCTGCCTATTGTAACAGTTGGTTGAAGATATTGATGTCAGATTGACCAAACCATTACAAGCACAATGATTGGTTATTTTTCAACTGAAGGAGGTCACTATAATTATAAACATTAAAGAGGTGGAGAAAAGCTGTTCTGTTTGATGGCAGTTACTTCCCTATGTAATTGTTTTGAAGACATGTATAAAATAATTAACACCGTGAACTGCTGGTGTGTGTATAATTATCTGTATATGTAATATTATAATAGAGTCAAAATAGCTAATATTTCTACCAGTTAAATGCCTCAAAGCACAGAACCGCTAAATTTTGTACCCATTAATAAACCTTAACTTAAGGTATGTGCTGAGTTCATTTTGATACTATTATTCTCTCCTTTAGTATTTGATCCCAAGGAACCTTTGAGGAGGAAGTTTGTAGTGCGCATGAGATGTGCTTTTACTCCTAGTGTTAGGTCCATCACTCGATGCTCCAACTTCAAGGTAAATAGATTAATACTGGGAAATATTATAAATATAAAGTCCATATCATGTTCTTGTGTGTTAATGTCCAGAGTAATTCTTAACCCATGTATAGTGCAGGTACATGTGCATCCTGCCAGTGACTACAAGAATACACAGTGCTTGCAAGTGTATCCAACATAATGTGTTCCAAATTACGTAATATGGTGTGAAGACAAGTAGAACTGTTGCCAAATTAATTTCCTTTAACAAAATTAGAGCAGAGAGATGTTAGCTATATTATATCAGAGTCAGCAGTGGGTGTGTGCTGGATCAGAGAGCTGTTAGCTATATCAGTTATCAGAGGGCTGTTAGCTCTGTGAGAGTTAACAGAGCTAGACCAGAGAGCTGTCAGAGTTAACAGAGCTAGACCAGAGAGCCGTCAGAGTTAACAGAGCTAGATCAGAGAGCTGTCAGAGTCAACAGAGCTAGACCAGAGAGCTGTCAGAGTCAACAGAGATAGACCAGAGAGTTGTCAGAGTCAACAGAGCTAGACCAGAGAGCTGTCAGAGTCAACAGAGCTAGACCAGAGAGCTGTCAGAGTTAACAAAGCTAGACCAGAGAGCTGTCAGAGTTAACAGAGCTAGACCAGAGAGCAGTAGCTATATCAGAGTTAACAGCTAAACCAGAGAACAATAGAGTAGACAGAGATACTAAAACAAACACCCTTATACATAACAGTACACAGGTATAGTAGTAGATCTGATTATGAAACTGTAAAAATTATATGAAGTGGTAATTGGCTAATAACAGTCATAAGACTTCAGCATAATTGATGGGAGTTCCTCACTGTAGTGAGTTGGTATGGACATTGAGTGACGAAAGTTTGCCATGGCTAGTTCCTGCGGGTTACCATGGTATCCAGTGTTGGCACAATATAGCCATTTAATCAATAAAACGAAGGAACTCTTTAAAAATTTCTCTAGGGCTCTTTGATGCTATTCTCAGAGTTTTAAGGTTATCTGTTTTGTGTACTGGCTTTGAAGTGAGAAATGTCTATGACTAAACAAGATTTTATATTATAACATCAGGAATAACCACTATATGGACCATCTCTGTATAACAACCAATTGGTTAATTGTGTCCCAAGGGTGACCACTATAATATACAGGTTCTTCTGTATAAGCAGACCACTTCTGTATAACAGCCAACTGGTTGTGTCCCAAGGGTGACCACTATATACAGGTTCCACTATAATATAAGCAGGCCGCCTCTGTATAACAGCCAACTGGTTGTGTCTCAAGGGTGACCACTATATAGCTACAGGTTCCACTGTATAAGTAGGTCACCTCTGTATAACAACCAACTGGTTGTGTGTCAAGGGTGACCGCATGTATTGTATACTGTAGTAGCAGACCACCTCTGTATAATCATGCATTACACACCTTGTCCTTATTTCAGCCAATCTACTGCTCATGTTTTCTCAAATTTGGTAAGAGTGGAAGGAACAAAGGTCAGTTCTTGGGGATGGTCTCATTTTGCAAGCTAGCCACCATTTCAAAGATCAAGGAGATGGTTGTAGGAACATTCTTCAAGACGAAGCACTCTCTTGACCTCAGCTACACTAATGTTGATACAAGGTCAGTTATGACATATCCTTAACTTCTTCTTATCTACTCTGCTCTTCCTTCCTCCATCCCCCTCCCTCCCCCTCCCTCCCTCCCTCTCTCTCCCTCCTCCACTCCTTCCTTCTCTCCTGGCCCTTCTTTCCCTATTTTCTCCCCTTCCTCCCTGTGTGTGTGTGCGTACTCCTTCCCCTCTTTCCTGGCCCTTCTCTCCCTATTTTCTCCCCTTCCTCCCTGTTTGTGTGTGTGCGTGTGTGCATGATATTCTCCTAGGATATTGGGGGAAGATTCTGTAATAGTTTATAACTTATAATGTTATAAAATATGTATCATGTGTTTATAACTTCCTCTCATCGCTAAACAGACACTGAGGCAATGATACATTTTAATGGTGGAAGCTAGGGCCGACTTCTGTTCACGGCAATAAACGATTCAAGAGCAATAAGCAGTAAAGCTATCAAGCATACATGCTAGCTAACTAGCACTCCTCTAGCTTTATCTTATGATGAACAATCTTTTGTTATCTTGTGTAGGTTAGCTAGCTATACCCACGTCTAGCTTCTAGTCATAATTATCTTGCTATTGAATATAGCCATTAGCTAGCTACCCCTGTCCAGATTTTCTTGGCTAAAAAGTTTTATCACCTTCTTGATATAATATTCAGAGTGCAAAGGCATATCCAGAATCAGTTATTTCTAATTGGAGCACAGCTAAAGTCAAAATAATATTTATTACACTTTGTCACCACACAGCGTCACAGCCTCACAGCTTATCTTTCTTATAACTACAGAGAAATGCACAAACAATTGACAGCTACTTGTATGTTTGTGACCTGAGGATGCTTACACAAGACTATTAGGTTTCTGTTCTAATTGGCTGGGTAGGGAGAGTTTAAAGTGGTGGTAATTGTGTTAGCCTTGGACTTGAAGAGATTCTGTCCAACACTTATTGTTTTATTAACTTAATACTGGCTTTAATTAATAGCCGCTAAGCTCATAAAGACGAGGATCTAGTATAGTAATTGCTGATGAATGGGGTTAATTAACTCTTTCCCCTAACAGGATGATGTGTAGGAGATGAAGGGGTTAATTAACTCTTGCCCCTAACAGGATGATGTGTGGGAGGAGGTTATAGTCCAAAAGTAGTAGAATTTCATCAACTGCCCATCCCACTCAACAGGATGTGGGAAGGTTGTGTATTGTCACTATAATTATTATTACCAGAATTTAATCTCAATTTTCCACTCATATTACAAGTGTCCGTCCATCTTCATTGTGACTTTAACCCCTACATTCCATTGATTTCCTTCAATATATTATTTATATTATAATTATATTTATTATTAGGATTCGTTGGATCTTAGGATATGATCCATCAGAGATGACAGGGTTAAAAGCATACCAGTATTTCCACCCAGAGGACTTAGGTGTCACGTCAAGCTGTCACATGAACTGTAAGTTTAGCAGAACAGCTAGTTAACTGCAAGGTTCACCATCACCTCCACTGTTACAGAAAGCAATATACTAACTCTATATGTACAAATTTAGAACTCTGCTTCTCATATACAGGAGTTTCATTTATACAGACTAGTAGTGCCAGTCCCATGGGGTCTGTATTAACTCTGAGGTTCCACCTATGTTGAGCAATTCAGCTAAAAAAATATAGTTAATATTATTCTTAGTGAAGAAAAATATGCATTCAGAATTAAATGAACCTCACACTAGTGATGCAGAAAAAAAGATAGCTACATTTGAATGCATGTAATTATGTGTATATACAGGTTCTAGTAATCTGTACTCACTTCCCGCAATGTTCCTGTTCAGTCTAGTAAATCAGCTGTATCATGGAAGGTTTTAAATACTGTATCTTGTAGATGTGCTTTTATATAGAATAATATATATTATCATGCCCTATATTATTATTGGCACCAAAATTCCTTGTATTGGAAGTAAGTAGTCAGGTTTTTAGTTAGCTAGAACTATTGACAGATTTTTTACCATGGCAACAGCAGTCCATTCTCTCCATTAATAATCTGTATATTATAGCTAGCTTCATAATTGGTGTAAGCCCACTATAACACTATCAGAGTACATAGAAGTGCTGCAGAGTGTCTTGTGATATGTGATATGTCTAAATGGCAACCTTACCCAGTCAAGTTTTGACCATGTTATGGTCTGTTATTATTGTGGCAGAATCAATAAGGGAAAATGGTGATATAATGCTACTGCTATCTTACATATTGTTCAGCCATTGTTGTGTCTGGCCTTGTAGGGCTGTATAGGAAGCTGCCAGGTTAGGGGTACTACCCACACGTACCCAATGAAAATATTGTTGGGTTGGTCTCATTATCCCAGAAGCCATTATTTCAAAAAATGTTGTTTGTAATCAGGTATATGAGATCACTCCTGGGACACAACAGTGGAAGTGCATGGTGTCCTGGGACACAATAATGGAAGTGCAAGGTGTCCTGGGACAGTCTGTGAAGTGCACAGTGTCCTGGGACAGCCTGTGAAGTGCACAGTATCCTGGGTGTCCTGGGACAGCATGTGAAGTGCAAGGTGTCCTGGGACAGCATGTAAAGTGCACAGTGTACTTGGACAGCTGGCATGTTATGTGAATAGTGGATCTAGAATGTCGTAGGCATTAGGTTAAGTTTAAGGTCACTAGATATGGTTAGTATAACATTCCCCTAATTGTATTGTTGTAATAGTATCCAGCTCTAATTTCAAAGGTGGCCCCGTGCATGAAAAATAAGCATGTGTGGAGATAGAGGTGGAAAGTTCTATAGATAACCGAAATTCCTACTAATAACTGAGCTATAATCAATCTTGGCTAGCCTCCTGCCTGGTCATATTACACTAGGTAGTTTTTCATTAAGTCAGGCTGGTCATAATATACGTAAACAGAATGAATTTTGGCTAGCCTGGCTGATCTTCATATTTGTGTATTGCTATGGTTTGAACCTGGTCATGTACACATAGATAGATTCATTAATCTAACCTCGTTACTGTTCTCCATTCCTCCCTTCAGTGCTCTCTCGTGGGACATCTCATAGCCCATGTTATCGATTCATGACTCGTTGGGGGGATTGGGTGTGGTGTCGCTCTAAGAGTCAAATGGTGTTCAACAAGAGGAGTCATCTTCCTGAAGGCATTGTCATATATACATGGATTGTCAGGTATGTAATAAAACCATAAGCATAAAAACATCGCATGATTATGAACAGTCTATGACAGATTCTTTAAGAATTAAATGTATTAACTCTTTACCTACCATATATACACTTTACCTGACTATCCTGATTCCATCATCCTGATGACCCTTTACCTAATTTGCTTGATAACCCATTAGAGTCGAGGAGGAAGATGAGCGTATGTTGGCCATTCAGAATGGAGAAGATGGTGAAGACAAGAAGAAGAAGTACGATAACGAGTTCTCCTCGAGCATTACCTCAGATAAAGGATGCATTAACGTTCAAGCATTGGCAGATCCTTTTGGTACCAAAGCCAAGCCAAAAAGAGAACCATCTCTCCCTTCTCCTCCTGCAAGCACGGTTTCTGAACCAGGACATCCATACACACCTCCACATTCTGCTGAATCATCACCTCTTGTCATCCAGACTCCTCAGTCCACTACTAACCAGATGATTGGAAGTTCTATATCAAGCCCACCCATGGGCATGGCTGCTTCCAGTCCTCTGATGGGTGTGGCTATGCCCAGTCCTCCAACGGGCATGATTCTATCTAGTCCTCCAATGGGTATGGCTGTATCTAGTCCCCCTATGGGTGTGGCAGTGTCCAGTCCTCCTACGAGCCTGGGATATGCCACACCTCCTCATCCTGGATATGCCACACCACCTCATCCTGGATACAACACTCCTCCTCATTCAGCTATGACAGACTATTCTCCAAATATGGTATGTAGATATAAGAACCCTCCTTTCCTGAATAGGTGGGAGTGTCCTATGCTAAGTGGGTGTGGTCAAGGATGAAATTAAGTGGGTATGGTTAAGTAGGAGAGAATCAGAACAACTTTTTGACCAACTTAGCATCATGTCGAGAAACTGAACTTTAACCCCACACTTAACTCCACCCACTTACTCTTTGCCTTACTACCAAATAGAGCAGTTTAATGACTGGTCATCAATAACCACCATTACTTTTCACAGGATCCATTCACAAAGAAAAACACAATTGTCTCCTCCGATGTGGCTGACCAATCATTTCTCTTTGATCAGGCCCCTCCTATCTGCCAGAGTTTTATGAATAGCCCACCGTACACACCCTATGCCAGCCATGCTCCCTCACTGAATGGAAGTCCTCCATACAACACTAATTTCTCATCTCCCTACAGCAAGGGACAACCCAGTCCTCTCACAAGCAACCAGGGCCATGTCTATGAAAGTAGTGATTCTCCATCTGCCGCTGCCACACCCATTTATGATCACATGGTCATGACATCCAACAACAACCAGGTCCCTGTATCATTTCCTGAACCCATATTCACAAATCAGGAAACCATACGTGCTTCTAATGGAACTTTCACAAAGAGCTTTATCATGACCCAAGGAAAGAGTCATGTGACTCAGTTTGGGAGCCAATCCAGTACACCAAGTCCTTCCATGGAACTCCAAACAACCTTTATACCCAATGGAAACTCCACATCAAACTTTACAGACCTGTCAGATATCATAAATATTCCTCTCAATGTGGACATGACTACCTTCAATGAGTTTGCCCATCTTCCACCAACGACCACTCATTCTCTGACTCAAGCTCCACCTCATGTTAGACAGTCCGTCATCAATAACACACGAGCTAGATATTCCGGGGCTATTCCAACTGGTGGGAACCTGGGAGGGGTTGAGCAACAGGGTCATGTCATCAGACATTTCCATGGGACCGGAACGAGTAGTGAGGTGGATGAATCAAACAGGATATCTCAGTGGTCGCAGTGGTTGAAAGGAAGTGCACCCGCTCCAGTTTGTTAGCTAAATAAATTTGTTTTACTACCTATTGGTTCCAATTAGCTAGATAACTCACGTAACTGGTTTCAATATTATTAGGAACCCGCCTACTACACCAGCTGCATGTTATTTCAACTTGTTATTCATTATTACGTTAACTACTCTCTATGTTATCATTGCTCAAAGTAGCATTATTTTACACATTAATTTTTAAATATAATTTTTTCTTTGTGTAATCATGTGAATTGAATGTATTTTTTGTTAAGGGCTAAAGAGAGTGAGCTCTCACTGTACAGTATAGGAGTTGGCAAAAAAGAACAAAAAAAAAAAAACAAAAAACTTTATGTTTAAATGCATTCTGGTATTTAAAAATGCTCAGGTCCCACACATCTACACAATACCTATTCCATCTAGTTGTACTTCAAACCTAATATATACATCATAATAATTATAATATAGTCTCTCAAAGACCTTCACCTGTGACGATCCTTTCCAAACACATCACACAATGCCTTGCATTCTAGATCTATAATACGCCCCTCCTCCCTCTCCCCCACACACTAATTAACCTTTTCTCTTGGGAATAATAATTGCTGTTGGTAGGAATCTCATGACTTTGTTATATATAATAATAAAAATAACAGCAGAAGTCATGCAGTTAGCTCTCTGGAAGCATAGGAGTCCTTGTGATGGTGACCAGCTTCTTCCCCAACTGCTCTTGTCTATAAGGTATGAAGTAATTATGGAGTTTATATAGATATAATTGTGTGGATATAAGGAATCTCATTGGTCGATTGGTCAATTCTACAGCAACTAGTGCTACCAATGAACAACTTACAAGTTAATTACCTCCACTGACCAAGATATCACCTAGGAAACAGGGATCATAGTCTACAAACCTCCACTGACAAACATTCTGATGTCACTACAATCCATGCCACTTATATACCAAGTAACCAGAAAGCTGGGTAAAACTGTACTATAAGTTAGTGGAGACTCACATGTCATTCTGCATGATAAATGGAAGAGTATCAAAGGTTATGTTCTTCTGGATCACAGCCATCATACACAACTGTTGAAGGGTTGGAACTATTGTGTGGAGAGAGAGGGAGAGAAGAGAGAGAGGGAAAGTAGAGGAGAGGAGAGAGAAGAAAAAGAGGGAACGGGAGAGAGGGAAGGTGAGAGGGAGGGAAGGTAGAGAGGGAGGGAAAGAGAAAGAGGGAGGGAAGGAGGGAGGGAGTGAAGGAGAAAGGAAGAGGGAGGGGAGGAAAGAGAGGAGAAGCAGGTTATATAGGTCTAAGAATACAGACATCCAAAGAGAATAAGTGTAGAGAGTTGTATGAAAGTCACTCACCAAGGTGAAGTATAAAGACGTCATTATGATCATGTAGAATCTCTCTCTCTTTCCCATCTCTGGTCACCCTGATGGGACTAGTCCCTCCACATATCAGAATCTCCGAACCTACCAAGGCACACCCAACACGCCTCCGAGGGCAAGGGTTAGTCCCAAAGGGGCGTATCTCAGTCACATGCCAGTTTTCTAGATAAAGAGAATAGCAAACATGTCACAACATCCAGTCAGGGCAGTTTATGCATTTGTCATAATCTGTCAGCCAACTAGGCCTTGACAAAATTTGCTCACCAAAATTTGAGCAAAATAAGCAGCCAGAAGAAATAAGCAATTCTTCAAGCAAAATGGGCTGTCAATTTGCTCAAAAAAATCAAAAGGGGAAAGAATGAGCCCACTTCCTGCTAAATTACTGGCTAGATATCCATACTTCCACTTCCAGATCTACTTCCTGTCACATGTACCTAGGGGGCTTTAATAAGGAAAAAGCTAGGTCTGTCTTCTCCCTCCGTTGTATCTTTGCTTGATAGGCTAAGATCGCTAACTCCTGCAGATCTGTCCTGAACGAGATGGTTGAAGCAAAATCCTCCCCCTAAAGGTGTCAAGAGGGATAAGGGCAAGGAGAAAGATGATCCTAAGAACATCTCAGCGAATGAACGTGTCAAAACAGAGTTCACTGTAAGGAAGAGTAAGTTGTTTTTTCGTGCCTGTAAGGAAGTCCTGGCCTTGAAGAATAGCTCTATCAAGTATCATATCAAGTCCCAGAAACATACTAGTGGGAAAATGAAGCTTGCCTTGAAGAATAAAGAAGAATCGAACATTCTAGAAGCCCTGCACGTATATGACAGTCAAGTCCATCCAGCAGGTGATGGTTTATCAGACTCCACTGAGCGTACAGAGTCAAGGTTGTGACGGTACTTGTGACGGCTATTTTAAAGGCTGGAGTACCTCTCAACAAGACTGACCTCTTTAGGGACTTGCTTGAGGAACACGGGTACGCCCTCACAAGTTCAACTCATCTCAGGCAATTAATACCCTTCATACATCAGGAAGAGTTGAGCGGGGAGATTCATCAGCGGCCCTTATCCATCATCTTTGATGGTACAACTCACGTTTGTGAAGCCTTTGTCATAGTCCTTCGCTACCTCACAGATGACTGGGAGCTGAAGCAGTGTGTTGGGTGGGCTGAAGCTTCTGGCAAAATCCATGACAGGAGAAGTTAATTGTTGTCCTCTTGACAGAATTGAGCAATTCGCGACAGAGCATCTGTCAATGATGTAGCAATGAGGACTATCAAAATTGTTTACAACCAGCTGCTTGATGTGGGATGCTTTCCTCACACCCTCGATCATGTAGGGGAGTGAATGAATATACCAATTCTTCACAATTTCTGCAAAGCCTGGATTGGTTTGTTTTCACAAAGTCGGAATCCTGCTTGTTGTGGAGGACTCAAACTGAGCTACCTGCACCTTCCAACTCTGCCACTCTGACGGTGGAGTCAGTTTGAGGTCATTCGTCATGTTGAGAAGTTCTTGAAAAACGATGATCTCCCTCTAACAACCTCCACCAAGCTTCTACAAGTTCTCGATGATCCAGCCTAAAATAGAAAAATTAAAACTGAAATAGCAACCACAGTCAATGCGAGATGCCCACATACACAGCTGCCCACATACACAGCTGCGTGTGAAGATATCCTTATAGATGATCCAGTTGCCTGGTGGAAGAGCCATGCTATTGAGCACCCCAATTGGGCTAATGCCTTCAGACTGGTTCTCTTAGCACAGCCATCTTCAGCTGCGGCAGAAAGAGTTTTCTCAAGCCTACAACAATTCACAGCTCAGCAGCAGTCATCTTTGGAGGACTACTTAAAACTCTCTGTTATGTTACAATATAATAATAATACTCTTTATTGCAAAAAAGGAACAGCAAAATGAGTGGAAGATTGAGCAAAATGAGTGAGCCAGAGATAAACTTATTGAGCATAAAAGCAAAGCAAAATAAGTAAAAAAAAACAAAAACAAAACAAAAAACAAAAACAAAACAAAACAAAACAAAACAAAACAAAAAACAAATTTTGTCAAGGCCTACAGCCAAAGTGCCCACTCATGGCACCACCAAGCAACAAACAAACAAACAAACAACAGCTCACCTGTATTGACTATGAAGACATCTCCAAAGTGTTGCTTGTGTACGGCATTGTAGCCTCCGAAAAAGAGCACACTGGTGCCTATGTTGACTGCACAGTGGCTTCTACGACCTTTAGTTTGGTAACCTATAGTCGTCCTCTTCTTCCATTTATAAGTATCTGGGAGGAAAGGAGAGGAAAGGAGGGAAGGGGAGGGGAGGGGAGGGAAGGAGAGGGGAAAGGAGGGAAGGAGAGGGGAAAGGAGGGAAGGGAAGGGGAGGGGAGGAAAGAGAAGTGGAAGGGAGGGGAGGGGAAGGGAGGGGAGGGAAGAGAAGGAGAAGGGTGGGGAGGGGAAGGGAGGGGAGGGAAGAGAAGGGGAAGGGAGGGGAGGGGAGGGGAGGGAAGAGAAGGGGAGGGGAGGGGAGGGGAGGGAAGGAGAGGGAGGGGAGGGGAGGGGAGGGGAGGGAAGGAGAGGGAAGGAGAGGGAAGGAGAGGGAAGGGGAGGGGGAGGAGAGGAGAAAGATGAAAGGAGAAGTAAAGATTGAGTAGATAAAGCAATAACTTACCTAGATTGTAGGAATAGAATTGATCATCATATGTGTCATTAGCAGTGAAGTAGGGATAAAATTGGTCACCTGCACACATACATACACACCTACATAAACATTACTATACACAGTCACATAGCAATGTCTCCATTAAAAACCTTGAAATAAGGACACTGCACACCTTCACAGCTACATAGAGATGTGTATAAACTACCCCTAAAATAAGGACACCTCTTTAATGAGGACACTGCAATACCTCCACAGCTACATAGCTATGTGTATAAACTACCCCTAAAATAAGGACACCTCCTTAATGAGGACACTGTACACCTCCCCAGCTACATAGCGATGTGTATAAACTACTCTTGAAATGAGGACACCTCCTTAATGAGAACACTACACACCATCCCAGCTACCTAGAGATATGTATAAACTACCCCTGAAATAAGGACACCTCCTTAATGAGACCACTCCCAGCTACAAGAAGATATTTCTAATTATCCTAGACTTACTTCGGCCTCCAAAGATGACCATCTTTCTATTTTTAGAACCTTGAACAGCAGTGGCAGTGTGGAAGTCTCTTTCCGGCACATAATATCCTTTACGAGGAAGCTGCTTCCAAATATGTGTCTCCATGTTGAAGACAAATGTATCCCCACTGAATTTAATCTCCTAAGAGGATTTCATAGCATAGATTAAGTCTAGACACGCAGTGAATCCTCTGATAAATAGGATTTCATTAGTGTCTAGAGATTCAGTGAATCCTCTGATAAAGAGGATTTCATTAGTGTCTAGAGATTCAGTGAATCCTCTGATTTCATAGTATAGATTAAGTATAGATTCCTTACTCTGACAACCTTTATTCAAATGACAGTCATCTTAGTCCAAACTAGTGTGATATCCTCTCTGGCACTATAATACTACCATTGACCCCTACAGGGTACTGACCCCTACAGGGTACTGACCCCTACAGGGTACTGACCCCTACACCCCTACAGGATAATGACCCCTACAGGGTACTGACCCCTACAGGATAATGACCCCTACAGGGTACTGACCCCTACACCCCTACAGGATAATGACCCCTACAGGGTACTGACCCCTACACCCCTACAGGATAATGACCACTACAGGGTACTGACCCCTACACCCCTACAGGATAATGACCCCTACAGGGTACTGACCCCTACACCCCTACAGGATAATGACCCCTACAGGGTATGTTATGGGAATTTACACTGTATTTAATCAGTGAGGAAGATCACTAGAAAGTGTGTAAATTGACAATATAAAATCCTTACTACAACACAAAACAAACAAACAACAACAATAACAATAACAAATTAACAACAAAAAAGCACCCACATCTATTAAGAAGTGCCCACTAACATTTGCAGAGAATCCTCCATGGATGTACATGTAAGGACCAATGGAGGTGCAGGCATGGCCATCCCGGGAACTCGGCAGGTCACCCATAGGATAAATCTTAATCCAGATGTTTTTGGCTATACATGAACAAGAGAAAGAAGAGCTTCAAAGCACGAAGCTTACTCTGATGTGCTTCAATATTGTTATCACCAACACATTAGGTATGAGAGAAGTGTAACAAGGGAGTAGATATAATTTTTCTAATAGTGCCCACCCATTTTTCAAAATTCTAAATAATGTTCAATTAACATGGGGTAGGAGGGGCTATGACAGATCATTCTAAAATGTGGAGCAAAAGTGTCCAGAATAGTCCATATACTAACCAATATCGTAACAGTCCACAGTTGAAAATGACCCGTCTTCATCATTCCTTCCTCCATACATGTAGATCCTTCCTTCGTGAGAACAAACTGTATGACCGTACCGACATCCAGGTATTTTAGTTCGCTGGTATGGCTCCACGTTAAAGTACTTGTCTTCAGGTGGTGCCTCTAAATGACTCCATGTCCGAGTGGCTACAAATATGGAGAGGAATGGTCAGTAAAAGAACTGACTGCACTAACTGAAATTACTTAAGTGTCTGTGTATGGGATAATGCTAGACAGGAAGACAAGATAACTTTATTTCTGGGGTAAGTCATTACTTATTGATGACACTGCATACATTCCCAGCCACATCTCTGAAATGAGGACACCTCCTTAATGAGAACACTGCACACCTTCACAGCTACATAGAGATGTGTATAAACTACCCCTGAAATAAGGACGCCTCCTTAATGAGGACACTGCACACTTTCCCAGCTACATAGAGATGGGTATAAACTATCCCTGAAATAAGGACGCCTCCTTAATGAGGACACTACACACCTTCACAGCTACATAGAGATATGTATAAAGTATCCCTGAAATAAGAACACCTCCTTAATGAGGACACTGCACACCTTCACAGCTACATAGAGATGTGTATAAACTACCCCTGAAATAAGGAACACCTCCTTAATGAGGACACTGCACACTTTACCAGCTACATAGAGATGTGTATAAACTATCCCTGAAATAAGGACACCTCCTTAATGAGGACACTGCACACCTTCACAGCTACATAGAGATGTGTATAAACTACCCCTGAAATAAGAACACCTCCTTAATGAGGACACTGCACACCTTCACAGCTACGTAGAGATGTGTATAAACTACCCCTGAAATAAGGAATACCTCCTTAATGAAGACACTGCACACCTTCCCAGCTACATAGAGATATGTATTCCTTAATGAGGACACTACATACTTCCCAGCTACACAGAGATATGTATTAACTAAATAAGGACAACTCCTTAACGAGTACACCACATACCTTACCCAAAATGAGGACATTGTTTTGTGTAGCTGGGCCACAACAGAAACAGTGTAAAAAAATTATTGTAGCTTACACTTTACATGTAAATATTCATTAAAATTAATGCTAGCTAATTAGATAGAGCCTGGCAAGGGGTTATAGCGTAGCTTGTACTTTGTAAACAGAGCCTATTCAACATACCTGGAATTGAAAAACATCCCAGATTAGCTGATAATGACACAGACCATTAAATTTGTTAGATCATTCCAACAAAAGTTTAGTCGTTCAAAAGCAGCTACAGACCAGAGGATGATAACACCTCAGTGTTGTACAAATTCAAGAAGTTTAAAGTTTCTATCTGAAGGACTTCCTACCTCATTTTCTGAAACATTAATTTTTCTCCTAAATTATATCCAAAATATCACCACAACATAAGAGTAGCTACTGTAGAGGCAACTGAGGCATTTTGCCTGAGTAGATTTTTGCTATTGTAAAACTAATGCATTAAATTTTGATGCAACAGTTAACTGACAACTCTGTCTGTAGTTACAGTGCTGAAGCATACTTCAAAATAGGAATATTTATTATCCTTTTATTGAACATTGTGTCAACGAATTTTCAGAGTTGAACTGAGATATGGATGATTCTTGAGAGAATATCCTCAAAAGATTCAGCTCACCTGAGAAGAACATCTTACAGTTGTGTTATCAAGTTCTTGACATAGTCCATGTGGGTGCCTATTAGACAGCCTGAAATGCCACCAGATTGAATCAAAGAGGTCTAAAATACAAAAATTTCCTGGGGGGGCATGCCCCCAGACCCCCTTAGATGGTGCACTTACTGCACTATGTGGTCACAAATCCCAACCCTATCTCCTGCCTAAGTATGTAAAAATTCCTGGCTACTCCTCTGCACAATGTTTTATATCTTGCAATAACTCTAGTAACTGTTGCTACAGTTGAAAGAGCAAATTCAGCCCTCAAGGGCCTCCCCTCCCCCACCATCCAAAATCCTGAGATCCACTTTAGAGATATCATTGCCCCCCCCCCCCTCCTTTTCAAAATCCTGGATCCACCACTGAGAAGTCCATATGTAACATACCAACATCACAGACATAGACATCAATGGGTGTACTCTTGAAGAATGGACCTCCAAGAGAATCAGCCTGCAAGACTGTCCTTTCATCATCATCGGCATGGTAACCACCAAATGAATACGTATACCAGTCACCATTCTTATCCCTAAGTGAAATGAAATCATTCAAGGTGGCAGGAATGTAAATACCATGTGCCAATTTGGGGGGTTCACATGAGGGAAAGAACCAGGGAGTTTGGTGAGTTTTAAGGCTTCCTAGAGAGCCAAGGGAAAAACCTGGGTTTCCCCCACCTCTACGAGGACTTAGACTTGATCACACTTCAGAACTTGATTACACTTCAGAACAGAACCACAGAAATTACTGACATGGACTGTTTTAACCTTTCTGCCAAATACATGTTTAAAACCCGGAGGTTATACCATGAGGCATGCATAATCATAACTAGTTTTCTTACTTCTGTGAGGCTACAGCATGGTTCACTCTGTTAGGAAACCCACTATCTGCTATAAAACTCCAATACATTTTCCTGCAGAAATTGGTGTCATCTTGCACTAATGGTTCTGGGGTGGGGTCATCAGCATTGATACCAAAAAGCCTTCTTATCCTCGCAGAAGCTGCACCCCTCTGTCTTAGGATCTCGCTGGGCGCATCCTCTCCATCTTCAGCTTCATCTGCACTAGATTCATATTGGTCCTTCATTGAGACACTCTGTTCCTCAGATTTGAGCTTTTCGCTGCGTTTAGCAGCCCCAGACGATGTAAAGAATCTTCTGAAATTCATTATAACTCACTATTAACCTTTGTATAGTCACTGAACGAGAGAATAAGCACAGCAGAAAGCCAAGTTATTTTATAACAAGTAAACAAGATTCCATATAAAGCCCACCACATAACCCACTTCCGCGATTGTTTCTAAATATTGCGCACCAAATGCCTGGAAGCTCGGCACTGCAATCAGGACTGGTTTTAAGACTGATGTGATGTGTGGGTATGTATAGATCTACCATCTCATTCGTTACTCTGACGCTCTGCGCTCTCTACACCAGAGGAGAGAGCTCTGACCAACATTTACTTCCTTCAGTGGTATTACGTGATGATATTTTATTTGATATCTCGTGGCCTGGACCCCCTGATGTAGGATCAGTGTTACCTAAAAGAAACTCTATGGATTCAGACATCCAATCCAGTAGCAATGACCAAGTACTTGGAGAAGACAGAGATAGAACAGAAGGGGTTAACGAATTAAGGGTTAATGAGAAACCCAAGGGAGAGGGGAAAGCATGTAGTGAATTATTATCAGAGGTTGATCATCAAGAGATGGAATATATGGACATGCAGACTTCTAATAATGAGCGATATAGATGTATTTTGCCTGAGATTAATTTTGGGGGTGTGGCTGAGGTATGGTTATAATAATAATATTATTATTATAATTTTAGTATAAACTGCTTTTAAAGAATGGTCATAATTGAAAATAATCTATCTTCTATAGTAGAATTCCTTTATTCCAACTCCCCTGAAATGAGGACACTTCTCTATACAGTGGAACCTCTCTATTCCAGTGAGGACACCTCTGTATACAGTGGAAACCCTCTATTCTAGCCCCTGAAGTGAGGACATATACAGTGGAACCTCTACCCCTGAAATGAGGACATCTCTGTATACAGTGGAACCTCTCTATTCCAACCCCTGAAATGAGGATACCTCTGTATAATAAGTGGAATCTCTCTACTGAAGTATGCAGTAGTTCAACCCCCTAAAATGGAGGCATCTTAGTGGTTCCTTGATAATTGAGTAACATATTTTGTTTTATTCCTAAATTGTTGTCTACTGTCTGGGAACTCACTAAGCACAGTAACTGCTATTACTAGGAGAGTGAAGGAGATGAAGATGCTGAATTGTCTGCTAAAGTGCTTGTCAAGTCATTAAACACACGATGCACTAAGTTGGTAAGTTTTTAAAGCTATGCAAGAGGCAGTTTAGTCAAAGAACTGAACCCCAAAATTTTTCCACCTTCTGAAATCAGGAATAATTTCATGTGTTATATCTTCTGCAGTTAATGGGGTACTGGACCTATGAACTCTGTCATGGGAAGTACCTGAGGCAATACCATGAACCAATGAAGCAACAAGATGGAAAAATTGTATGTAATTATTATTACAAGTAAACGGACCGGTAAGGGTCGTTAGCAACGCGTAAAAGGGGGGCCGGGCGGTCGCAATAAAGGCGGGGCTAATTCTATTTATAGCTACTATTATGGTTATGACTTTAATTAATAATATTTAATGACAACAGCATTGCCACGTACTAAGAATGTGCGAAGAAGTTTCCAGCTCTTCGGGAGTTTCGTGTCTAGTGTTTGCAGAGCGTGAATGCGTTGTACAAGACTCTTTGGAGCTCATAAAAGCCATGGGTTGGATGCAGGCTGGTCTAGAAGAACTTCAAATACTGAGAGAAAGATTAAAGCGGCCAGGTAGCTAACTAAAAAATCTCCATGGGTAACTTGTTATCAGCAATGAGTCAGGCTCTCAAGGGCCTCCTAGACTCCTTCAGTGAACGCCATGCCAAGATTCTGATGTTGGGTCTGGATGCTGCAGGGAAAACAACAGTCCTTTACAAGTTGAAGCTTAATGAAGTTGTCAGTACTATCCCTACTATAGGGTTCAATGTGGAGACAGTTCAGCCTGTTAAAAATGTCAGTTTCACTGTCTGGGATGTCGGTGGACAGGATAAGATCAGACCTCTCTGGAGACACTATTTTGTTGGATGTGAAGGACTTGTCTATGTTGTCGATTCAGCAGATAAGAGTAGATTCAGCGAAGCCCAAGAAGAACTCAAGTGGATCCTCGACTCGGATGAGATGAATGGCGTGCCTCTATTGATACTGGCTAACAAGCAGGACCTACCCACTGCTGTTGCACCATCTGACGTGGCAGCAGGGTTGGGACTTCACAAAGTCAAAGATCGAAAGTGGCATGTACAGGGAACCAGTGCTACCATAGGAGATGGTATTTTGGAATCCATGCAAGAACTGAGTTCGCTTGTTAAGCAATTTCAGGCAGCTAATAGACATTGAAGGACATTTCCATGCATCATGTCACATTAAAGGAATATAGAAAGTTTTCTCTACCTTCTTGTGTGTCTCTTGATCATTTTCAGACTTTTAAGCAACACATTGATTTTTAATCTGTCAGTAATAAACTGTCATACTGTGTTATAATGTTCTGTGTATTAATACTTTTAATATTTAACAGCAAACTAATTAGTGTACACATCTTCAAGTTATTTGAAACATTGAGTTCACAAAACCCACTACAAGTCTATGGTATAGACTTGTACTGGAGGTGCATGTATTTGTTATGCCTGAGGAGTTGTAAATTTTAAAAGTAATAACCCCTCCTTTTCTCCATTAACTTACCACTGTAGAATGCAGTAGAACCTGATAGACTTCTGTTGTTCAGCTACTCAGACTAAAATGCAAATATGTCATGTATATAGAGCACTACTTTCATTCAAATGTATTACTTCACATGCATAGACTTTTCACTCATACAAACTAGTGCTGGTCCCATAGAGTTTGTATTACTGATGTCCCACTGTTTATTATATAGACTATTGCAAGTCTCATAGGATCCACATAACTGAGGTTCGCTGTACCAGTACTTGTCATGCCAAAAGTTCTGTTTTTGCAGGAAAAATTGGATGAATATTACTTGGGAAGGTTTTCCAAAGAAGAGAAAAGTGAAACAGCCAAATCTGATTCTAATGTCAAACCTCAGTCAGATTCCAAGACCACTGAGTCGTCTAAATCAAAGGTAGATTGAAGTACTGGCAGTAAATACATTATACTTCAGCCCCACTACTATTAAAAGAATTTGAACTATAATTTTATTTCCACCTTCAAAATGGGTGTGGTCTTTTAAAGAGCGTGTGGTCTGTCACACCCTCTGAGTGTATCCATCATTCCTACTACTTAAAATTTGTTTCCTACAGTGTGTAAGATAATACATATCCCATGTGATACTGAAATCTGTACTCCATGATGGAGCATGAGGTTCTCTGTATCATAATATTATACTCTTTGGTACGTTGTGCAGGGTATCCCTGTGTGGCATTACAATGGCCATGAGTATCCTTACTATGAGGTGGTTGTGGGTGGCGGAACACCCTGTGATTTGAAAGAGGAGTTACCTCGCTCTGTTCGTATTAGATATATATGTGATGTCAATGCACACGTCTCAGGAACTGTGAGTTACATGTTTATGTATGAATAAAGTGGAGGATATGTAACTTTTTCTCTCTACTCTCTAACACTCTCCCTCTTATCCCCTTCCCACTTTCCTCTTCCTTCCTCGCCACTTTCTCTTCTTTTCTCTCTCTTCCCCTCTACTTACCATCCTTTCTTTTCCACTTCTCTCCTTCCCTTCCTTCTCTCACCACTTTCCTCCTTCCTTTCCCACCTCTTCTTCCCTTCCCACCTCTTCCTTCTCTCACCACTTCCCTTCCTCCCTCCCCTTTTCCCTTTCCAACTTCCTCCTCTTCTCCTGTCCCTTCTCTCTCTTCTTCTTCCTTCTCAGTTTTTGCACATCGAGGAGATTACCACTTGTAAGTATGAAGCTATTGTCTCCACCACCAGTTTGTGTCAGAATAAGGCATACAGGTTAGTTAGTTGTGGCATGGAGTGGAAAGCTAAGAAGTTAAGAAGTTCAATAACAAAGTAGCCACTGTCATATGAGGCTGTGTACCTGTGTACTCATAGCACAAGTGTATCTTGAGAAGGAATGGCCTCATTTCAGAAGTTGCATATCCAAGTGCCTTGAATACAAGGTTATGGGGTGGGGGGTTGAAATAGAGGGATTCCACTGTAGTGACTGAAGAACTTCATGTGCTTCTGTTAATATTCCTCAGATTGAAGGAGAATCCAGTGCATCAAGTACAGTGCTACTCAAAGGATGGTTCTCCTAGGTACTATAGCAACCAGTATACTCTATGTTCCTCTTTAAGAGAGAGAGAAAGGGAGGGAGAGAAAGAGATTACTACTGTCTCTAAAAGCACTGCATGTCACAGAGGGACAGTAAGGCTTATAGTGACACTTGATGATATCTTACATGAGGGACATGGTGGTGGTATATATAGTAATGTCCCATAGAAGAGGATTCTACTGGCCAATGGACATTAGTGGTTTTTTTTCTATGAAATTATAAAGAGGGTGGAGTTTCAGTTCACATCAAAGCATTTAAGCCCCACCCGCACTTGCATCAAAGGGAATGACCATTATAAAGGCATAGAGGCTCTTGGGGAGAACAATAATGTAGAGTAGGTTGTTGTAAAACTCCATCTCCCTAAGGAGGACGCTATATGCCCTTAGGCTATCTAAGACCCTGGGGGATAAGTGAGGAAGAATACCATTAGTTTAAACTAATCAGTTCATTCTTGGTTATTGCTAGTAAACCCAATTCCCTGATGGAGCATGAGATTAGCATGCTGGCCTACCTTCAGAATGTCAAGCACCAGAAATCAACCAAGCTGCTCAAAACACCGGGAGAAGCTAGCACTGGTGACATGGGAGAAGAGGAGGAAGATGAGGTTGAAGAAGAAGGTGTTCATGGTTCAAAGGATATTAAATATCAGAGTGATGTGGGAACTTCAGCGACATCTTTGGATTTGCAGTTTATTACATCGTTTCTCAGTGGTGATACGTGTCTAAGAGGGGTACATACTTCATGTTCTGTAATACTAACAGTCAGAGTTGCATTAATCATAACATAAACTTAAGTTTATTGTTATTGTTATTACCACCACACCCACCATTATTTTGAGGGTGGGGGGCTCTAGGGTGTGTAGTAGTGGGTGTGGTGGGTGTGGTGGGTGTGGTGGGTGTGGTGGGTGTGGGGCTAGCTAGTCCCCCCCCCCCCCCCCCCAAAACAAAACAAAAAAAAAACAAAACAAAGATTTGCATATCCATGCTGCATAGTGGTTATATTATGTGAATATAAACCTCTTTAGGGTGCTGGTTGGTGGCAGCATGAAGTATGTTACGGAAAGTACGTCAAGCAAATCCATGAGGTGAGTTTAAGGTGATCTTAAGCTGGGGCCAAATGTATTGCTGCATTTGAGACACGAGTATCAATTTCTTTGTTTCAGATAATTACACCGTTTTTATTCTTTGTGACTTGCACAGGAGTTTGGGAAAGACCCACAGGAGCTGTTCCTCGGCCATTGGGTGGAAGAGGGACATCGTCGATGGTTCTCGAGTGCAGGACACAGGAAACAGAGTGACAAGTATGGTTATGTGAGAAAAGTGGTTTCATTAGGAAGGCCAGTGGTGGGTGTGGTATAGTTTTAAGAGACATCCCACAGCCACATCATAAGAGAAATGTCACAGGGCCACACTAAGCCTCACTGTGGAATGTGGGTTGTATGTTTGTTGCAGTCATGTGATCCATCTCTACATGAACGGCGATACATGTGATTTGACAGGAGTTGCAAGACAGTGTCAAGTGAAGTTCAGGTAAAGGATGTATGCTATTATTGTAGTGATAGTGCAGTAGTAATCTGCAGTAGTAATCTCTAGTAATCTGCATTAGTAATCTCTATAGTGCAGTAGTAATCTCTAGTAATCTACAGTAGTAATCTCTATAGTGCAGTACCTTGTGCTACAATCTTGGAATCATACCTGTTAATACACTGATATTTAACTATTTCTAGGTACAATTATAATATTATATACAGTACCGGCCAAAAGTTTGGAACAACTAATTAATTGAGAGTAATGCTTGCATAAATGGAGAATCAATTCACTTATGGTTATGAATTTCCTGCAGTAATGTTCTGTTTTAAGGGTAATTGCCATTAATAGTTCAATAGTTCTAAAATGGAGTGTCTTTATCAAAAAACATACTGATTGCTAAGGAAACCACCATGCATTATAAGGTGTAGTTACTAGGGAAATTCTAGCTATGTGCACTATTTGGGTAAAGGAAATAAGCATGCTCAGTTGTGTTGAACATGTTTATTTGTAATGCTTATGAACGAATTGACAGGCTCACAGCTGTACATATATTTGAAGAATTATAATGGCATCACAAAGAAGGCTAACACACCATGACTGAATTAAAGTTACAATATTAGAGAAGAAGGGTATTCAATGGAAGCTATTGTTGCAAGAGTTAGGTGTAGTTATAGTGAAGTTTCTAAGACACTCAGCAGTTTCAAGGAAACGTGCAGTGTGGATGATGAGACCACGTTCTGGTAAACTTAAACTTTCTGCTCCCCGAGATAGAATGTTGGTTAGGCTTAGTGTAAGAAATTGGAGGCTTACAAGCACTCAATTGAAAAGGGAATGGGAGGAGATAACTACAGTAAGTACTAGTGCTAGAACTGTGAGAAGGAGACTAGATGATACTGGAATGTATGGGAAAGTGGCCAGAAAAAAAGCCACTGTTAACAGAACGGCACAGGAATATCGCCTAAAGATTGGACTACTAGTGATTTTTACAAGGTGATTTGGAGTGACGAGTCTAAATTTAATTTGTTTGGATCTGATGGGAGGGCGTATGTAAGAAGAAGGGTGGGTAAGGACTTTCTACACGAATGTGTGGACCGAACAGTTAAATTTGGAGGCAGCAATGTTAATGTGGGGGTGTATAACATGTGATGGTGTGGGACCTTTGGTTAAAGTTAAGGGAAGGATAAATTCAGATGATTATATCAAACTTTTCTGAGACTTTACTGTCATTTACTGCATCAGTGGGGCCTGTACTGTTTTATTATCCTGCTTTTATGTTATACCATTAAAAATTTTAATCGTTCCAAACTTTTGGCCTGTACTGTATATACATGTGAAAAATGTTATCTGAACTTTCTTTAGTCATTTGCAAGTCTCAAAAGTAAAATGGTACAGGGTCACTAAAGTAATAAGCTACTGTTACTGCAGTATCATATACTACTATTGTATACTACTACTGTATATATCTAAGTAGCTAGGTAATGGACATTATGTACCTCATTAATGGGAGTGGCCAGTGTATAAGGAGTGGGGAGATAAAGGGTGAAGGGGAACAAAGGAGGAAGAAGAGAACTGCTGTATAACCGGAAATTTTAGAGGGGAAATATCTTCATGGTTTTCGTGATTCAAATAAAACCATGAATGTTTTACCCATGAACTTTTAATTTTATGGTGTAACTGAGATGGCACGATCTGTAAACCATGAATTTTTTCCCAAAACCACGAAGATATTTCCCCTCGAAAATTTCCTGCTATACGGTATCTTGTAATATTTTATCGCAGGTGTTCCAAATCTGCACGACCAACACAAATATCTTTATTTCTGGAAGAGCCCACCACTTGTAACTATATCCTGACAGTGGAGGGATCTTTCCTCTGCCCCATTCTTCAAAATACAGATGAATTTGGACAGCTCCTCCTCCCGACTGAGAAAGCAAACCCTCAATCACAACCGTCAAATCATAAAGAAAGTGAGGAGATGGAGGAGGAAACTTCTGAGGAATTAGAGTTGGACGATAGGGGGAATGTGAAACAAGATGCAGACAGGATTTTAGAACCAAGTAATGTGGATTCAGAATTGGATCAAGATGATCAACAAGAGAGGAAGGAAAAATTAGTGTCCAACCAAAGATGAAGACAATTTTAATTCATATTATTATTATTATTATTATTATTATTATTATTATTATTATTATTATTATTATTATAAGCTGTTCACAAGTTGAAGTATTATACTCATTACAAGTGTCATCTACAGGGTGTGGTTTGTAATGACTATAAGGGGTAGGTATTGTCACAAATCCTTCCCTAAGAATTTTATCATGCCAGTTGCTACAAATAGCATGATATTAGTCATTCTAATCACACAGTACACTGTACCTGCAGGAGAAGGACGATAATGAAATACTGTTGACCTTTTAACCTTTGAAACTTTGACCGTGGAAAACGAATTGTGGAACATCTCTATTCCAGACACCTTGGGACATATCTAAGTGTCCTGATTAGAGGGGAAGAAGCTTGACGTCTAGAAGAAGGTGAACAGAAGTTGTATATAACACCATGTGGCACGAGGCGAGGAAACAGGAGAAGAAGTTGAGGGAAGTTATGGTGGATTACCAGAGGAGGGCAGAGCGTAGAAAAGAGCACTATGAGAAGTTGGTAGGTGTAAATTTATGCCTCTAGCTAGTTCTACAAGTATCTAACGGATAGCTTGATCATAAGCAGAGTTACCAAGAAATGATGTGCATTATTTGGAACTCTATTTTTAGTACATGTGGTTTCTCTCAGGCCCTGCACATAGAAGGGACACAGTCTGGAGTTTAGAGTCAAAAGCCTTGGTACTCCAGTTGCTCATGGAGCTGACCAATCAGATAGCTTGAAAGTAGCATATGCTCCAAGTTTTGATTCCATGTACATAATGCATGTGCTACTCACAAGCCATCTGATTGGCCAGCTGGATGAGTACCTAGTTTTTGACTTTATAGTCCACACCTCTCCTTTCTGTGTGTTAGGGAGGAGTTTAGGGATGAGACTACATTGTGCTGTATGCCTCTATAAATATGTACAGATTTCAAATATTTACTCCAGTGTTATGGGTAGTTTACATCTGTTGTTAGTTGACATCAGTTGTTTTTCTGTTATTGTTTACATCTGCTATTAGTTTACATCTGTTGTTATTGTTTACATCTGTTGTTGCTATTTATGGTTGGTATTAAAAATTTTCAGAAAGGAGATCCTCATCAGTTCTTTCGTATCTATGGAAACAAGTGCAAGTTACACCTTGACCCCAAAACAGCATCCACATTGGACTCAACGATGTCAGTGAGTGTAGCCAGAACATATACTTAAAGGCCGCCATACTCCACTCGTCTTGGCTGCCAAACTCCACCCACATAGGGTCTACTTCGTATTCATTCTGTGTATAAGCAAGGGTTTTTTTCCCAGAGAGGGGTAGGAATGTACCTTCCCTGCTCTTCTATTGAGGTAGCTAATAGTGTATAAAAACCATAATACTTTGATGTGGTGTTGCAGTCCCCTCTACTCAGGAATAGTAAGAAGAGTTTTAGTTGTTGATGATGCTCTGTTAAAATTAGTAAAACACTTTAACTTCCTTTTTCTCTTGCTAGTAAGCCCCTCCTCTTTGTGCCACACCCTTTATTGTCTTATTATCTGTGTGTTAATTTCCCCCTAATTAATCCCAAGTTATCTGACAGTACTACTTATAAGTAATGTGGTTTCTCTCTCTCTTCTTCCTCCACTTAGCTAGCCACACCCTTTATGCCACACCCTTCATTTCTTAGCTAGCCACGCCTATTGTAGTGATGCCACACCCTTCATTTCTTAGCTAGCCACGCCTATTGTAGTGATACCACACCCTTTATTTCTATAAAGTAATACCTCTTTCAAAAGTAAAAGAATTTTTGTTTTGTGGCAGGATTCCATGGCAAGGTGATGCCTCTAATATCATCTCCCAGTATGATGTACGGATCCACATGGACTATATTCCCGACTATTCCAAGTTACCAGAGCCAAAGTAAATGTATTACCCCTTATGTGAAGAGAGTTGTGTTATTGGTGAGAGAGATGTGCGAAGTGTTGTTTTCCTTAATGGGGAAGGGAGATGTCTGATGTGTTGTCCCCTAAGAGAAGATAAAGATTGTGTTGTCCTGTCCTCTAAAGAGTGAGGGAGATGTGTGGTGTGTTGTCCTCCCTAAAGGGGGAAAGAGAGATACGTGCTGTGTAGTCCCCTAAAAGACATGTGCTGTGTTGTATGTTAAAGGATGAGAGAGATGTGGCGTGCTGTCCCCAAAGTGGAATAGAGATGAAATGTAATTTCTAATGTGACAAAGCAATGTTATAACCACTGTACCTTTTCTAGCCACATGCAATTACTGCTTAATTAAGGTAGTACATGACCTCTCAGCCTCAAGGAGATGTGTGTATGATGCCTACATAAGTATTCCTTAGCAAACTACACTATTTTTCTTCTCTAGGCCAACCAAGGAGGAGAAGTACGAGGAATCGAAGTGTAATTACGAGAGGTATAGGACTCTCGTGCAGAATGCTTTTCATAAAATTAGTGAAGCAGATGCACTGAACAAGATTAACGTAGAGGAAATGTACCCTGAACCCTTGAAGAAAGGAAAAAAGAAAAAGTTAGTGTTTCTTGATTAAAGTGTACTGTAAATGATTGCTGTGAAGAGAACTGTCTAACATGAAGACACACCTTGTATCAAAACCACACTGCACTAAACTCTGGATCCCTGAAATGATGCCACCATGTAGGACAGTTATATTGTATCTATGTGCTGTGTATAGGTCTGGAGGAGGCGTGGCTATAGGACAGTTATATTGTATCTATGTACTGTGTATAGGTCTGGGGGAGGCGTGGCTATAGGACAGTTATATTGTATCTATGTGCTGTGTATAGGTCTGGAGGAGGCGTGGCTATAGGATACTCTTATGGTTATGGAAATGATAAAGTGGACAAGGAAACTCAGCAGCAGCGTGATGAAGATCTCCTTGCAGCGTACCTGGGTGAAGAGGAGGAGGAAAAGGCCTTTAGTAGTGAGAGTGAATATGGTAAGGGGTGAAATGTTTGGTTAAAGATTACTATCTCTCTCTCTCTTTCTCCTCCCTCTTTCCTCTTTCTCTCTTCCCTCTCTTCTTCTTCCTCCACCTCCCCCCTCTCATCTTCTCTCTTTCTCCTCCCTCTCTCCTCCTTCTCTCTCCTCCTCTTTCCTCCTTCTCTCTTCCCTCTCTTCTTCCTTCTCCTCCTCCTCTACCTTTCCCCTCCCTCTCTCCACTCCTCCTCTCAGAAATTGACATGGATGTTGACACCTTTAAATCCTATGAGGTGGACAGACTCAACCTGGTAGCCCTGGACTATGGTGTGCAGGCTGGCTCCTTCAGTAGGTCAGTTTCATACAAATCACGATAATATTATCTGGAGATTTTTGTGAGTGATTTTATAATAATTAATTATTATTATGTATATAAATTTTATTTTCAATTTTGTGTATATATAATATATTATTTTTGAATTTTCGCTTTTTATTTTCAATTTTGTATTATATTATTTTTGTATAAAGAATTTTCACTAATTAATTGATTTTAGTCACATTTAGTTAAGGAGATATTATCAGATTTTATTATTATCTCCTTTAATGTACCTTATCTATTATATAACATACCTCATCTATTCTCCAGATCTCTTAGAGCTGATAAGTCAGAACTCGTGGAACAGAAGCTGGTAAGGATTGCAGAGATGGAGAAGAGTGCTCTCTCAGTAAGTTGGAAATCTAGATGGCTACATGGGGACTTGAAATAATATTGGTGCAGTAGAGGAGTGTAGAGAGGTCTATTGCCAAAAACTGACCTACTTGAGATAGGGAAGGAAGTCAATGTATTACTATAGACTTCAGTAATCTGGTTCTTGATGTAAACCAATGCTATTCATTGCCAATTTGCTATGTATTAGGCTTCACAATATATTCTACTGTACAGACTAGTACCAATCCCATAGGGTCTATGTATAACTGAGGTTCAGTCCCATAGGGTCTGTATAACTGAGGTTCAGGTCTGTATAACTGAGGTCCAGGTCTGTATAACTGGAGTAGGTTCCACTATTATCAGAATGTTAACCTGAATTCTGAAGGTCATGGAGGTTTGGAGATTGTGTTTGTGTTGTTTTGTTTGTTTGTTTAGGGAAGGAAATCACGTAGAGAGCGTCGTAATTGGAAGGAAAATCACTCAACAGGTCCACGCCTCCCAACTCCACCCAGTTATGCCCAGAGGGGGAGTCCCACATATGAGCCTTATGAAGGAGATCAGACTAGGTAGCACTATACTATTCTGTGTTGTATACATTTTTATTCCATTCCATACATAGGAGCAGGTCCAGTTCCCATTCATCGAGTCCTGCTTCTGAAGGTAAGGTCGAGTTCATAACAGAGTTTGGAGGCGAGGATGAAACAAAACAAGTCAAAAAGGAAATAAAAGATTCATCATCTAACAAACCATCAAAGTCCGAACAGAAAGGCGAACAGAGCAGAGCAGTTTCTCATACAGGTGATGACCACTCCCACAGAAGATCACATGATGCAAGACGAGGATCAGACCGGGAGAGGGATAGATTACGTGGCAACTATGTTCCCTCTTCCTCATCTAGAATGGACAGGAGGGGAGATTCTCATGAGGGAAGGTCGGGCAGAGGTCATTATCATTCTAGTCGGTATCGATCCTCATCCCCTGAAAGGTCAAATAAAAGGTCATCACGATATAAAAGGTCCAGATCAAGGTCAAGGTATAAATAAGATCTCACATAATATTTTATCATTGTGGGCATTATGATTTTGATGGGCATCATTTAGAGTGTTGATTCTAATATAACAAGTCACTCCCCTTGAGGTCACACCCAAACTCCACCCACCTCTAATGTTATAATAGGTGTGGGAGGAGCTTAAATTGTTAGTTTGGTATTTAAGACCATCTCATCTTATGATAACTGGTGTGTGTGACAGGGACAGATATTTCTCTTCAAGAAGACGGACACACAGGTCTCGTTCAAGATCTCGGAGTCGGAATAGAAACAGAGATAGGAGTAGGGATCAGAAAAGGGACAGGAGTAGAGACTGGAATAGAGACAGGAGAGACAAAGAGAGGAGATATCATTCAACGAGTCGTAGTAGAACCAGATCCCATTCCAGGAGCAGAGATAGGTCCCATTCCACCAGGAGAGAATCCCATTCCCGTTCCTCAAGTAGCAGCTCTGAAAGATCTCCCCCAAGAAAAAGGGTCCATTCTGGTTCCAGGAGCAAGAGTCCTGAATCCACCAGATCTCATTCCAGAAGCCGAAGTAGGAGCCTGACTCCAGTTAAGAAAAGTGATGAGTCAGCAGATACAAAGTATGGCTCACAATTAATGTATCGTGTCTTGTGTAATAGCCAAAACTGCTGTCTCAGCAGATATTAAGTTATAGAGGGAGAATAGGTGTGATTCTGACATCTAGTTCTTCCTACTGTTTGAATGATGTTATATTTATTACACAGATCTTCAAAGCTCTCAGCGAAGCCTCTGACTACTGCTGATAAGGTGTGCATTATGTTGTGCATGCACATGTTATGGATATATATGTTTGTGTTCATGTGTACATGTATGTGTGCACATGTGTGGTGTGTTATGGATATATATGTGTGTGTGTGTACATGTATGTTGTGTGCGTGCACATGTGTGATGTGTTATGGTTGTATGTGTGTGTTCATGTGTACATGTACAGCGTATATGGTATGCGTGCACATGTATTATGGATGTATGTGATGTGTGTGCACATGTGTGATGTGTTATGGATATGTTATGCCTGTGTATACAATGCATGTGTTGTGCATGTGTAACACTTGCTAAACCTAAAGACTATTGACCTACAGACTATTATTTTAACCAACAGATTATTTAACTATTCACATAGTAAAAAGATAACTCTAAAAACAAAAAGCTAAAACTCTCTGTCTCCTCTCAAAGTGCTACACATGTACATGTATCTGTTGTACATGTATGTGTATATTTTCTAACTTATTTAGAACAAGTTGACGCACAAAGAACGAATGATGAAGAAGATGCAGGCTCTACTCAACAAACAACGTGAGTAACACCCTCTCTATTATTTACTATGGACTCAAAACAAACTAACTTACCTTCTATCTACTGTATGGGGTATACGCAGAGCTCACTTGTCCTCTTTGTTCTGTGTAGATAAAATGGACAAAAAGGCTCAGAAAGCCAGAGATAAAGTAAAGAAAGCTGAAAGATTAGTAAGTCTTGTCTCTAGGGCCTGTGGCCACTCCCATTACTATCACACTCACTGTAGGAGAGGGAGGAGGAGTTACGAGAACAGCAGAAAAAATTGAAGGATGTATTGAAGTAAGTGAAAAGATATCTCTTTACTCGCACTCTTCATTTCCCCTCTTTTTCGTCTCTCCCCCTCCCCTCCTCCTACTCCTCCCCTCCCTCCCTCTTCTCTTTCCATTATCAGTGTATGGAGGTGTCCTTATTCCATGGGTTAGTTTTATAGATGTCTCTATGTAGCTGGGAAGGTGTGCAGTGTCCTCATTAAGGAGGTGTCCTTATTTCAGGGGTAGTTTATACACATCTCTATGTAGCTGGGAAGGTATACAGTGTCCTCATTAAGGAGGTGTCCTTATTTCAGGAATAGTTTATACACATCTCTATGTAGTTGTGAAGGTGTTCACTCTATCACTTGTTCCTTGTAGTGATGAGCCCAGTGAACCAGAATACACCATCTCTGGAGCAGCTGAGACCTACAAGAGCAAGAATGACCATGATGACTCCCCAGCACCTGATAGCCCTCACAGGATCCTCACACTTGGGTTTAGTGACACTACCAATCAGGACAATGGTAGACAGACTAGCTGTTTAGTACCACCACCAATCAGGACAGACTAGCTGTTCAGTACCGCCACCAATCAGTAGACAGGCTAGTTTTTCACCAATCAGGACAGTGGTAAACAGACTTGTTTAGTGCCTCCACCAATGGGACAGACTAGTTGTTTTGTATCAGCACCAATTAGTTTATCAACTGGGAGAAGACACTCAGCTCTAGGCCTGTCTAGATTATGCCAGATTAGTTGAATGCTCTATATTATTCTCTCTGGCAACTATAAGTCAGCTTTTATTCTTGCCAAATCACCTATTATTCTTTTCAAACATGTGACAATTATTTTTACAAACTAGCTAGTATTGTAACATGACTCAGTGTAGTCCTTCAATGAACATGTTTGTCTGTCAGTAAAACAGTTAGACAATTAGCCAATTACTTTATCAGCTGTCGAGAAGACACTCAGCTGTAAATAAGTTATCAACATGTTGTTAGGTTTAGGAATTAATTTTATTCGATTTATTATTAATTATATAGATTTTTATTATGGGAGATTCTCTTGACTGGATGAAGATGAGACTGTAAAATAATAGCATTCTATTTATACGGTGTACATAGTAACATTATTAATTTTTATCGTGTGTGCACGCATGCGCAATCTAAGACGTTCTAAATATGCAAATTGTACTTACAAAACTAATTTTGAAAAAAAAAATGTCTAGTTGGTAACCAATAAAAATGGTGTTGGCAGACTTGGGAAGAAAGATTACGACTGCTCTCCGGTCACTCAGCAATGCCACAGTCATTAATGAAGAGGTTTGTGGCCGTGTAGCTTTATGTATCCTGCTACCAGGCCTGGAATAAGGTTGTGTTTGAACGATGGTTTGTAGGTACTGCAGGCTATGCTGAAGGAGATATGTACGGCTCTTCTGGAGGCTGATGTGAATGTAAAGTTGGTGGGGAAACTGAGACAGAATGTCAAGTAAGAAATAGCTAGTGGTTTTCCATAATGGAACCCTCTAATGAACACTCTAATATATTGCTGTGTCTTAACTCCTGTCTACTAAACTTTCTTGATGTAACAATAGCTAGAATGATGGTCACCATAGCATTATAAGTGGGAGGCAAGCAGAGTGAGCATAACACTTGGGAGTTAGTACAGAAAAAATTGCAGACTACTTGGTACTATGTATATTCTGGTACAGTGCTTCTATTTAACACTCCACAATACACGGCAGGTTTTTTTGTTTGTTTGTTTTCACTGCAAAACATTGTAATGCAATTTGTGCCTAGTATATACCTGAAAATCAGGTCCACTAACACATACAGAGTGCCCAATGCCTTTATTTACCAGATTAAAAAGGTTAATGGATAAATTGTAGTCATCATACTAAGAGGGTTAATGCATTGTTATATTGTACTTACCAGATGAGCATATTATGCCAAGAACAGACATACTGTACTACTAAACTTCACCTCACCACTATTTCCTAGGGAGAACACTATAGATTAACCCTGTAAAAACCTCTGAAGAGTCTGATTAAGAAACTTCATTAGAATTTCAAGAAAGTTGTCCTGGAGTTGCTCATAAAAGAATCTACCATTTTACAATATTTTCTATAGATCAGCTATTGATTTTGATGAGATGGCTTCAGGTCTCAACAAACGTCGTATCATTCAATCCACGGTCTTTAACGAGCTCTGTTCACTCATTGACCCAGGGGTCCCCATCTGGCAACCTACCAAGGGAAAGAGTAACGTGATCATGTTTGTGGGCCTCCAGGGCAGTGGGAAAACCACCACATGCACAAAGGTACAACGACACTAAGGGTTAAATGGGGTTCTAGTGTAGATAATATGGGGTTAATCTTACATTGTATATGTTCTGCATTGAGTCTTTCATGAACAGTACTCCATTAGTTGAAAGGTGAGTTTTTATTCCAGGGGTGGATCTAGGGGAGGGGCTTAGAGGACCCTAGATCATTGTTATAGTGCACAGTGCTCTCGTTGGTTAGGCTCCTTGACCCTTCCTCAATGTAATTTCCTAACCCCTCCCCCACCTCCTCCCTTTCCACCTGTCCCTGTATACCTCTCTTTGGAGTAGTCCCTCCAAAATCTAAAAGAGAAAGGGGCAGGAGGGAGGAGGTAGAGATGAGAAAGACAGGAGGGAGGGAGAGAGGGGGGAAGGGCTAGGTACAGGAAGAAGGGATGGAAAGGAGGGGAGGGAGAGAGGAAGAGATGGAGAGAGGGGAAGGATAGGTAGGAGGGAGGGAGGGAGGGGAAAGAGGTGAGAGACAAGTTTTGACAGAAGATTGGAGTTTAGCAGCATAGCAATTAAAGCACATCAAAAACACTGGAAGTAGAGAGCCCTGAACCTTGCCAGGACACAATTCAAATTCATTAAGTCAATATTTATAGTGTCAAGTAAATGTTCCATAGCATGCTAGGGGTCATCAAAGCTAGGGGTCACCAGAGCTAGGGATTATCAAAGCTAGCGATCACCAGAGCTAGGGATCACCAGAGCTAGGGATCACCAGAGCTGGGGATCACCAGAGCTGGGGGTCACCAGAGCTGGGGGTCACCAGAGCTGGGGGTCACCAGAGCTGGGGGTCACCAGAGCTGGGGGTCACCAGAGCTGGGGGTCACCAGAGCTGGGGGTCACCAGAGCTGGGGGTCACCAGAGCTGGGGGTCACCAGAGCTGGGGATCACCAGAGCTGGGGATCATCAAGTACCAGGCACTTGGGGAAAATTAGCTCAAAAAATTTCATATTGTAACATATTTTGCTGCTCAGATACATCTAGTACACCACTTAATGTCATTCTGTATATCATCATTCTTCCTTATTATTCAGCTAGCTTCCTTCTACCAGAGAAAAAACTGGAAGACTTGTTTGATCTGTGCCGACACCTTTCGTGCAGGAGCATTTGACCAGCTGAAACAGAATGCAACAAAGGCACGAATCCCATTTTATGGGAGTTACGCAGAGATGGACCCAGTACTGATAGCTCAGGAAGGTGTGGAGAAGTTTAAAAAAGATGGATTTGAAATTATTATAGTGGATACCAGGTAAAGGTGAGGGTAAGATGTATAGTCTGGAGGTGGGTAGGGGTGAGGGTGAGATGTATAGTCTGGAGGTGGGTAGGGGGTGAGGGTGAGGTGTATAGTCTGGAGGTGTGTAGGGGGTGAGGGTGAGATGTATAGTCTGGAGGTGGGTAGGGGATGAGGGTGAGATGTATAGTCTGGAGGTGGGTAGGGGGTGAGGGTGAGATGTATAGTCTGGATGTGGGTAGGGGGTGAGGGTGAGATGTATAGTCTGGATGTGGGTAGGGGGTGAGGGTGAGATGTATAGTCTGGAGGTGGGTAGGGGGTGAGAGTGAGAAGTATAGTCTGGAGGTGGGTAGGGGGTGAGGGTGAGATGTATAGTCTGGAGGTGGGTAGGGGGTGAGGGTGAGATGTATAGTCTGGAGTTGGGTAGGGGGTGAGGGTGAGATGTATAGTCTGGAGGTGGGTAGGGGGTGAGAGTGAGAAGTATAGTCTGGAGGTGTGTAGGGGGTGAGGGTGAGATGTATAGTCTGGAGGTGGGTAGGGGGTGAGGGTGAGATGTATAGTCTGGAGTTGGGTAGGGGGTGAGGGTGAGATGTATAGTCTGGAGGTGGGTAGGGGGTGAGAGTGAGAAGTATAGTCTGGAGGTGGGTAGGGGGTGAGGGTGAGATGTATAGTCTGGAGGTGGGTAGGGGGTGAGGGTGAGATGTATAGTCTGGAGTTGGGTAGGGGGTGAGGGTGAGATGTATAGTCTGGAGGTGGGTAGGAGGTGAGAGTGAGATGTATAGTCTGGAGGTGGGTAGGAGGTGAGGGTGAGATGTATAGTCTGGAGGTGGGTAGGGGGTGAGGGTGAGATGTATAGTCTGGAGGTGGGTAGGGGTTGAGGGTGAGATGTATAGTCTGGAGGTGGGCCAGGGATGAGGGCAAGATGTATAGTCTTGAGGGATGAGGGTAAGATGTGTGGTCTTGAGGTGATAATGTGGTTTTTAATCAACTTTCCAGTGGCAGACACAAGCAGGAAGATTCCTTATTTGAAGAGATGCTCCAAGTATCTCAAGCCATAGTAAGCACTAATGTGTGTAGTATATAATCACACTATTCCATCCCCCTAAAATGAGTACACCTCTATATACAGTGGAACACCACTATGCCTAGTCCCTGAAATGAGGACGGACACTTCTGTATACAGTAAAACCTCTCTATGCCAAGTCCTTGAAATGAGGATACCTCTGTATACAGTGGTTTGCAACCCTCTTAAATGAGGAGACCTTCATGTTTTAGCTGTGTTTCAAAATTCTTTCTATTAATTTCAAGCTATATATCACTTTCTTTAGAATCCCAACAATGTTGTGTTTGTAATGGATGCCACCATTGGACAGGCCTGTGAGTCTCAGGCCCGTGCCTTTAAAGAGAAAGTAGATGTTGCTTCTGTCATTGTCACCAAACTAGACGGCCATGCTAAAGGGGGAGGAGCCCTCAGTGCGTGAGTTGCCGATATTTAAGCTATGTTGAGGAAGATGTTGTTACATTCATGAAAATCTAGTACCTTGATAACAGAGCATGGTATGCATGCACCAGGAAGCTGTATGTATTTTACGGGGATGTATAGATACAGAGTGTGTGCACCCTTATGTAATAGCATTTCTGTTTTACTCTGCATACCTGCACTTCCCACATTTTACCACAGAGTAACTTATTGAAAGATTAAGGTTATAGACGCTGTGTATAGAGGAACTGTCAGTTCCATATCTTATTTTCAGTGTGGCTGCTACTAAGAGTCCCATCACGTTTATTGGCACTGGAGAACACATTGATGACTTAGAACCCTTCAAGACTCGTCCCTTTGTCAGCAAATTACTAGGTGAGGAGATGATAATAGATGTGTAACGATATATGCATGAACATATACAGATACATGCATGTTACATGCATATGAGACCATGGACAGATACATGCAAATGTACATGCACTGTACACAAGGATATACCAACAGAGACCACTTGATCTTGTCACTTGTTTGATGTTATAGGTCTGGGAGACATAGAAGGTTTGATGGATAAAGTTCAAGAGTTGAACCTTGAAGACAACAAAGAACTCATTGACAAACTAAAACATGGTAAGTTGGAATAGAGTTCCACCAAAAGACACCAAAACATTTGTAAGTTGATGACTAGAGTAGTGTTGATGGCTCAGGGATCACTCTAACACAATGTAATAGTCAGATCCCCTTCCTTCTCATCTGATCGTTATAGATTACAGTGTTATTACCTATCTTTTGTATGGATTATGATAATGTAAGCATCTACCTCTCTCTTTCTCTCACTGTACTTCTGTCTCTGTTCTTTCCAATATTTACTTAGTTAGCTAGTGGTTTCATAATGGCTCCTTCTCTCTGTGTGTGTACATGTGTGCATTTGTGTGTACATTCATGTGTGACATAAGGTCAGTTTACTCTTCGAGACATGTACGAACAGTTTCAGAACATCATGAAGATGGGACCAATTAATCAGATCATAGTAAGCCTAATTAATACCTTAAGTCATAGAGAAGACTATCTTTAATTATGTACTAATACAGTCCTATTAATAGCTGAGAGAACACACCAATACCTTTTAATGTTATTATTCATGGTCATCTTAAGGGGCATATCCAATTATATGAAAGAAGGAAAGAAATAATTTTTCCTACTTATACAATAGGGCATGATGCCTGGGTTTGGACCAGATTTCATGAGTAAAGGGAATGAACGAGAGAGTATGGCACGTCTAAAGAGACTCCAGACCATCATGGACTCCATGAATGATGAAGGTTAGGAGAATTCTACATGTGAACTTCCTGGCAAATCTATTAGCTGGTGTGATGTGATTTACAGTTTCTTATTCTCTCCCTCCCAGAGTTAGATCATCCCCAGGGAGCAAAGTTGTTTAGACAGCAGCCAGGACGGACGACACGTGTAGCAAGGGGATCAGGTACCAGCCAGCGGGAGGTACAGGAACTGTTGACCCAGTACACCAAGTTTGCTGCCATGGTGAAGAAGATGGGAGGAATGAAGGGACTGTTCAAAGGTAGGTTGTGTGACCACACAGCCTTTTCTCTTGATAAAGATTCTAATTCCCCTCCCATCTTGAGTCTCTTCTTCCCTTGTGTCATGCCTCCTCTTCCTCCTCTTCTGTTCCCTTGTCTTTCTCTCCTCTGTCTCCTTCACATTCCTCCCTCTGTTTCCTTCATCTTTCCTCCTCCAAATTATTTGCTGAGGTTTATTTTGTGTTTTTGCAGGAGGTGACATGTCAAAGAATGTGAACCCAGCACAGATGGCCAAACTCAATCACCAAGTGGCTAAAATGATAGACCCAAGAGTACTTCAACAGATGGGTAAGGACAGGACCGACTCAACATAGACTACAGTAACTAGCTAACAGGAGAAGTCCATGTACATAGGACTAGTTATTTTTATAAGTACAGACTCTCTTGTTGCTTTAGTGTGGCAGATATATTTGTTACAATTACATAGTCACTATTAGTTGTGAGTGCATTGTATAGCTATGTATTTTAGTGGTTTGGTATAATTTTTTACCTATAGGAATTGTAGTGGTGAGTTTTGAATTTCAAGTTTTCAGAGTCATTAGTCACTGATCTGCAATTAATTTTATTAAGGTTATTTCTTTTGGTGCAGGTGGAATGGGAGGTCTTCAGAACATGATGAAGCAGTTCCAACAGGGTGCAGGGGGTGCAAACTTTCCTGGTATGGGGGGACCAGGCAGACCATGATCAAAATACAAACAACTCACACAATGTATAATAATAATAATAATAATAATAATAATAATATAACAACAACAGCAACAACAACAATAGTTGTAATAGTGGTGGTGGTGGTAGTTTAGTATGACCTGACTTTTACTCCATGCAAATCGTTGAAGTAGGAATTGGAAGCTCCTTGTATAGGATGTGACTTGTACAGATGCCATTACTCCCTCATCCTATTCCAGTGCTGTGACTAGGACAGAGAAAAGAGCTGAATATGAAGCCAATTTTGTCACTTCACCACTGTACCACTGTACCAGTGTCAACTGGGAGTTTATTCTAAGCATAAAGAAGCTATTAATTAATATATATAATCATTGTGTTTCAGTTTGACATAACATAGCTATATATATATGCAGCAGCCATCCATGTGAATGGGTAGGATGGTTGATTCCAGGATTAGACTTGATACACTGTGATCATCTCCTCTGGCATCAGCTACCATGCTGCAGATTTAGGTCAGCTGAAAATTTCTCCATTCTTAGTTGCCTCTATTAAACCTACCCCATCTCACTACCAAGTTACTTAGCAAAAGCCTCGATCTCAAGTCAACTCTGAAGCAGATTTTAAAGTTCTGGAGTGGTGGAATATGCACCAGGAAGAATTTTGCCCAGCCTTCACCAGCAGCGTCCGGAAAGGTGTTTTCTCTACTCAATAATTCAGGACTAGCTACGTATGTTGAAGCGCGCGCCTCCATTATATTACAATTAACTCCCGCTGATTTGTATTAATTATTATTATTATTATTTTTATTAATGTTTATTGCAGCATAATTGAAGAATAATAGGCACATTTTAAAAAGCATAATAGGTAAAAGTTCAGGAATCAAAGCATAGCATAATAGGTAAGGAAAAAAAAAATAAATAAATAAATAAAAAAAAATTAAAAAAATAAAAAAATTAATTAATTTACTCATCAGTGTGAATGGGTATACACCCACAATGATTAATTCTTTAATATACAAAATTATATTGGCAAGATTTAAACTCTAATAGTGACTCACTGTAACTATCTACATGCTGAAATTTGTATTGAATAATTAATAATATTCACAATAAAAATTTATGATTATGTGGTTAGGATTTTTTCCTTATTTTCCTTGCAATTCCTTGATCTGTTAGTTCCACAGCTCCTGCTAGCTCCTCCCATGATGGAGGTGGGTCAACTCTCTTGTGCCACTCTGACAACATTTCCCGAAGACAGTCTTGGAGAGAATGGTTATAGTGACTGTATTTTATGTTCTTAAGGAAGTGATCTTCCAAGTTTAACAGAATGCCTATATTGAACCAGTCATGGGCTAATGGTAGAAGTCTTCTATACGAATTGTTCAAAGAGAGTTCTGCTCTTTGACCAATAAAGCTACCAGATGAAATAATTCTTTCTTCAGAAGTTAGTTTTTGCTCCAATAACTGCAAGGCTCTTTCTAATTTCTCCACTCTTAATTCTAATCTGGACTCATCAGAATCATAAGTTTGAGTATTACTGATAAGTTCAGAGTCTCTTGTCGAAGAGGGTCTTTTCCTTGTTCGTCTGTTTATCCCACCAGCTCCATGTTCCTTCAGTAACTCTGTGATTTCAGAGTGGCCATTGTCTGTGCTGAGTTTGAGAGCTGTCATGCCTATACTTGTCTCCATGCTTACTTCAGCTGCATTCTTCAACAGAAGCTCCACTATCTCCAGGTGACCATTGTGGCTACTCAGCATAAGAGCTGTCATTCCAAATACATTTTGGAGGTTGACTTCTGCACCGTGCATTAAGAGGACTTTTGTCACTTGCTTTTGGCCAGCTAGACAACTCAGCATTAATGCTGATGTCCCACTATTGTCCTGAATGTTGATCTGAGACCCTCTCTCTAAGAGTAACAAGATTACGTCCAGGAATCCACCTGCAACGGCCATCATTAGAGCAGACCAACCTTTGCTGTCCTGTAAATCAATGGCAGAATTGTATCGTAAGAGAAGCCTGCAAATGTCCACACATCCACTGGTACTTGCTTCCATCAAGCTGGTCATGCCTTCCTTGTCTTGTAAATTCACATCTGCCTTGGACTTTAGCAGAAGCTGGACGAGTTTAGTGTGTCCCTCAGCTGATGCTATACTCAGTGCACAAGACCCTGATCCATCCTGGTGGTTGATGTCAAAACCATTGTCTATTAACACAGATATGATGTTGGCGTATTTCACAAAATTAACTTGCTTCAGCACGTCTGAAATATTCCAAGTAGAAGCCTTGGATGTGGCTGAAAGTAGCTCACTGATGCTGATAAGTCTGATCAAAGAAGTCCAGTAGGTCGATCCTGTGTCATCCATCATTCTATAAAGATCGCTAACATCTACTCCTAGCTGAATTAGTAGCTGAAACATTTCTGTAACTCCAAATGCACAAGACAGGAAAAAAATGCTGGGCTTGGTACATTGAACTCGCTGTAGGAGGTCACTATCATGGGCAAAAAGCATTTGAATTATGATGTTATATTTTCAGATGCACTGCTTTTAGCATTGTGAGTGTTACTGGTCGTCATCTGTTGGAGATTAGAGGTCGCTTGGTCCTGATTTTCTTTAGTTTGCATTAATATTATAGTTCTGAGTAAATAGAAGAGATTGTAGACTTTAGCACCGTGCTCTAACAGTAAAGAAACTATCTCTGTATTTCCTTGGATGACTGCTTTGTCCAATGCGGTACCAGGTATATCTCTGTCTTGGGGTGTTGGCAATGGCTGCATTTGATTAAGAGGTTGATGAAGAGATGAATAGTCTGAAAAATTGCTGGTATTAACTAGTGCTCCTGCTGTGAGAAGTGATTCCACTATTTCACTGTGTCCCAATAAACTAGCATACATCAATGAACTGTTACCAGAGTAATCTCGGTGGTCTATTTCAACCAATGTGTTGAAAGGTTCTTTGCTGAACAAAACTTGATTCACAACTGATAACTGCCCCCTTTTACTTGCTATTGAAAGTGCAGATGAATATAACATATTCTTTAGATTTACATTGGCACCACAGTCTAGAAGTAGTGAAGCAGCTGATCCATTACTATTTAGAATAGCTAGCATCAAGGCAGTGTTACCATGATTATCTTGTAAGTCAATATCTGCACCAAATGCTATAAGCATTTGAACTGTCTTGGTGTGGCCATTTTGACTTGCCATCATCAAAGAAGAAACCCCATCATTTGCTTGCATGTTGATGTGAGCACCATTTTGAAGTAACATTGCAACTGTTTCTGTGTGGCCATTTTTACTTGCTAGCGTCAAAGAAGATACTCCATTATTGTTTTTCATGTTGACATGAGCACCATTTTGAAGTAGCATTGTGACTGTTTCTGTGTGGCCATTTAGACTTGCTGACATCAAAGAAAAAAAAACATTATTTTCTTGCATGTTGACGTGAGCACCATTTTGAAGTAGCATTGAAACTGTTTCTGTGTGCCCAATTAGACTTGCTAACAGTAAAGAAGAAAACCCATTATTTTCTTGCATATTGACGTGAGCACCATTTTGAAGTAGCATTGCGACTGTTTCTGTATGGCCATTTTGACTTGCTATCATCAAAGAAGATGTCCCATTATTTTCTTGCATGTTGATTTGAGCACCACTTTGAAGTAGCATTGCGACTGTTTCTGTATGGCCATTTTGACTTGCTACCATCAGTGAAGAAAAGCCATTATTTTTTTGCATGTTGACATGAGCACCATTTTGAAGTAGCATTGCGACTGTTTCTGTATGGCCATTGAAACTTGCTATCATCAAAGAAGAATTCTCATTTTTTTCTTGCATGTTGACATGAGCACCATTATGAAGTAGCATTGCGACTGTTTCTGTATGGCCATTTTGACTTGCTGCCATCAGTGAAGAAAACCCATTATTTTCTTGCATGTTGATGTGAGCACCATTTTGAAGTAGCATTGTGACTGTTTCTGTGTGGCCACTGAGACTTGCTACCATCAAAGAAGATTTCCCATCACTATTTTGCATGTTCACGTAAGTGTCATTTTGAAGTAGAATTGCGACTATTTCTGTGTGGCCATTTTGACTTGCTATCATCAAAGAAGATGCCCCATTATTTTCTTGTATGTTGATGTGAGCACCATTTTGAAGTAGCTTTGCGACTGTTTCTGTATGGCCATTTTGACTTGCTACCATCAGTGAAGAAAAGCCATTATTTTTTTGCATGTTGACATGAGCACCATTTTGAAGTAGAATTGCAACTATTTCTGTGTGGCCATTGAGACTTGCTATCATCAAAGAAGATGCCCCATTATTTTCTTGCATGTTGATGTGAGCACCATTTTGAAGTAGCTTTGCGACTGTTTCTGTATGGCCATTTTGACTTGCTGCCATCAGTGAAGAAAACCCATTATTTTCTTGCATGTTGATGTGAGCACCATTTTGAAGTAGCATTGCGACTGTTTCTGTATGGCCATTGAAACTTGCTGCCATCAAAGAAGAATTCTCATTTTTTTCTTGCATGTTGATGTGAGCACCATTTTGAAGTAGCATTGCGACTGTTTCTGTATGGCCATTTTGACTTGCTGCCATCAGTGAAGAAAACCCATTATTTTTTTGCATGTTGACGTGAGCACCATTTTGAAGTAGCATTGCGACTGTTTCTGTGTGGCCATTTTGACTTGCTACCATCAGTGAAGAAAAGCCATTATTTTTTTGCATGTTGACGTGAGCACCATTTTGAAGTAGCATTGCGACTGTTTCTGTATGGCCATTTTGACTTGCTGCCATCAGTGAAGAAAACCCATTATTTTCTTGCATGTTGATGTGAGCACCATTTTGAAGTAGCATTGCGACTGTTTCTGTATGGCCATTGAAACTTGCTATCATCAAAGAAGAATTCTCATTTTTTTCTTGCATGTTGACATGAGCACCATTATGAAGTAGCATTGCGACTGTTTCTGTATGGCCATTTTGACTTGCTGCCATCAGTGAAGAAAAGCCATTATTTTCTTGCATGTTGATGTGAGCACCATTTTGAAGTAGCATTGCGACTGTTTCTGTGTGGCCATTTTGACTTGCTACCATCAGTGAAGAAAAGCCATTATTTTTTTGCATGTTGACGTGAGCACCATTTTGAAGTAGCATTGCGACTGTTTCTGTATGGCCATTTTGACTTGCTACCATCAGTGAAGAAAAGCCATTATTTTTTTGCATGTTGACATGAGCACCATTTTGAAGTAGCATTGCGACTGTTTCTGTATGGCCATTTTGACTTGCTGCCATCAGTGAAGAAAAGCCATTATTTTCTTGCATGTTGATGTGAGCACCATTTTGAAGTAGCATTGAGACTGTTTCTGTGTGGCCATTTTGACTTGCTACCATCAGTGAAGAAAAGCCATTATTTTTTTGCATGTTGACGTGAGCACCATTTTGAAGTAGCATTGCGACTGTTTCTGTATAGCCATTTTGACTTGCTACCATCAGTGAAGAAAAGCCATTATTTTTTTGCATGTTGACATGAGCACCATTTTGAAGTAGCATTGCGACTGTTTCTGTATGGCCATTTTGACTTGCTACCATCAGTGAAGAAAAGCCATTATTTTTTTGCATGTTGACATGAGCACCATTTTGAAGTAGCATTGCGACTGTTTCTGTATGGCCATTTTGACTTGCTGCCATCAGTGAAGAAAACCCATTATTTTCTTGCATGTTGATGTGAGCACCATTTTGAAGTAGCATTGAGACTGTTTCTGTGTGGCCATTTTGACTTGCTACCATCAGTGAAGAAAAGCCATTATTTTTTTGCATGTTGACATGAGCACCATTTTGAAGTAGCATTGCGACTGTTTCTGTATGGCCATTTTGACTTGCTACCATCAGTGAAGAAAAGCCATTATTTTTTTGCATGTTGACATGAGCACCATTTTGAAGTAGCATTGCGACTGTTTCTGTATGGCCATTTTGACTTGCTGCCATCAGTGAAGAAAAGCCATTATTTTCTTGCATGTTGATGTGAGCACCATTTTGAAGTAGCATTGAGACTGTTTCTGTGTGGCCATTTTGACTTGCTACCATCAGTGAAGAAAAGCCATTATTTTTTTGCATGTTGACGTGAGCACCATTTTGAAGTAGCATTGCGACTGTTTCTGTATAGCCATTTTGACTTGCTACCATCAGTGAAGAAAAGCCATTATTTTTTTGCATGTTGACATGAGCACCATTTTGAAGTAGCATTGCGACTGTTTCTGTATGGCCATTTTGACTTGCTACCATCAGTGAAGAAAAGCCATTATTTTTTTGCATGTTGACATGAGCACCATTTTGAAGTAGCATTGCGACTGTTTCTGTATGGCCATTTTGACTTGCTGCCATCAGTGAAGAAAACCCATTATTTTCTTGCATGTTGATGTGAGCACCATTTTGAAGTAGCATTGAGACTGTTTCTGTGTGGCCATTTTGACTTGCTACCATCAGTGAAGAAAAGCCATTATTTTTTTGCATGTTGACGTGAGCACCATTTTGAAGTAGCATTGCGGCTGTTTCTGTATGGCCATTTTGACTTGCTACCATCAGTGAAGAAAAGCCATTATTTTTTTGCATGTTGACATGAGCACCATTTTGAAGTAGCATTGCGACTGTTTCTGTATGGCCATTTTGACTTGCTACCATCAGTGAAGAAAAGCCATTATTTTTTTGCATGTTGACGTGAGCACCATTTTGAAGTAGCTTTGCGACTGTTTCTGTATGGCCATTTTGACTTGCTACCATCAGTGAAGAAAAGCCATTATTTTTTTGCATGTTGACATGAGCACCATTTTGAAGTAGCATTGCGACTGTTTCTGTATGGCCATTGAAACTTGCTATCATCAAAGAAGAATTCTCATTTTTTTCTTGCATGTTGACATGAGCACCATTATGAAGTAGCATTGTGACTGTTTCTGTATGGCCATTTTGACTTGCTGCCATCAGTGAAGAAAACCCATTATTTTCTTGCATGTTGATGTGAGCACCATTTTGAAGTAGCATTGCGACTGTTTCTGTATGGCCATTGAAACTTGCTATCATCAAAGAAGAATTCTCATTTTTTTCTTGCATGTTGACATGAGCACCATTATGAAGTAGCATTGCGACTGTTTCTGTATGGCCATTTTGACTTGCTGCCATCAGTGAAGAAAACCCATTATTTTCTTGCATGTTGATGTGAGCACCATTTTGAAGTAGCATTGTGACTGTTTCTGTGTGGCCATTAGAACTTGCTATTAATAATGAAGTGGCTCCGTCATTTCTTGGTAAGTTTATCAGGCTTTGACTGGTGTTGAGTATCTGCTGTGCTATTTCAGTGTGTCCTAGCTCACAGGCACACATTAGAGCATGTTCACCTTCCTCATTCTGCAAATCAGCCTTGATTCCTGGCACCTCTAACAGATCTTTAACATAATCAGAGTTTCCATGAAAGCAGGCCACCATCAACTGAGAATACTGTCCTCCATTGGTCTCCACTAAACTGTTGATATCAAAACTTTTCTCCACTGCTAAAGCTAGCACTGTTTCATCTGACCAATTAGCGCTCATAGTGGTAGATAGTTGGCTAATACTAGCTAATTCTTAATGAGTTTCTATACAGCCTTTCATCGAGCTAATATCTTACTCTTTTCTAGATAGACGCTTTAATAACTGCTCTCGATTGTTCTGCTGCTGATGAGTGGGAAGTCTAGAGGCTGTAATGTGGCGGAGTAAGTGACCGTTTACAGACAGATCTATTTTCAGACCGGTATACCCAAACAACGGGAAGTCCTCCCTCTAGCTGTATTTTGGCTGTATAATAGTTACGCCCTTCACAAAATGAAGCATCTAGTATTATACATAGCTATAAGGCCAGGGCCGGATATACGGATGGGACCGCGAGTTTCACCTGACTTTATTATGGAGCGCGATTCACCCTCTAGCTCCTTTCTGTAAACTAAGTTCACTATACACTGCTAAGTTTAGTTGGCACCAAAAATGGATGACTCTAACATCCAAAATTGTCTAGAACTTGATCAGGTGAATCTTAATGCCTGTATGGGAATTGCATTTAATACAGGGTTGCCAACCCCCAAAGGAGCTTTTTCAAAAATCAGCTTTTATTGCTTTTACCATGCTGAAAATACATTCAGCTGAAGCATTGCTATGAGGAAGTGACAGCAAACTTCATAATAATAATTAGCAAAAAAGGAGGTTAATAGTGAAATATAGCAGAGAAAACAGGAGACCAGGAGGGGACCCTTAAAATCAGGAGAAACCTGATAAATCAGGAGAGTTGGCAACCCTGTGAGTATACAATGGACAACTTTTCTTACCATTATTTTTAGCATTTTAGTAGATATTTATTAACTGTTGTTTATGGTTCCAAAATTGATCTTGGTATATACCACAATGTGGTCCCCATCAAGGATTAAAAAAGCATCCCTGTTATTACTGAATACCTTGTTGGGGTCAGTTAGCTATTACAGCTGTGACTCTGAGGGCAGATCAGCTCCCCAGCACAATGTGAACCTTCACAACAGCAAATCTCAGGCTAGGGCTTTTGCACAGGTTCGTAAGAGAAATACTGGCAACATCCTACTACTGACTTCTGGTATAGAGTTAATTTCATGCGCTGTATGCATTTACAGAGGTATGCATAGATTGTCAGAGCACCAGTTATCTACCACTGATGACAGCTGAACAATGCAGTGCGATATGTACAGTGAGAACACAACAATATTATATTAGCCAGTGCCACCACATGTTAGAGCACATTATAAACCAGTGGCCACATGGTAAAAGATGTGAGGATTACAGACTTAAGTGAAGATAGTCAGTCAGTTATCAAATTGGACAGTTAGAGTAGTCCTGTCTGTATGTGACATTCTGGCATATAGTATATTATGTAGCATAATAATAATTATTATGAAAATTAATTATGATTATATTAAATTTTTAGTTATAATATACCCATCACATTTATTGGCACTGGAGAACACATTGATGACTTAGAACCCTTCAAGACTCATCCCTTTATCAGCAAATTACTAGGTGAGGAGATGATAATATATAGTTGTGTAAGAATACATAGACTATGCATGAATATATACAGATACATGCATGTCACATGCACATGTCTATGTAAAGGCATGTGTGCCATGAGCATAATGTAGACTGGCATGTTACATGAACAGATGCATGCACATGTATAGTACATGTACATGCACAATGTAATAGTTAGATCCCCTTCCTTCTCATCTGATCTATTATAATGTTATAGATTACAGTGTTATTACCTTATCTTTTGTATGGATTATGTTAATGTAAGCACCCACCTCTCTCTCATATTACTGTAAAGCCTGAAATTTAGTGAAATTGGCAAAATTAATTAAAATAAGCAAAGGTGGATGGGGGGGGGGGGCAAAAGGGGAAATTGCCCCCCCCCCCTTTTCAACACCTCGGTGACACTGTTTTGTGTAGCTGGGCCACAAACAGTGTAAAAAAATTATTGTAGCTTACACTTTACATGTAAATATTCATTAAAATTTAATACTAATTAGATAGAGCCTGGCATGCAGGTAGGGATGAGTAAATTATGCTTTATTTTTTACCTATTATGCTTTTTAAAATGTGCCTATTATTCCTCAATTATGCTGCAATAAACCATAATTATATATAATACAAATCAGCGGGAGTTGTATTGTATTAACAACCTAGTATATAAACCACATCCATTTTCCAGCCTGTTAATTATTAAAACCCATTCAGTGAATTTCAGTCTATGTGGTGCTAGACGGCTAGTAGTAGCACCACAGCACCCTGACCCACAGCACACTTGACACATGCAGACTATAATGTGAGGGAGTCATTGATTGCACTGAACAAGATAGATACCTTGGTAAACACTAAACAGTGTTATAGACTACTCACCATTCGTGGATGGAAAAAAATAGCCTATTATGCTCAATTATGCCCTGAAAGGGATTATGCTCCAATGTAACCTATTATGCTAAAAGAATATGCGACATAATTTACTCATCCCTACATGCAGGGTTATAGCATAGCTTGTACTTTGTAAACAGAGCCTATTCAACATACCTGGAATTGAAAAACATCCTAGAGTAGCTGATAATGGCACAGACCATTAAATTTGTTAGATAATTCCAACAAAATTTAGTTGTTGAAAATTGGCTATAGACTGAGGATGATAACACCTCTGTGTTGTACAAATTCAAGAAGTTTAAAGTTTCTATCTGAAGGACTTCCTACCTCATTTTCTGAAACATTAATTTTTCTCCTAAATTATATCACCACAACATAAGAGTAGCTACTGTAGAGGCAACTGAGGCATTTTGCCTCAGTAGATTTTTGCTATCATAAAACTAATGCATTAAATTTTGATGCAACAGTTAACTGACAACTCTGTCTGTAGTTACAGTGCTGAAGCATACTTTAACATAGGAATATTTATTATCCTTTTATTGAACATTGTGTCAACGAATTTTCTGAGTTGAACTGAGATATTGATGTTTCTAGAGAGAATATCCTCAAAAGATTCAGCTCACCTGAGAAGAACATCTTACAGTTGTGTTATCAAGTTCTTAACATAGTGCATGTGGGTGCCTATTAGACAGCCTGAAATGTCACCAGATTGAATCAAAGAGGTCTAAAATACAAAAATTTCCTGGGGGGCATGCCCCCAGACCCCCCTAGATGGTACACTTCCTGCACTATGTGGTCACAAATCCCAACCCTATCTCCTGCCTGAGTATGTAAAAATTCCTGGCTACTCCTCTGCACAATGTTTCATATCTTGCAATAACTCTAGTAACTGTTGCCACAGTTGAAAGAGCAAATTCAGCCCTCAAGGGCCTCCCCCCCCATCCAAAATCCTGAGATCCACCCTAGAGATATCATTGCCCCACCCTTTTCAAAATCCTGGATCCGCCACTGAGTAGTTTTGTGTCTCAGCTACTCCAGAAGGTGATGATGAGGCTACCAAAGCTGGTGAGTGAGGTTTTACAAGTAGCTAAAGAAAGGAAGAAGAGAGGGCCCTACAAGACTTATGATGATGTAACTAGCCAAGTACTCATGTGATGTTATTATCAGAGGAAGAGTGGGATCCTAGAGACAATCAGTGATAAATACTAATTAATGTTTTTTTCATAATTTTTCTGAATGTAACTGTGGATGTATAAAACACTAAATTTAATGGCTGCCAACATACACCATGAATACCCAAAACATTTTGGCTGCCCGCTATAATTTCAGGCTTTACAGTATCATCTACATACTTCTGTGTGTTCAAATACTAATAGATTCCAATATTTACTTCTTTATGTTAGTGGTTTCATAATGGTTCCTTCTCTCTCTGTGTGTATGTGTGTGTGTACATGTGTGCATTTGTGTGTACATTCATGTGTGACATAAGGTCAGTTCACTCTTCGGGACATGTACGAACAGTTTCAGAACATCATATGAAGATGGGACCAATTAATCAGATCATAGTAAGCCTAATTAATACCTTAAGTCATAGAGAAGACTATCTTTAATTATGTACTAATACAGTTTACTATTAATAGCTGAGAGAACACACCAGTACCTTTAATATTATTATTCATGGTCATCTTAAGGGACATATCCAATTACATGAAAAAAGGAAAGAAATAATTTTTCCTACCTATACAATAGGGCATGATGCCTGGGTTTGGACCAGATTTCATGAGTAAAGGGAATGAACGAGAAAGTATGGCACGTCTAAAGAGACTCCAGACTATCATGGACTCCATGAACAATGAAGGTTAGGAGAACTACATGTGAACTTCCTGGCAAATCCATTATCTGGTGTGATGTGATTTACAGTTTCTTATTCTTCTCTCTCCCCTAGAGATGAATCATCATCTCGGTGTCCTTATTTCAGGGGTAGTTTATACACATCTCTATGTAGCTGGGAAGGTGTGCAGTGTCCTCATTAAGGAGGTGTCCTTATTTCAGGGGTAGTTTATGTGAAGGTGTTCACTCTATCACTTGTTCCTTGCAGTGATGAGCCCAGTGAATCAGAATACACTATCTCTGGAGCAGCTGAGACCTACAAGAGCAAGAATTGACTCCCCAGCACCTGATAGCCCTCACAGGATCCTCACACTTGGGTTTAGTGACACTGCCAATCAGGACAATGGTAGACAGACTAGCTGTTTAGTGCATGGGCGTAGGAACAGAAAAAACCATCGAAGAAAGCATTTTGGAAATTTTTAAAGCTGTATTGTATCTAGCGATGTTGCTTAATAATGAGCTTTGATGATCAATTGTTATTTCGTTATAATGAGTATAATTATCATGACTTCATCCAGGACCAGACTCCATCCTCACTGTCTCCAGAGTCCTTCAGGCTAAATTCATGAAAATTAATGGTTGGGCAAAAAATAAACGCAAAAATTTTCCCACACTTCGCTGGGGGAGGGGGGGAATGGATAAGGAATAACAAACCAAAACCCCTCTATGGGCCCCCTCCAACCCAAACCATCTTCCTACGCCCATTTAGTGACACCACCAATCAGGACAGACTAGTTGTTTAGTGCCACCACCAGTTTAGTGCCAAAAATTAGTCAGCACAGAAGACACTCAGCTCTAGGCCTGTCTAGATTATAATGTTATTCTATAATTCTGGCTAGTTCCTATGAAGTCTGCTTGCCAAATCATCTAACCTGACAATTAGTTTACAAGCTAGCTAATTAGAATTGTATTGCAACGTAACTGAAGTTTCAATGTAGCCCTCCAATGAACATGTCTGTCTGTCAGTAAAACACTTAGTTTATCAACTGGCAGGAAGACACTCAGCTGCAGCTCATTAAATAAGTTATAAACATGTTAATTTATTCAATTTGATTAGATGAGACTGTATAATAATAATATTATTATTGATATTATGCATTCTGTACAATGTCATAATAATTTTATTGTTTGTGCACATGCGCAGTCCAAGACGTTCTTATTATACGATAGTAACTAATTTTGAAAAAAAAAAAAAAAATGTTCAGTTGCTAACTGTAACAATGGTGTTAGCAGACTTGTGAAGAAAGATTACAACTGCTCTCCGGTCACTCAGCAATGCCGCGGTCATCAATGAAGAGGTTTATGACTAGTTGTGGCCGTGTAGCTTTATGTAGCATGCTATCAGGCCTGGAATAAGGTTGTGTTTGAACGCTGGTTTGTAGGTACTGCAGGCTATGCTGAAGGAGATGTGTACTGCTCTACTGGAAGCTGATGTGAATGTAAAGTTAGTGGGCAAACTGAGACAGAATGTCAAGTAAGAATTAGCTAGTGGTTTTCCATAATAGAACCTCACTAATGAACACTCCAACATATTGCTGTGTCTTCCTAGAGAATCAAACTCCTATTCACTAAACCTTCTTGATGTAACAGTAGCTAGAATGATGGTCACCATAGCATTATAAGTGGGAGGCAAGTAGAGAGAGCCTAACACTTGGGAGTTAGTACAGAAAAAATTGTAGATGTAATGTTTCTATATTCTGGTACAGTACTTCTATTTGACAGAAAAAGCTTACCTCCAAAATACACTGCAGTTTTGTTTAGCTTTTTATACTGCAAAAACTTGTAATGTGTTTAGTATATACACCTGAAAATCAGGTCCACTAACACGTAGATTGTCTTTAGACTAAGAGGGCCATATGTTATCCTTACCAGATTAAAAAGGTTAATGTGTAAATTGTAGTCATCATACTAAGAGAGTTAATGCATTGTTACTAAACAGAGGGTTAATGCATTATTATAATATTGTACTTATCAGTTGAGCATATTATGTCAAGAACAGACATACTGTACTACTAAACTTCACCTCACCACTACATGTATTTCCTAGGAAAGATTAACCTTGTAAGAACCTCTGAAGACTCTGATTAAGAAACTTCATTAAGAATTTCCCAACTATAGAGAAAATTGTCCTGGATTTTCTCATAAAAAGAATCTACCATTTTACAATATTTTCTATAGATCAGCTATTGATTTTGATGAGATGGCTTCAGGTCTCAACAAACGTGGTATCATTCAATCCACGGTCTTTAATGAGCTCTGTTCACTCATTGACCCAGGGGTACCCATCTGGCAACCTACCAAGGGAAAGAGTAATGTCATCATGTTTGTGGGCCTCCAGGGCAGTGGGAAAACCACCACATGCACAAAGGTATGACAACACTAAAGGTTAAATGGGGTTCTAGTGTAGATAATATGGGGTTAATCTTACATTCTATATGTTTTGCATTGAGTCTTTCATGAACAGTACTCTGTTATAAATTTCTCTTATTAGTAGAAAAATGAGTGTTTATTCCAGGAGTGGATCTAGGGGAGGGGCTTAGAGGGCCCAAGATCATTAGTGCACAGTGCTCTCGTTGATTAGTGACATATTATCCTTCCTCAATGTAATTTCCTAACCCCTTCTTCCTTTCCATCTGCCCCTGTATACCTCTCTTTGGAATAGTCCCTCCAAAATCCAAAAGAGGAGGGAGGGAGGAGAGGGGGGAAAAGGGCTAGGTACAGAAAGAAGGGATGTAAAGGAGGGGAGGGAGGAAGGGATTGAGAGAGGGGAAGAACAGGAAGGAGGGATGGGAGGAAGGGAGGGAGGGGAAAGAGGTGAGAGACAAATGGAAGTGTATTTTTGACAGAAGATTGGAGTTTAGCAGCAGAGCAATTAAAGCACGTCAAAAACACTGGAAGTAGAGAGCCCTGAACCTTGCCAGGACACAATTCAAATTCATTAAGTTAATATCTATAGTGTCAAGTAAATGTTTGATAGCATGCTAGGGGTCATCAAAGCTGGGGATCACCAGAGCTGGGGATCACCAGAGCTGGGGATCACCAGAGCTAGGGGTCACTAAGTACCAGATACTTGGGGAAAATCAGCTCAAAAAATATCAAAATATTGTAACATGTTTTGCTGCTCAGATACATCTAGTATGCTACTTGGTGATACTATTAATGTCATTCTGTATGTCATTCTGTATATCATCATTCTTCCTTATTATTCAGCTGGCTTCCTTCTACCAGAGAAAAAACTGGAAGACTTGTTTGATCTGTGCCGACACCTTTCGTGCAGGAGCATTTGACCAGCTGAAACGGAATGCAACAAAGGCACGAATCCCTTTTTACGGGAGTTATGCAGAGATGGACCCAGTACTGATAGCTCAGGAAGGTGTGGAGAAGTTTAAAAAAGATGGATTTGAAATTATTATAGTGGATACCAGGTAAAGGTGAGGGTGAGAGGTATAGTCTGGAGGTGGGTAGGGGTGTGGGTGAGATGTATAGTCTGGAGGTGTGTAGGGGGTGAGGGTGAGGTGTATAGTCTGGAGGTGGGTAGGGGTGAGGGTGAGAGGTATAGTCTGGAGGTGGGTAGGGGTGTGGGTGAGATGTATAGTCTGGAGGTGTGTAGGGGGTGAGGGTGAGGTGTATAGTCTGGAGGTGGGTAGGGGTGAGGGTGAGATGTATAGTCTGGAGGTGGGTAGGGGGTGAGGGTGAGAAGTATAGTCTGGAGGTGGGTAGGGGGTGAGGGTGAGGTGTATAGTCTGGAGGTGGGTAGGGGGTGAGGGTGAGAGGTATAGTCTGGAGGTGGGTAGGGGTGAGGGTGAGATGTATAGTCTGGAGGTGTGTAGGGGGTGAGGGTAAGATGTATAGTCTGGAGGTGGGTAGGGGTGAGGGTGAGATGTATAGTCTGGAGGTCGGTAGGGGGTGAGGGTGAGATGTATAGTCTGGAGGTGGGTAGGGGTGAGGGTGAGATGTATAGTCTGGAGGTGTGTAGGGGGTGAGGGTGAGAGGTATAGTCTGGAGGTGGGTAGGGGTGAGGGTGAGATGTATAGTCTGGAGGTGGGTAGGGGGTGAGGGTGAGCTGTATAGTCTGGAGGTGGGTAGGGGATGAGGGTGAGATGTATAGTCTGGAGGTGGGTAGAGGATGAGGGTAAGATGTATAGTCTGGAGGTGGGTAGGGGTGAGGGTGAGAGGTATAGTCTGGAGGTGGGTAGGGGGTGAGGGTGAGATGTATAGTCTGGAGGTGGGTAGGGGGTGAGGGTGAGCTGTATAGTCTGGAGTTGGGTAGGGGGTGAGGGTGAGATGTATAGTCTGGAGGTAGGCCGGGGATGAAGGCAAGATGTATAGTTTTTAGGGATGAGGGTAAGATGTGTAGTCTTGAGGTGGTAATGTGGTTTTTAATCAACTTTCCAGTGGCAGACACAAGCAGGAAGATTCCTTATTTTAGGAGATGCTCCAAGTATCTCAAGCCATAGTAAGCACTAATGTGTGTAGTATAGAATTACACTATTCCATTCCCTGAAATGAGTACACCTCTATATACAGTAGAAACCCTCTATTCCATCCCCCTGAAGTGAGTACACCTCTATATATACCCTCTATTCCAACCCTCTGAAATTCTGTATACATTGGAACTGGAACCCCTCTATTCCAACCCCCTTAAATGAGGACACCTCTGTATACAGTGGAACACCTCTATTCCAACCCCCTGAAATGAGGGCACCTCTGTACACAGTGGAACCCCTCTATGCCAACCCCCTGAAATGAGAACACCTCTATATACAGTGCTTTGTAACCCTGAAATGAGGAGACCTTCATGTTTTAACTGTGTTTCAAATTCTTCTATTAATTTCTAGCTCATTTTCTTTAGAATCCCAACAATGTTGTGTTTGTAATGGCTGCCACAATTGGACAGGCCTGTGAGTCTCAGGCCCGTGCCTTTAAAGAGAAAGTAGATGTTGCTTCTGTCATTGTCACCAAACTAGACGGCCATGCTAAAGGCGGGGGAGCCCTCAGTGCATGAGTTGCCGATATTTAAGTTATGTTGAGGAAGGTGGTGTTACATTCATGAAAATCTAGTACGTTGATAACAGAGCATGGTATGCATGCACCATGAAGCTGTATGTATTTTACAGGGATGTATAAATACAGAGTGTGTGCACCCTTATGTAATAGCATTTCTGTTTTACTCTGCATACCTGCACTTCCCACATTTTACCACAGAGTAACTTATTGGAAGATTAAGGTTATAGACGCTGTGTATAGAGGAACTGTCAGTTCCATATCTTATTTTCAGTGTGGCTGCTACTAAGAGTCCCATCACGTTTATTGGCACTGGAGAACACATTGATGACTTAGAACCCTTCAAGACTCGTCCCTTTGTCAGCAAATTACTAGGTGAGGAGATGATAATAGATGTGTAACGATAATATATGCCTGAACATATACAGATACATGCATGTTACATGCACATGAGCATATACAGTTACATGTACATGCATATGAGACTATGGACAGATACATGCAAATGTACATACTACAGTAACTAGCTAACAGGAGAAGTCCATGTACATAGGACTAGTTATTTTTATAAGTACAGACACTCTTGCATGGTGTTGCTTTAGTGTGGCAGATATATTTAGGTCTTGTTACAATTACATAGTCACTGTTAGTTGTGAGTGCATTGTATAGCTATGTATTATAGTGGTTTGGTATAGGATAATTTTTACTAAAGGGATTGTAGTGGTGAGTTTACCAATCTTCTGAAAAGGTCAATAAGCTGAATTTCAAGTTTTCAGAATCATTAGTCACTGATCTGCAATTAATATCATTCTTCCTTTCTTTCTTCCGGTGCAGGTGGAATGGGAGGTCTTCAGAACATGATGAAGCAGTTCCAACAGGGTGCAGGGGGTGCAAACTTTCCTGGTATGGGGGGACCTGGCAGACCATGATCAAAATAAAAACAACTCACACAATGTATAACAACAACAACAACTACAACAACAACAACAACTACAACAACAACTACTACAACAACAACAACAACTACTACTACTACTACTACAACAACAACAACAACTACTACAACAACAACAACAACAACAATAGTTGTAGTATTAATGGTGGTGCTGGTGGTAGTTGTTATTGTACAGTGTGACCTAACCTTTACTCCATGCAAATCATCAGAGTTAGGAATTGGAAGCTCCTTGTATAGGATGTGACTTGTATAGACGCCATTACTCCCTCATCCTATTCCAGTGCTGAGACTGGGACAGAGAAAAGAGCTGAATATGAAGCCAGTTTTACCTTCACCACTGTACCAGTGTCAACTGGGAGTTTATTCTAAGCATGAAGAAGCTATTAATTTAATATAATCATTGTGTTTCAGTTTGACAAGACATAGCTATAGGCTAGCTACATGCAGTAGCTATCCATGTGAATGGGTATAATAGGATAGTTGATTCCACAATCATAGACTTGATACATTAATTGTGATCATCTCCTCTGGCATCAGCTACCATGTTGCAGATTTACAGGGTTGCCAACCCCCAAAGGAAAAAAAAGGATACATTTTGTAGGCAAATCGTAATCATTAAAATAATATTATTATAATTCTATAGTTGTTTGTAAGTGGCTGACTTGCTTAGCTGGAGTAGTTCAGCACTTGGTTGCTGCTCATAACAATCCGTCAAAATTCTTGGTTGCTACTAGCTAAAACAGAGTTGAATTAGAAGCCTTCCGAGAATCAGTTTTTATTGCTTTTACCATACTGAAAATATGTTCAGCTAAAGCATTGCTATGAGGAAGTAACAGCATAAGCTTAGGAAAATGCTTGAATCTTTGAGATCCACCTCTAGTAAGACAGCTAATTTCATGCCAAAATGCACCCAGCAATATTAGCAAAAAAAGGAGGTTAATAGTGAAACATAGCAGAGAAAACAGGAGGTCAGGAGGGGACCCTTAAAATCAGGAGAGTTGGCAACCCTGGATTTAGGTCAGCTGAAAATTTTCCCATTCTTTTTGCCTCTTAAACCTACCCCATCTCAAACTGGAACTACTTAGCAAAGGCCTCTCAAGTCAACTCTGAAGCAGATTTTAAAGTTCTGGAGTGGTGGAATGTGCACCAGGAAGAATTGCCTTATTGGTCTTCTCTTTTCAAGAAAGTTCTCTTAGTCCAGCCTTCATCAGCAGTGTCTGGAAGGGTGTTTTCTCTATAATACTCAACAATTCATTTAATGGCAAACTTTAGAGGACTACCTTAAAGGGTAATCGACATGAAAAAATTTTTTTTTTTGCATTTTGCATTTTTCAGTAGTCCTATATACATAGACATGTGTGGCAAAAGATTAAAACTTCTGGGAAAAATAAATTCACTGAAGAATTCACTGCATTACAGAGCATCCTGTCCAGTTTGTCTGAATACATGGGTTCTTCAAACTGCATATTGCATGGTGTCATCATCACCATCAACATGCAAGTTATACTGTTACCCCTACTTATTGGCTGGCTAGTAAAAAATTAATTTGGTTATATAGGCTATGTGGATGAACTACTTATGAACCCTGGAAGATCATGGAAAATCCTGGTTCAACCAAAGCAATTAGAGTGACATCACCCCCACCACTGTGTAATGCTTTTGAGAAACCAGGAAAAAAAGGCATTGATGAGCACAGGAGCAGACAATGAAATTATTATAGCTATATATAATTATGCTGTTATATACTATTGATTTCTGTGTATGTTTCAGATTGAAAAGTGTCTCTGATCTTTTTAACCAGAACAGGCTGGCAGTACCACACTGATGTTTCTTCCTAGCCAACCCCAACATCACTGTGTTAGCTGACAATAAACTGTGTATCTATATTTCCTGGGGGTGGGTGGGTGGAAAAGAGAGAGTTATTTCTATAACCATTATGTGAAAACTTACTCATGCAATGTTGATAGTGATGATGGAAGCCATGATTGTACAATGGCCACCTATACAAGGATGAAGTTAGTTCTCTTGTACACATTCTACAGTTGGTAGCATCTTACCATGAATTATTGGAAAGTCTGACTTCAGATTCATCACTGGAAGTCTCTGAGGAGCTCCCTGAATCAGTCATACTAACTAGCTATATACCAATGAACCATCACTAGAGCCTTCACTAACACTCCCAGAGGGAATTGCTGACTCAAAATCAAACCCTTCTTGGCTGCTCTGTTCACTCCCAGACATACTTCACCCTAGCAACAGCAGCAGTTTACTTTCAGCTGGCCTAAAACTACACTATTATTGCAATGGAAGCCAAAAGCACGTCGTTCACATTGTTACGTCATCAATAGGCCGCGCCCAAAACAGGATGTATTGTAAAAACTCATATTTTTGGCTAACCATAACTCAGAGCATACTTGACCAGAAGTTTTAATCTTTTGCCACACATGTCTATGTATATAGGACTACTGAAAAATGCAAAAAAAAAAAATTTTTCCCTTGAAGGTAACGTTTATTAACGGGTACAAAATTTAGCGGTTCTGTGTTGAGGCATTTAACTGGTACAAATATTAGCTATTTTGACTTTATTATAGTATACAGATAATTATACACCATCAGTTCACGATGTTAATAATATTTTATACATGTCTTCAAAACAATTACGTGGGAGAGTAATTGCCATCAAACAAAACAGCTTTTCTCCACCTCTTTAATATTTATAGTGACCTCCCTCCTTCAGTTGAAAAAAAAAAATATTAACCAATCATTGTGCTTGTAATGGTTTGGTCAATCTGACATCAATATCTTCAACTATAGGTAGGTTAGCTACAATAATAATCACAATAATAACGATCCTATGGTGACCTTTGACCCCACAGACCTTTTATTTGACGGAGTTTAATACGTATTAAGGAAAAATTGAAAATCGCTAAAATTCGCTAAAATGAGTACCCGTTTATAAATGTTACCTTAAGGTATGTTGAAGCCTCCATTATACTACAATACAACTCACTGCTGGTTTTTATTATGGTTTGTTGCAGCATGCATAAGAATAATAGGCACATGCATTTTTTAGAAAAAAGCATATTATAATAGGTAAATGTTTAGGAATCAGAGCATAGCATAATAGGTAAGAAAGAAAAAAAAAGCATAATTAATTTACTTCTCAGTGTGAATGGGTATACACCCACAATGATTGTACAATTGATTCTATATACAAAATTATAGTACAATATTGACTAGATTTAAACTCTAAATAGTGACTCACTGTAACTATCTACATACTGGAATTTGTATTGATTAATAATTATTATTAATAATGATATTATATTAAATAATAATAAATTATTTATAATTATGATTATGTGGTTAGGATTTTTTCCTTATTTTTCTTGCAATTCCTGGATCTGTGAGTTCCACAGCTCCTGCTAACTCCTCCCATGATGGAGGTGGGTCGACTCTCTTGTGCCACTCTGACAACATTTCCCGAAGACAGTCTTCACAACGTTTATAATTGTATTCGATATTCTTAAGGTGGTGATCTTCAAAGTTTAACAGAATGCCTATATTGTACCAGTCATGGGCTAATGGTAAAATTTTTCTGTATGAATTGTTTAAGGAGAGTTCTGCCCTTTGATAAATATAGCTACCAGATAAAATAACTCTTTCTTCAGACATTTGTTTCTGTTCTAATAACTGATGTAAAATTCTTTCTAATTTCTCCATTCTTAATTCTAATCTGGATTCATCAGAATCATAAGTTTGGGTATTACTGATAAGTTCAGAGTCTCTTGTCGAAGATGGTCTTTTCCTTGTTCGTCTGTTTATATCACCAGCTCCATGTCCCTTCAGTAACTCTGTGATTTCAGAGTGGCCATTGTCTGTGCTGAGTTTGAGAGCTGTCATGCCTATACTTGTCTCTATTTTTACTTCAGCTGCGTTCTTTAACAGAAGCTCCACTATCTCCAGGTGACCGTTGTGGCTACTCAGCATAAGAGCTGTCATTCCAAATGCATTTTGAAGGTTGACTTCTGCACCGTGCATTAAGAGAACTTTTGTTACTTGCTTTTGGCCAGCAAGACAACTGAGCATTAATGCTGATGTCCCACTATTATCCTGAATGTTGATCTGAGACCCTCTCTCTAAGAGTAACAGGATTATGTCTAGGAATCCACCTGCAATGGCCATCATTAGAGCCGACCAACCTTTGCTGTCCTGTAAATCAATGGCAGAATTGTATCGTAAGAGAAACCTGCAAATGTCCACACGTCCACTGGTACTTGCTTCCATCAAGCTGGTCATGCCTTCCTTGTCTTGTAAATTCACATCTGCCTTGGACTTTAGCAGAAGCTGGACGAGTTTAGCATGTCCCTCAGCCGATGCTATACTCAGTGCACAAGAACCCGATCCATCCTGGTGGTTGATGTCCAGGCCATATTCTATTAATTCAGATATGATGTTGGCATATTTTATCCAGTTAACTTGTTTCAGCATGTCTGCAATATCTCTGGTAGAAGCCTTGGATGTAGCTGAAAGTAGATCGCTGCTGCTTATAAGTCTGATCAAAGATGTCCAGTAGGTTGATCCTGTGTCATCCATTCTATAAAGATCGCTAACATCTACTCCTAGCTGAATTAGTAGCTGAAACATTTCTATAACTCCGAATGCACAAGACAGGAACAAGACACTGGGCTTGGTACATTGAACTCGCTGTAGGAGGTCGCTATCATGGGCAAACAGCATTCCAATTATAATGTTATACTTTCCCCAGATTTCACATGTACTGCTTTTAGCCTTGTGAGTGTTACCAGTTATCATCTGTTGGAGATTAGAGGTCGCTTGGTCCAGATTTTCTTTAGTTTGCATTAATATTATAGTTCTGAGTAAATAGAAGAGATTGTAGACTTTAGCATCGTGCTCTAACAGTAAAGAAACTATCTCTGTATTTCCTTGGATGACTGCCTTATCTAGTGCGGTACCAGGTATATCTCCGTCTTGGGCTGTTGACAATGGCTGCATTTGATTAAGAGGTAGATGAAGAGATGAATAGTCTGAAAAATTGCTGGTATTAACTAGTGCTCCTGCTGTGAGAAGTGATTCCACTATTTCACTGTGTCCCAATAAACTAGCATGCATCAACGAACTGTTACCAGAGTAATCTTGATGGTCTATTTCGACCATTGTGTTAGGTGGTGCTTTACTGAACAAAATTTGATTCACAACTGATAACTGTCCCATTTTACTTGCCAATGAAAGTGCAGATGAATTGTAGTCATTCTTTAGATTTACATTGGCACCACAGTCTAGAAGTAGTGAAGCAGCAGATCCATTACTATTTACAATAGCTAGCATCGAGGCAGTGTTACCATGATTTTCTTGTAAGTCAATATCTGCACAAAATGCTATAAGCATTTGAACTGTCTTGGTATGGCCATTTTGACTTGCTATCATCAAAGAAGAAAACCCACCATTTTCTTGCATGTTGACGTGAGCACCATTTTGAAGTAGCATTGTGACTGTTTCTGTGTGGCCATTTTTACTTGCCATAATCAAAGAAGATGCCCCATTATTTTCTTGCATGTTAACGTGAGCACCATTTTGAAGTAGCATTGCGACTGTTTCTGTGTGGCCATTTTGACTTGCTATAATCAAAGAAGATGCCCCATTATTTTCTTGCATGTTAACGTGAGCATCATTTTGAAGTAGCATTGTGACTGTTTCTGTGTGGCCATTATGACTTGCTACCATCAGTGAAGATGCCCCATCGTTTTCTTGCATGTTAACGTGAGCACCATTTTGAAGTAGCATTGCAACTGTTTCTGTGTGGCCATAATGACTTGCTAACATCAGTGAAGAAAACCCATCGTTTTCTTGCATGTTAACGTGAGCACCATTTTGAAGTAGCCTTGCAACTGTTTCCGTGTGGCCATTGATACTTGCTATAATCAAAGAAGATATTCCTTTATTTTCTTGCAGGTTGATGTGAGCACCATTTTGAAGTAGCACTGCGACTGTTTCTGTGTGACCTTTTTGACTTGCTATCATCAAAGAAGAAAATCCACCACTTTCTTGCATGTTGATGTGAGCACCATTTTGAAGTAGCAATGAAACTGTTTCTGTGTGGCCATTTTGACTTGCTATCATCAAAGAAGAAAACCCATCATTTTCTTGCATGTTGATATGAGCACCATTTTGAAGTAGCATTGCGACTGTTTCTGTGTGGCCATATTGACTCGCTAGCATCAAAGAAGAAAACCCATCATTTTCTTGCATGTTGACGTGAGCACCATTTTGAAGTAGCATTGTGACTGTTTCTATGTGGCCATTTTTACTGGCTATAATCAAAGAAGATGCCCCATTATTTTTTTGCATTTTAACATGAGCACCATTTTGAAGTAGCATTGTGACTGTTTCTGTGTGGCCACTTTGACTTGCTAACATCAGTGACGAAAACCCATCATTTTCTTGCATGTTGACATGAGCACCATTTTGAAGTAGCATTGTGACTATTTCTGTGTGGCCATTTTTACTTGCTATCATCAAAGAAGATGCTCCATATTTTTTTTGCATGTTGACATGAGCACCATTTTGAAGTAGCCTTGCGACTGTTTCTGTGTGGCCATTTTGACTTGCTATCATCAAAGAAGAATACCCATCATTATTTTGCATGTTTACATAAGCACCATTTTGAAGTAGCATTGAAACTGTTTCTGTGTGGCCCATATAACTTGCTATTAGTAATGAAGTTATTCCATCATTTCTTGGTAAGTTTATCAGGCTTTGACTGGTGTTGAGTATCTGCTGTGCTATTTTAGTGTGTCCTAGTACACAGGCACACATTAGAGCGTGTACACCTTCCTCATTCTGCAAATCAGTCTTGATTCCTGGCACCTCTAACAGATCTTTAACATAATTAGAGTTTCCATGTAAGCAGGCCACCATCAACTGAGAATACTGTCTTCTATTGATCTCCACTAAACTGTTGATATCAGAACTTTTCTCCACTGCTAAAGCTAGCACTGTTTCGTCTGACCAATTAGCGCTCATAGTGGTAGATAGTTGGCTAATACTAGCTAATTCTTAATTACAGCCTTTCATCGAGCTAATATCTCAGGTAGATGCTCTAATAACTGCTCTCGATTGTTCTGCTGCTGATGAGTGGGAAGTCTAGAGGCTGTAATGTGGCGGAGTAAGAGACCGGTTTACAGACAGATCTATTTTCAGACAGCTATACCAAACAACGGAAAGTCCTCTCTCTAGCTGTATTTTGGCTGTATAACAGTTACACCCTTCACTATAGCCTCCAAAATGAAGTATATAGCTAGCTATACGGCCGGGGCCGGATACGGACCGCAAGTATCACCTGACTTTTTAATGGAGCGATTCATCCTCGCCTGTAAACTAAGTTCAGGAGTTCACTTTACGCAGCGTGGAGTGCTATGTTAGTTGGTACCAAAAATGAATGACTCCAAAACATCCAAAATTGTGGCGCTAGAACTTGATCAGGAGAATTTTAATGCCTGTATGGGAATTGCATTGACTGAGTATACAATGGACAACTTTTCTTACCATTACTTTAAGCATTCAATTATTTATTAACTGTTTATGGTTCCAAAATTGATCTTGGTACCACAATGTGGTCCCCATCAAGGATTAAAAAAGCAACCCTGTTATTACTGAATACCTTGTTGGGGTCAGTTAGCTATTACAGTTGTGACTTTGACAAACAAAAGAGGGCAGATCAGCTCCCCAGCACAATGTGAACCTTCACAACAGCAAATCTCAGGCTAGGGCTTTTGCACAGGTTCGTAAGAGAAATACTGGCAACATCCTACTACTGACTTCTGGTATAGAGTTAATTTCATGCGTTGTATGCATTTACAGAGGTATGTATAGATTGTCAGAGCACCAGTTATCTACCACTGATGACAGCTGAACAATGCAGTGCGATATGTACAGTGAGAACACAATAATATTATATTAGCCAGTGCCACCACATGTTAGAACACATTATAAACCAGTGGCCACATGTTAAAAGATGTGAGAATTACAGACTTGAGTGGACGCAGATAGTCAGTCAGTGAGACTAATATCAAAATTAATTGGACAGTTAGAGTAGTCCTGTCTGTATGACATTCTGGCATATAGTAATATTATTAGCTATGTAGCATAATAATTATTATATAGTTTAATAATTATTATGATTTATTTTTAGTTATAATATATCTGTGAGGTTAATCTATAATATAATAATAATATAAATAGAAACTACAGTAGGTTAAGGTTATAGAGCTGTGTATAGAGCCATGAACTGTCAGTTCCATATAGTTTATATTATTTTCAGTGTGGCTGCTACTAAGAGTCCCATCACGTTTATTGGCACTGGAGAACACATTGATGACTTAGAACCCTTCAAGACTCGTCCCTTTGTCAGCAAATTACTAGGTGAGGAGAGGATAATATATAGTTGTGTAAGAATACTTAGACTATGCATGAATATAATTATACAGATACATGCATGTTACATGCACATGTCTATGTAAAGGCATGTGTGCCATGAGCATAATGTAGACTGGCATGTTACATGAACAGATGCATGCACATGTATAGTACATGTACATGCACAATGTAATAGATCCCCTTCCTTCTCATCTGATCTATTATAATGTTATAGATTACAGTGTTATTACCTTATCTTTTGTATGGATTATGTTAATGTAAGCACCCACCTCTCTCTCATATTACCATCTACATACTTCTGTCTGTTCAAATACCAATATTTACTTCTTCACGTTAGTGGTTTCATAATGGTTCCTTCTCTCTGTGTGTGTATGTGTGTGTTCATTTGTGTGTACATTCATGTGTGACATAAGGTCAGTTCACTCTTCGGGACATGTACGAACAGTTTCAGAACATCACGAAGATGGGACCAATTAATCAGATCATAGTAAGCCTAATTAATACCTTAAGTCATAGAGAAGACTATCTTTAATTATGTACTAATACAGTTTCCTATTAATAGCTGAGAGAACACACCAGTACCTTTTAATGGTCATCTTAAGGGACTTATATGAAAGAAGGAAATAAATAATTTTCCCTACCTATACAATAGGGTATGATGCCTGGGTTTGGACCAGATTTCATGAGTAAAGGGAATGAACGAGAAAGTATGGCACGTCTGAAGAGACTCCAGACTATCATGGACTCCATGAACGACGAAGGTTAGGAGAACTACATGTGAACTTCCTAGCAAATCCATTAGCTGGTGCAGATGTGATTTACAGTTTCTTATCTCTCCCTCTCTCTCCTAGAGTTGGATCATCCCCAGGGAGCAAAGTTGTTTAGACAGCAGCCAGGACGGACAACACGTGTAGCAAGGGGATCGGGTACCAGCCAGTGGGAGGTACAGGAACTGTTGACTCAGTACACCAAGTTTGCTACCATGGTGAAGAAGATGGGAGGAATGAAGGGACTGTGTTGTGTGAATGTGAACCCTTTACCACACAGCCTTTTTTCTTGATGAAGATTCTAATTCCCCTCCCACATTGAGCCTCTTCTTCCTTTGTGTCGCCTCTTCTGTTCCCTTGTCTTTCCCTCCTCTGTCTCCTTCACCTTCCTCCCTCTGTCTCCTTCACCTTTCCTCCTCCTCCAAATTCTTTGCTGAAGTTTATTTTGTGTTTTTGTAGGAGGTGACATGTGAACCCAACACAGATGGCCAAACTCAATCACCAAGTGGCTAAAATGATAGACCCAAGAGTACTTCAACAGATGGGTAAGGAGGACAGGACAGACTCACCATAGACTACAGTAGCTAGCTAACAGGAGAAGTCCATGTACATTTCTTCCTTTCTTCCTTTCTTTTGGTGCAGGTGGAATGGGAGGTCTTCAGAACATGATGAAGCAGTTCCAACAGGGTGTAGGGGGTGCAAACTTTCCTGGTATGGGGGGACCAGGCAGACCATGAAACAACTCACACAATAATAATAATAATAATAATAATAATAATAATAATAATAATAATAATATAACAACAACAGCAACAACAACAACTATAGTTGTAATAGTGGTGGTGGTGGTAGTTGAGTGTGACCTGACTTTCACTCCATGCAAATTGGTGACTTGTACAGACACCTTTACTCCCTCATCCTATTCCAGTGCTGAGACTGCAGGGACAGAGAAAAGAGCTGAATATGAAGCCAATTTTACCTTCACCACTGTACCAGTATCAACTGGGAGTTTATTCTAAGCATGAAGAAGCTATTAATATAATCATTGTGTTTCAGTTTGACATAACATAGCTATACATGTAGCAGCCATCCATGTGAACGGGTAGGATGGTTGATTACATTGTGATCATCTCCTCTGGCATCAGCTACCATGCTGCAAATTTAGATCAGCTGAAAATTTTCCCATTCTTAGTTGCCTCTATTAAACCTACCCCATCTCAAACTGGAACTACCAAGTTACTTAGCAAAGGCCTCTTAAGTTAACTCTGAAGCAGATTTTAAAGTTGATCTGGAGTGGTGGAATATGCACCAGGAAGAATTGCCCTATGGTCTTCTCTTTTCAAGAAAGTTCTCTTGGTCTAGCCTTCGATCATCAGCAGCGTCAGGAAGGGTGTTTTCTCTAGCTATACTCACTTAATGACAAACTTTAAAGGATGTTGAAGAAGCCTCCATTATATACTACAATACAACTCTGCTTATTTGTATTATATAATTATGGTTTATTGCACCATAATTGAGGAATAATATATAGGCACTTTTTAAAAAAGCATAATAGGTAAAAAAAGCATAATTAATTTACTCATCCATGTGAATAAGTAGACACACCCACAATGATTATACAATTGATTCTATTATAGTACTACGTGTAGGCTCTAATAGTGACTCGCTGTAACTATCTACACACTGGAATTTGTATTGAATAATAATTATTATTAGCTAATATTAGCTAATATTCATAATATGATTATGTGGTTAGGATTTTTTCCTTATTTTTCTTGCAATTCCTTGATCTGTGAGTTCCACAGCTCCTGCTAACTCCTCCCATGATGGAGGGGGGTCGACTCTCTTGTGCCACTCTGACAACATTTCCCGAAGACAGTCTTGGAGAGAATGGTTATAGTGACTGTATTTTATGTTTTTGAGGTAGTGATCTTCCAAGTTTAACAAAATGCCTATATTGTACCAGTCATGGGCTAATGGTAGAAGTATTCTATATGAATTGTTCAAGGAGAGTTCTGCTCTTTGATCAATAAAGCTACCAGATGAAATAACTCTTTCTTCAGAAGTTAGTTTTTGCTCCAATAACTGCAAGGCTCTTTCTAATTTCTCCACTCTTAATTCTAATCTGGACTCATCAGAATCATAAGTTTGAGTATTACTGATAAGTTCAGAGTATCTTGTCGAAGATGGTCGTTTTTTCACTCGTCTGTTTATCTCACCAGCTCCATGCTCTATCAGTAACTCTGTGATTTCAGAGTGGCCATTGTCTGTGCTGAGTTTGAGAGCTGTCATGCCTATACTTGTCTCTATGTTTACTTCAGCTGCATTCTTCAACAGAAGCTCCACTATCTCCAGGTGACCGTTGTGGCTACTCAGCATAAGAGCTGTCATTCCAAATATATTTTGGAGGTTTATTTCTGCACCATGCATCAAGAGGACTTCTGTTACTTGCTTTTGGCCAGCGAGACAACTGAGCATTAATGCCGATGTCCCACTATTATCCTGAATGTTGATCTGAGACCCTCTCTCTAAGAGTAACAGGATTATGTCTAGGAATCCACCTGCAACGGCCATCATTAGAGCCGACCAACCTTTGCTGTCCTGTAAATCAATGGCAGAATTGTATCGTAAGAGAAACCTGCAAATGTCCACACATCCACTAGTACTTGCTTCCATCAAGCTGGTCATGCCTTCCTTGTCTTGTAAATTCACATCTGCCTTGGACTTTAGCAGAAGCTGGACGAGTTTAGTGTGTCCCTCAGCCGATGCTATACTCAGTGCACAAGACCCTGATCCATCCTGATGATTGATGTCCAAGCCATATTCTATTAACACAGATATGATGTTGGAATATTTCATCCAGTTAACTTGCTTCAGTGTGTCTGCAATATCACAGGTAGAAGCCTTGGATGTGACTGAAAACAACTCACTGCTGCTGATAAGTCTGATCAAAGAAGTCCAGTAGGTTGATCCTGTGTCATCCATTCTATAAAGATCGCTAACATCTACTCCTAGCTGAATTAGTAGCTGAAACATTTCTATAACTCCGAATGCACAAGATAGGAACAAGATGCTGGGCTTGATACATTGAACTCGCTGTAGGAGGTCGCTATCATGGGCAAACAGCATTTGAATTATGATGTTATACTTTTCCCAAATTTCAGATGCACTGCTTTTAGCATTGTGAGTATTACCAGATATAATCTGTTGGAGATTAGAGGTCACTTGGTCCTGATTTTCTTTAGTTTGCATTAATATTATAGTTCTGAGTAAATAGAAGAGATTGTAGACTTTAGCACTGTGCTCTAACAGCAAAGAAACTATCTCTGTATTTCCTCGGATGACTGCCTTGTCCAATGCAGTACCAGGTATATCTCTGTCTTGGGGTGTTGACAATGGCTGCATTTGATTAAGAGGTAGATAAAGAGATGAATAGTCTGAAAAATTGCTGGTATTAACTAGTGCTCCTGCTGTGAGAAGTGATTCCACTATTTCACTGTGTCCCAATAAACTAGCATACATCAATGAACTGTTACCAGAGTAATCTTGATGGTCTATTTCTACCAATGTGTTGAAAGGTTCTTTACTAAACAAAATTTGATTCACAACTGATAACTGCCCCTTTTTACATGCCAAAGAAAGTGCAGATGAATCAAACTCATTCTTTAGATTTACATTGGCACCACAGTCTAGAAGTAGTGAAGCAGCTGATCCATTACTATTTAGAATAGCTAGCATCAAGGCAGTGTTACCATGATTATCTTGCAAGTCAATATCTGCACCAAGTTCTATCAAAATTTGAACTGTTTTGGTGTGGCCATTTTGACTTGCTTTCATCAAAGAAGATACTACATCATTTGCTTGCATGTTGACATAAGCTCCAATTTGAAGTAGCATTTTGACTATTTCTGTGTGGCCATTTTGACTTGCTATCATCAAAGAAGATGCCCCATTGTTTTCTTGCATGTTGACATGAGCACCATTTTGAAGTAGAATTGCGACTGTTTTTGTGTGGCCATTTTGACTTGCTATCATCAAAGAAGATGCCCCATTGTTTTCTTGCATGTTGACATGAGCACCATTTTGAAGTAGAATTGCGACTGTTTTTGTGTGGCCATTTTGACTTGCTATCATCAAAGAAAATGCTCCATTATTTTTTTGCATGTTGACGTGAGCACCATTTTGAAGTAGCACTGTGACTGTTTCTGTGTGACCCTTTTGACATGCTATCATCAAAGAAGAAAACCCATCATTTTCTTGCATGTTGACGTGAGCACCATTATGAAGTAGCATTTTGATAGTTTCTGTGTGGATATTTTGACTTGCTATTATCAAAGAAGATAAGCCGTTATTTTCTTGCATGTTGACATGAGCACCATTTTGAAGTAGCATTTTGACAGTTTCTGTGTGGCCGTTTAGACTTGCTAACATCAAAGAAGATATTCCATCATTTGCTTGCATGTTGACGTGAGCACCATTTTGAAGTAGCATTTTGACAGTTTCTGTGTGGCTATTTTGACTTGCTATCATCAAAGAAGAAAATCCATTATTTTCTGGCATGTTGACGTGAGCACCATTTTGAAGTAGCATTTTGACAGTTTCTGTGTGGCCATTTTGACTTGCTATCATCAAAGAAGAAAATCCATGATATTTTTCTTGCATGTTGACATGAGCACCATGTTGAAGTAGCATTTTGACAGTTTCTGTGTGGCCATTTTGACTTGCTATCATTAAAGAAGAAAATCCATTATTTTTTTGCATGTTGATATGAGCACCATATTGAAGTAGCATTGTGACTGTTTCTGTGTGGCCATTTAAACTAGCTGCCATCAAAGAAGAAATCCCATTATTTTCTTGCATGTTGACTTGAGCACCATTTTGAAGTAGTATTGAAACTGTTTCTATGTGGCCATTTTGACTTGCTATTATCAAAGAAGATACATCATTATTTTCTTGTATGTTGACGTGAGCACCATTTTTAAGTAGCATCGTGATTGTTTCTGTGTGGCCATTTAGACTTGCTAGAATCAAAGAAGATACTCCATTATTTCCTTGCATGTTGATGTGAGCATCGTTTTGAAGTAGCACTGCAACTGTTTCTGTGTGCCCATTTTGACTTGCTATTATCAAAGAAGTTTCTCCAGTATTTCCTTGCATGTTGATGTGAGCACCATTTTGAAGTAGAATTGCAACTGTTTCTGTGTGGCCATTTTGACTTGCTATTATCAAAGAAGATACTCCATTATTTCCTTGCATATTGACATGAGCACCATTTTGAAGTAGCATCTTGACCATTTCTGTGTGGCCATCTTGACTTGCTATCATCAATGAAAATGCCCCATCACTTCTTCGTATGTTGACATGAGCACCATTTTGAAGTAGCATTATGACTATTTCTGTGTGCCCATTTTGAGTTGCTTTCATCAAAGAAGATACTCCATTATTTTCTTGCATGTTGACGTGAGCACCATATTGAAGTAGCATTTCGACTATTTCTGTGTGGCCATTTTGACTTGCTATCATCAAAGAAGAAAACCCATTATTATTTTGCATGTTGACGTGAGCACCATTTTGAAGTAGAATTTTGACTATTTCTGTACGGCCATCTTGACTTGCTATCATCAAAGAAGACGCCCCATGGTTTTCTTGCATATTGACGTGAGCACCATTTAGAAGTAGCATTGTGACTGTTTTTTTGTGATCATTTAGACTTGCTATCATTAAAGAAGAAAACCCATCATTTTTTTGCATGTTGACGTGAGCACCATTTTGAAGTAGCATTGAAACTGTTTCTGTGTGGCCTATAGAAGTTGCTATTAATAATGAAGTAGTTCCATCACATGCTGGTAAGTTTATCAGGTTTTGACTGGTGTTGAGTATCTGCTGTGCTATTTCAGTGTGTCCTAGCATACAGGCACACATTAGAGCGTGTACACCTTCCTCATTCTGCAAATCAGTCTTGATTCCTGGCACCTCTAACAGATCTTTAGCATAATCAAAGTTTCCATGTAAGCAGGCCACCATCAACTGAGAAAGCTGTCTTCCATTGATCTCAACTAAACTATTGATAGCAGAACTTTTCTCCACTGCTAAAGCTAGCACTGTTTCATCTGACCAATTCAGGCTCATTGTCGGAGACAGATAGCTAGCTTGTTACTATCTAGCAAAATCTTTATACAGTCTTTCATCGAGCTAATATCTCACTCTTTGTTAGATATAGATGCTCTAATAACTGCTCTGGATGGTTCTAATGATAATGGGTATAGAGTTTAGCTTATAATATTAATAATAATAATTAGCTAGTATCTATGGTTACATGTAATAAACACTATCATGATTACAATGTGGAGCTCAGAAACAAATACCCCATAAGCAGCAAATATCCTGTGAATACACTTACACAGGTGTGACATCTATTAAAGTATCTGGACCCCACCCTTCATATTCTTACCCAGTGTGTGTACAGGTAATAGCATCTGTCAGCGATGAATAATCACTTCACTTCATTAAGCAAAAATATAACTAGCAAAAAAATCTTGGAGACTAGCTTATGTATAAACACATCATTATAATACTATAGCTAAATATTGTATTACTTCTAATTAGAGAATGTGGGTGTTGGGACAAACCTTTATTAATCCAATGACAAAACAGACAAATCATGCATCATACTTGTGAGAATGCTAGATCCCAAATGTGGTGATATCTGTACTCGATTTGCAGACATGGCCTGTTATAAACATTGGTAATGCAAAGAACCTGTGTAGTGCAATGCTCAAGGATGGTTTCTGGTTCAGTTTTAAAAAGTGAGCACCATACAGGTTATAAGCAATAATATGCTATAACCTTTTGTACAAACGTACACATAGGTTTCACTTATACAGAGTAGTGCAGTCCTATAGGGGACTAGTGTCTGTCCTATAGGTCTGTGTTATATACAGACTAGTACCTGTCCTATATACAAGTGTTAAGTAAACAGCTATAGTAATCAGTATTGCAAATCTGTGAATAATGTATTGTGATAGCATTCATAGGGTTATAATGAGATGACATCTGTCCAATCCACTGGGATATTATTAGCTAGTGGAAGTCTCCATGACTGGTCTGATTGTTAGCCAACCACTGCAAGAACATAATGATCTACTTTATGTGGTATAATTATAATAACCTATACTCATCCTTGATGTTATTCCAAGTGAGGTGCAATACACATAAAGATAATAATGAACCTCCAGAAAGACTAATACAATGTAATCATGTACTCATACCAGGGGTAATAAAGTAATTTTTACAAGAGGCCACATCATGAGAAACCTGAGTTGTGTTGAAGGCCATTATGGATGCTATGGAATAGGCAATATTATTGGACCTAGAGTATCTCTTGTAATGAGGATACATTAGTGTTCAATGGAAGCCTCAATCCCAACTCGGAGTGAAAATCTTCTACTCCACAACTTATTACAGAGGAACCTCACAGAAATGAGAACACACATATATATAGTGTAGTCAAGTGGAGCTCCTCTATTTCAATTTCTAGTAATGAGGACACCTCTGTATACAGTGCAAATGAAACTAGCTGGAAACCTCTAATCTAACCTACTGAGGACACCTCTGTATAGTGGAGGGTTACCCTCAGAACTTTATACAGTGATGAGGTGAACCACTAATGTGCTGTAGGTCAGTGGACACACATCCCTCACTCCCATACAATATCAAATGCTCATGAAAGCAGGGACTGATGAAGGTGGAGTTTTGCCATATGAATAAAATACACAGTGGAACCTCTGAATAAATACACAGTCTACTGTCTCGTGTAAGGATGTCCTCCTTGTGTATTTCAGAGGTCCGTTAATCTACATGTCCCTTCTACAGAGGTTGTCCTCATTTGGGGAGTCCTTCATTAGAGGGTCATCTGTTCTTTGAACAAGTATTATACTAAAATAATAATTATATTCTCCTGGAACAGTGGAGAGCATTGTTATTAGTTCTAGGAGAGTCAAGTGAAAGTTTGCTTTTGTTTAAGGTTTGTTGCTCAAGTTTGGATTGAACTGTGTGATTGTGTCAGTGGCTAGGATGAGGAGGTCCATGAACGATCCAACAGCTACTCGTAACATGCGGGCTTCTCTGGCAGAAAAACACCTGCAGATAACAATTATAACTAAAATAGATTCATTTATTAGAATTCATAGCAGCTTCAGCCTGGCCAGACACACACCAGACCACACACCTCAGTATAATTATAGTATTGTGTTTATAGGTGCAAATGAATGGAGGGATCTCAATTGTCCAGTTATTCCAAGAGATCTCCTGATACCTTTCTCCTGCTTCTTCTGATAAAAGCCAACATCTCCTAGATTCCCTTACTTGCACCTTTCTCTTGATAAAGACAAAAATTTATTCTATTACACCTAACACTTGATAAAAACTTATCTTTCATTTGTATATGTGTGTGTGTGTGCATGTATACATGCATGTTTGTGCTACCTTCTCTGTTTTTTCCTTTTGCCTTTGGTAAAAATGGCTTGAAACTGAGACTAGAATATGGGTAGTGATACCTATCAATCATTGTGAAGGTAATGGATGTACTAAGTAACTGTATTTTAGGGTATAGCATGATGCTGTTGCCATGGTGAAGACAGCTACTATAAAATAATACTCTACATACACATGTAATGTACTACCATCCACTCTGAGGCTCTTGGTGACCTCTGAGGTTCAGGGTCCACTGAAGTGATGTGTCTGTAGGTGGAGTGATATTCCTGTAGGTTGGGTAATATGCTTTATGGGTGGAGTAAGTAATGTGCCAGTGTGGATAATCATTAAGTATTGGCTTTTTATATAGATTAAAAGTGAGAATCAACAAAGATGTTCTCTACTAGTAACTACAACACGTGTGGCAGGGGATCGTGTACCAGCCAGTGGGAGTTACAGGAACTGTTGACCCAGTAAACCAAGTTTGCTGCCATGGTGAAAGAAGATGGGAGGGATGAAGAGACTGTTCAAAAGTATATAGGCTGTGTCAATGTTGACCCTTTACCACACAGCCTTTTCTCTTGAAGATTCTCTCCCACCTTGAGTCTCTTCTTCTTTTGTGTCATGCCTCCTGTGTCTTTCCTCCCTCTGTCTCCTTCACCTTCCCTCCTCCTCCAAATTATTTGCTGAAGTTTATTTTTGTATTTGTAGGAGGTGACATGTCAAAGAATGTGAACCCAGCACAGATGGCCAAACTCAATCACCAAGTGGCTAAAATGATAGACCCAAGAGTACTTCAACAGATGGGTAAGGACAGGACATAGACTACAGTAGCTAGCTAACAGGAGAAGTCTGCACGTACATAGGACTATAGTCTGTTCACATTCACCTTGCACCACTTTGACCTCGAATAACTTCCTGGTACTTTTAGCTATGAATATGATTCAAACACCATTCTGCTCAGCTTAAAAACCCGGAAACGTCCAAATATAACATTACAGAATAAAATCAGTGGAAACTGCTCAACCGGCAGAGCCCATACATCTCTATGGGCATACCAGCCACCACAAAGGAATGTGTTAATTCATGACGTAACCGCGCGCATAGAATCAAAATAATTGCGTGCAAGGATAATGTTATTGGTCTTTGTTATTGCTCTTTGACTTGGAATTGGTACACTGCAGTGAGAAAACATCATAATGAAGTGTTACTGCATTCATTGCAGGTTACCCCAAAACATCCTGATCATCTGAACTGGCAAAAATCTTCAACAGGCACCCTTGGATAGGCCATAGATTAAAAACGCGGAAGGGGGATTGGAAACGATTATTTTCGCGTGAAACCATCCACGTTATACCACCATATACCAGGTGTTGTTTTGTGTTGCATAATAGCGCGGGCAATAAACGTGTGTATAGCTAGCTGTAGCACTATGATTAAAATCCAAGTAATACATTAATGACATAGGTATGGCAACAAAATTCATGACCTGGTGCAAAAAGAAGCACACAAAGAAGAGTTCATATTATTTGCACAGTGTCTTCTCCAATCTGCACTGTCCATTCAAAATTACTAGCAATGTGCACACTGAAATGGACCTGTATAGAAAAAAATTCAATTACCATGCCCACAAGTACATGCTACATTACTATTACCCATGCTACTCCATCCAGTGTTTCTATTTTAGTGAAGACCAAGAGTTGGGTTGGAACTTGGATGTGTGTCAGTGATGGCACTAGTATCTATCCTTCCTACTCAAAAGGGTTGAAATAATATAATTAGAAACACAAATAATCCAACAAGTGCATATCATGTACACTGTAGTAGCGATGACAAAACATTCACCCTAACATCCACCCTGTCTTGAAGCTTGGTCAGAGAAGGCACCTTACAATCCAACAAAATGCTGATCGAAACTGACACCTTCAATTCCTTCTCTAGGTTAAATTTCAAGGGTGAATGTTGCATAAGAGGAGAGGTAGACTGATAGGCTGATACTGAGAAGCAGACTGATGTTGAACAAGAGGAGAAGCTGGACAATTGAGAGGTAGACTGGGAGGATAACTGGGATCCTAGTGGCTGAGTAATCAGAGTGAGGAATTGAGGATGGGGCAGAACAGAGGATTGAGAGTGAAGCAGATGAAGTAGACTAAGTGAACTGGGCAGTATAGATATGTTCGACATTCACAATATACCTTTGTTGTTTTCTACATTAATTTTTTCGGTGCACTGATAAGTGGAACTTTCTTGCATAACCTGCAATTAAAACTGATATCTTGATAGTTATTCAGCCATAAACAAGCCAATTCAATGATTTACAGGGCTTATTATAGTTCATGCAAAGCAACAGGGTTCAGAGATTTCAAAAAACTGCATTGAATGTTTGTAGGTCCCATAACCAGCTTATAAGAGGGAGGATAAAAATGAGGGTAACATACCTATAAAATTCACATTCAACCCCATTCTAACAGACAGGAGTTGGACTGACATTGGTTTATTAGGCTTCATGCAAAAGTTCAAACCCTCTTGATCATTAACTGCTATAAAGAAACCAGGTAGCTATTATAGCTAGCCTAGAACAGGTACACAAAAAATGCCCTCACCACGCTAGCTACTCAGCTACTGGGATAACTTCCCGTAAAGAAGTTTCCTGTTGTATACTAACTATTCTAAGGATACTTACTAACAAATGCAACAAGTATTTGATTTTTCAGAGCTGTACTTTCGATTTTCTGGCGTTGAAAACCTTTCTTCCCCAGAAGAGAATTCGCAAACTTTTCTAAAAATTAATTTGTGCGGTAACGCGGATGGCATCAAGGCGCTTGAATGTTGCAGCTGCAGGTCAATAGCTCACGTGGTGCCGTTTCCAATCCCCCTTCCGAGTTTTTAATCTATGGATAGGCACAGATCTTTGACATACCTACAGAACGAGAACTCAAATACTTCTCTGTTAAAACATTCCTCTCAATCACTATCTGAAGAGACACTGGAGCTATCACTGCTAAGCCCATCAGAGCTGTGGTCATCTTCACTAGAACTAGACCCTCCCACCTCTATAACAAACAGTACGCTTACTTAATCCGGTAGCATCCACCTTCTTCTTCTTCAGCTTCACAATTCCTTGATGGATCTTCTTGCTCTCTCTTTCAAAGTAATCATAAACGTTGCAAACAACAGCCTTTGTGTCTGACCTTACACGCTTTCCTTTGCAAGCCATGTTTCTTACCAAAAACAGCTGGCACACTGCCAGCGAGATGGGCGGGAACTTTTATTCGTGCGGAACACGTGATATACATGTACGTCATAACCAAAAACATGCAATTAAGAGCATCCGCTTGCATTCCATTGTACGTGCAGCACTTCCAGGTGCAAGGTGAACGTGAACAGACGTCTATAGTTATTTTTATAGTACAGACTCTCTTGCATGGTGTTGCTTTAGTGTGCCAGATATATTTGTTACAATTACATAGTCACTGTTAGTTGTGAGTGCATTGTATAGCTATGTATTTTAGTGGTTTGGTATAGGATAATTTTTTACCCATAGGAATTGTAGTGGTGTGTTTACCAATTTCCTGAATAGATCTTTTTTAAAGGTACATAAGCTTAATTTCAAGTTTTCAGAGTCATTGAATGAGTCTCACCACTGATCAGCAATTAAAAGTTTATTTCTTCTTTTCTTTAGGTGCAGGTGGAATGGGAGGTCTTCAGAATGTGATAACAGGGTGCAGGGGGTGCAAACTTTCCTGACCTGGCAGATCATGATAAAAATATAATAACAACAACAGCAGCAGCAGCAGCAACAACAACAACAACAACAATAACAGTATTTATAATAGTGATGGTGGTGGTGGTGGTAGTAATTGTACAGTGTGACCTGAACTATAGAAAGTCAGCTGAGCAAGGGGTGAATTATGTTAGAAGAATGTTTATTGGAACAGGGAGTGTTGGAGATGATGCTGGTGATACTATTGCTGTCACAGACACTAGGCAACAATGAACATTGCTCTTATCTTTATTTTGTGAGATGGAGCATTAGCTACTCCATGCAAATTGTCGGAGCTAGGAATGGGAAGCTCCTTATGTAGTAGGATGTGACTTGTACAGACGCCTTTAGTCCCTCATCCTATCCCAGTGTTGTGACTGGGACAGAGAAAAGAGCTGAATATGAAGCCAATTTTACCACTTCACCACTGTAGCTACCAGTGTCAACTTGGAGAAGAAGCTATTATTGTGTTTCAGTTTAACAGGACACACAGGGGTGTAGACGGCGGGGGGGGGGGGGGGGGGGGGAGGGCTTAAGTCCCCCCAGATTTTTCAGGTTATTTATTTTTTTGTAAACTGCATATGATGTGCATCATTGTAGTGGTTTGGTAAACAGTATTTAACCATGACAGTAGTGGTTAACATGTATAAGTATGGTAACATTGTAAAAGCTGCTTAGAGAACTTGAATCCACTATGAAATAGAGCCTAACCTATACTTGTGTACATATTTGAATATTACTCTAATTTGCTCTCTTACACCTCTTGGATTTCTTTTTGTGCACAATACAACTCCATGTATTTTGAACCCAGCTCTAACCTAAATGATTTCTGAGTACGTTTGGGATGATGTGATTTTTGCTCCAAAATGTGTTTACAACACAGGCATCTACAGCAAACCAAAATAGTCTCATATATCACTTCACACTTTTCCTAGAACATGAAATAGTTTTCCTCTTCTGATCACATAGATCAACACCACCCATGTTTAGGTTGTATCCTTTCACACAAACTGGACAGCTAATGTCTTTTATACTACCATCAAATTGTCTTCTTCTTACAGACACTGCATCATCAAAGTTATAGGTTATAGTAAACATTCAAGAAGCTGACACTTTTTAGTGGCATTAACACTCCCACCACCAACAACAGATTTGAACTCACCCCTAGTCCTAGTCCTCAGTGTTGCATTTGCAAGCTGAGCAGGGAACAAATCTACAATTGCAACGTGTTGCAGAGTAAAGGTAAGTATTGTGAACCAGAAGCTCCTGACACAGCTTTATCATACATCCCAACCATTCAAGATGATATAGAGGGACAAAATAGAGGAAAATGTGGGATTTTGAGCAAAAAATAGGGACAGGTCATCGAAGTTGTAAAGATGAGACGAGATGTCGAAAGCATGCCCTTTATCATTCCATTCTAATCTATTTTTTTTTTTAATTTTTGTAGGTGGCTGTGCATGGTTGGTCTCCATGATTGGCTACTTCTGACCTCTTAATTTAATGCATGAAAATTAGCTATGTACACTATCATTATTATAGCTATTATTGACTTTTGAACAGTTAGCTGTTATACTCCATTGTTGCAGTCCTAAGAGTGCAGTTGGTGTTGCTAGTTCAAAACACTTACTGTCATTGTTAAGCTTACAAGCAACAAGAGCACAGAGTGTATGTTGTTCCAGTTGAGATTGATAGCTAGATACATATACAATACTTTCAGTTCAAAATCACAGTGAGTGAAATTTTCCCCTCTTCTACTAGCACTGGTCCCAGAAGATTTCCACTCTGTCTGGTAGCTACAATCTCTTTTGGCTCTGGGTCTTTTAGCCTCAGGATGACCATCCAGGTAGCCTGTAAAATGATTGATCAAAACTGGGTGTGGCTTATGTGGTATTATTATAATTTTATTCTAATTAATGACCCTTAATAACCGTTGGCTGCACTGCCTGCAGCTAGCTTTAGCCAGTGACCGACTGAGTTAAGTGCCTGACTGCTGGGAGAGAAAGTGGGACTGAAGTGAGCTAAATCGGGATAGCGGGACATAACACAAATTTCGGGACTGTCCCGCCGAAATCGGTACAGTTGGGAGGTATGCTTTATAGACGAAAAGAAGTTGTCTACAAATAAAGCATACCCTTTGTTGTGATAAGTTTGGGAAAGGGATAGGACTACTTTTTCTCCAAGATTATGCACTGTGTTTTACCTGTGTAAACAACTGAAGTTCAATATCCTGATGCTTCACATATGCACCAGACTTTTATCCTTGCTTAGTTGGTTTGAGAGCATAGTTGCCAACTTTTCCAGATCAAAATGCGGGACAGGAAGCCACACCCCAAGACCACACCTACTTTAGAAGTTCATTTGACCTTTGCACTTCAATGGTTAGCATTTCTGTTAGCTCAGCTAGCTACTTCCTAGATCCTCTAGTGCAGTTTTTTTGCACTTCTGCACATGATCAATGCTGAATAGGCAAAAATGAGTTTGCAGAACTTGCAATTTGGCGAAGTCGGGACAAGTCATTGTTGGAGCTCTCAGTCGGGCGGGAGTGGGACTTCAGCTGAAAAGTCGTGAGTGTCCCGCCCAGGTCAGGACAGTTGGGAACTATGTGAGAGGGAGTGCACTTCTACCCTTGAACCCTACCATAGCCTCATCAATTGAAATTTCACATAGGGGTCTGTATGCAGCTAGCAACCATCTGGAGAACAGGTGAGATTTTATGTGGTTTGTCATGCCCAGGTTGATCTCAAGGAACTGCAGTATTGTTGTCATTGAAGTGAAGATTGCTCAATAATACTCGGAACTGTCTATATGGCCAGGAGGAGACTAATTGTGGACAACCAAGATATGGCTCGGAACTGTCTATATGGCCAAGGTGATACTAACTGTGGATAACCAAGATATGGCTCGGTAGACCAATAATCTGCTAGATTAGGTAATTTTTTATGCCCATGAGTGTGATCCATTTTTGATTTTAGTTTGAAGTACAACTTTCCCAACCCAGTAGAGGCGTGGACCGCTGAGCAGCAAACAGATTTGTCTGAGTTAATGTGATCAATGATATCTGAACTCATCATTACTTCAAAGAAATTGACTGAAGTATATAGCATCTGGTGGAAAAGTGACAGTAGAGCCAGGTGATTCATTAAAAGATACAACTGATGGTGTAAGAGAAAGTACAGCTGGGTAGGTGGAGGAACAACTGGAGTTGGGGTGGGTGGAGGAACGACTGGAGATGGGGTGGGTGGAGGAACGACTGGAGATGGGGTGAATGGAGGAACGACTGGAGATGGGGTGGGTGGAGGAACGACTGGAGATGGGGTGGGTGGAGGAACGACTGGAGATGGGGTGTGGGTGGGGAAATGACTGGAGATAAAATCAAATCGGTGGTACAAGAACTGGAGTTGGAGGATCAATGACTGGAGTAGGTAAAATTGGAACAGCAACTGGAGGAGATAAGTGTTGGAGTTATATCCATTGGCTGAGGAGATAGTGTTGGAGTTGTATCATTGGCTGAGGAGATAGTGTTGGAGTTATATCCATTGGTTGAGGAGATAGTGTTGGAGTTGTATCATTGGCTGAGGAGATAGTGTTGGAGAGATATCCATTGGCTGAGGAGATAGTGTTGGAGTTGTATCATTGGCTGAGCCAATGAAGTTGAAACACTAAACATAGCACTGACTAGGCCATCACCATCATTGCCAGAAGACAAATCCATAAGTTATTGAATAAGACCATCTATCTATGTAGGTGCTCGATCAAGTGGACTAGTTGGCTCCCAAACTGCAAGGAAGTCATCACAGTCATCATCAGATTCATTCCAGTTAAGATCATGACATCATCATTTTCTATTACAAACTGTGCAGCAACTAACTAGCTCCTACCTATTACAACTTCTATAATAGTATTATTATAATCATTGCTCACTCAGCTAAAATTAAAAATTCTACTGAGCATGCTCAGTACTGGGATCTATTATTATGTCCCAGTGTAAGTCCTAGGGATAAAATTGTTGAAAACTAGCAGCAACTTTTTATTATTACAAAAAACAGCAATATACACACACACGTGGTTAATCAATACATACACATGGTTAATCAAGCAACATAGAATGTTCTAGAAGGTTCTAAAGTACTAACTAATTAAAAGTTTCACACTAATTTTCTCACAAGTGTTATTTCCAACACTCCTCACTTCGAGAAAAATAATTCAGAATAGGAGTTAAGCCAGCCATTCTCCTCAACTTCTCCAAGTTGTTGTGGCTTAGTCCTTTGGTTAACATATTGGCAATCATGTCTTCTGTAGGACAGTACTTTAGCTCAATAGATTTATCAGTAACTCGCTCACGAATGAAGTGATGCCTAAGATCAATGTGTTTTGCCCTACCATGAAACTGAGGATTCTTTGCTAGAGAAATAGCAGATTGATTATCTTCATAGATCACAGTTCCCTTGGTTCATGTCTGCCACTCAATTCTGTAACAAGCTGTCTTATCCATATTGCCTCCTGCACAGCACCTGACAGAGCAATGTACTCCGCCTCAGCAGTAGATAAGGCCACTGAACCCTGCTTCTTACTCTTCCAACTAATTCCAGCACCACTCAGCTTGAAGATGTACCCAGAAGTAGACCTCCTATCATCCAAATCACCAGCCCAGTCAGAGTCAGAATAGCCAAAGCAAACATGTCCATCATCACTAGTGTACAAGAGGCCAAGATCAGTTGTACCCTTAAGATATCTAAGAATTCGCTTAACAGCTGTCCAGTGCTGCTTCGTAGGGTCTGAACAGAATTTGGCCACATTGCTCACGGCAAAAGTTATGTCTGGTCTCGTTCCAGTTGACAAGTAGAGTAAGCTACCTACTACTGATTGGTACATCCTCTGATCAACCTTATCCTCTCCATCTTTAGCCTTCATCAGTTTTGTACTTGGATCAGTGGGTGTGGCCACATACTTGCATCTTTCATCCCAAATTTCTCCAATACCTTGTCAACATAAGCTGGTTGTCCTATCCACACATCTCCAGTGCTATTGTCCTGAATGATCTTCATCCCAAGAAAGAAATGCAACCCACCGAGATCCTTCACATCAGATCTCTCAGCCAGAGAAAGTTTGAAATTCTCCACTTGCCTCTCATCCTTTCCAGCAATAATCATATCATCCACATACACACCAATAATCATCTTGCCACCAGACCCCACATAGATGCAAGGATCATTTGTTGATTGCACAAATTCAAGCTGCTTCAAATACCCATCCAAAATAGAATTCCAACAACGTGGAGCTTGCTTCAGTCCATAAAGACTACGTTTGAGCTTGCAAACCAGATGCTCCTGTCCCTTCACCACAAAACCCTTTGGCTGCTGCATGAATACCTCCTCTTCAAGGGTTCCATTGAGAAATGCAGTAATTACATCTACCTGATGAAGTTTCAGACCTCTTTGCACAGACATAGCAACCAACATTCGAAGTGACTCCATTCGAACAACAGGACAGAATGTTTCATCATAGTCTGCTCCCTTCACTTGTGTGAAACCTTGGGCTACCAGCCTAGCCTTGTAACGCTCCACCTCACCGTATTCATTGGTTTTCACTTTAAACACCCACTTACTTCCAACTGGTTTACGATCCTTTGGCATCTCAACCAGCTCCCACACCTCATTATCCATTAGTGAATGCATTTCTGCTGCCATGGCATCTTCCCACTTCCTCTTCTGCTGACTATTGAGTGCTTCCTCAAAAGTGGTTGGTTCATCAAGGCTGTCTTTGGCATAAGACACACTCTCCACATAGTAATCTGGCATCACTGGTTCTTCCACACTTCGACCTGCAACATCTTCTTCTCTGTTTCATTTTGTAAATCTTCAGTGGGTGAAGATACCTCCAGCTCCACATAATGAGTTGGCTTCACTTGACTAGGCTCCTTCTCTAACCCAAACTCCATCTCGTTAAACTTCACATCTCGACTGTACCTCACCTTTTCAGCTCTGTCAGGATCATACAGCCGATAGCCTTTGACTTCTGTGCCATACCCAACTAGCACACATCGTTTAGCCACTGGATCTAGCTTCTTCCTCTCATCCTTCATGATTAGAGGATAGCTTACACAACCAAATGCTCGAAGATGCTTCACATTAGGCTTCTTCCCATTAAGAGCTTCAAATGGAGTTTTTCCTTCTACGGCCTTGGTTGGACTTCGGTTCCTTAAGTAGACAGCTGTGCACAATGCCTCTCCCCAAAACCTCTGATCCAGATGGCTCTCAATCAGCATAGTCCGGACCATCTCCATCAGTGTGCGATTTAGTCGCTCTGCTACCCCATTCTGTTGAGGGGTCTTTGGGACAGTAAGTTCATGACGAACTCCTTCTGACTTGAGGTACTCCTGGAACTGTTGCCCTATGTATTCACCACCATTGTCTGATCTCAACACCTTCAGCTTTCTACCACAACCATTCTCAACCATAGCTTTCCACTCCAGAAAGCGTTTGAAGACTTCATTTTTCTTCTTCAGCAGATATACCCAGACTTATCTTGACTTATCATGTGAGGAAATATTCTGCACCACCACAAGTGATTTTGTATTGACCTTTCCACACACATCACTATGAACTAGCTCCAATAGTTCCTTTGCACGTTCTCCACTGGCAGAAGGAAAAGGGTTCCGATGATGTTTATCGCATAATTCGATCCATTCAATGGCACAACAGCTACTGTTCTAGACTCAGCCATTTTCCACACTTGTTCACCTGTCACTACACAACTAGAAAGTTTAATAGACTAAAGAGTTCACTCTCTGTAGCTAGTAGGTTGGGTGACTGGGCCCATAACCTGTTGAAAACTAGCAGCAACTTTTTATTATTACAAAAACAGCAGTATACACACACGTGGTTAATCAATACATACACATGGTTAATCAAGCAACATAGAATGTTCTAGAAGGTTCTAAAGTACTAATTAAAAGTTTCACACTAATTTTCTCACAAGTGTTATTTCCAACATGAATTTGCTCTTTCAACTATCGCAACAGTTATTGACAAGACATGAAACATATTGTGCTGAGGAGTAGCCAGGAATTTTTACATACGTACAGATAGGGTTGGGATTTGTGACCACATAGTGCAGGAAGTGCACCATCTAGGGGAGTCTGGAGGCATGAAATTTTTGTATTTTAGACCTCTTTGATTAAATCTGGTGGCATTTCAGACAGTCTAATAGCCACCCACGTGTACTATGTTAAGAACTTGATGACACTAATAAATTTTGCTTGACTGTAAGATGTCCAATTCTATGAACTGAATCTTTTGAGGATATTCTTTCTAGAAACATCCATATCTCAGTGAATGTAAAGAAGAGCAAGACCACATAACCTTTCTTCACTCATAGTTGATCTACTCCAAGACTTCAGTGTATGCATTGCAGCTCACATAGCACGGAACCAACAGGCAATATGTGAAAACAATTTTGAAAACTATGTGCAGATTTGGTCTTTATTTGCTAGTTTTAAGGAATCCAACTCAGAAAATTCGTTGATACAATGTTCAAAAATAATATCTTGAAGTATGCTTCAGCACTGTAATTACAGATATTAAATGTTGCATCAAAATTTAATGCATTAGTTTTACAATAGCAAAAATATATTGAGGCAAGTGCCTCAGTTGCCTCTACAGTAACTACTCTATGTTGTGGTGATATTTTGGATATGATTTAGCAGAAAAATTAATCTTTCAGAAAGTGAGGAAGTCCTTCAGATAGAAACTTTAAACCTGTACAACACAGAGGTGTTATCATCCTCAGTCTGTAGCTGTTTTTCAACAACTAAACTAACAAATAATTTATAATAATTTATTATAAATGGTCTATGTCATTATCAGCTACTCTGGGATGTTTTCTCAATTCCAGGTATGTTGAATAGGCTCTGTTTACAAAGTACAGTTATGCTATATTATATACCACAACCCATGCCAGGCTCTATGAATATGAACGTAAAGTGTAATTGTTGCTGCTTGTGGCACAGCTAGCACAAAACTGTTTCTTACAATTCTACCACAAGTATTGAAAAGGGAGGGGAGGCAATTGCCCCTTTTGCAGACACACACCCCCTTCCCCCCTTCTGGATCCACCTCTGAAAAGAGCTGCAATTTGACTCAAGGAGGAAGATGAAGGAGGGGGATTCCTGCATGAAGTGCAGAAGCAAAAAATATTCAAGATAAGTGTAAGAGAGCAAATTAAAGTATTATTCAAAATGAATATTTTAATATGTACACAAGGCTATATTTCATTTGAAGATAGTGGATTCTGTACTGAAACATCTTCAACATCACTTTCAAGATAGTAAAGCTATATTTTAGAATACACTGATTGAAAAACATTATTAGCTCACCAGTTCAGGCTGACTGCTGGCTAATTCAGACTGATAGTTGGCCTTAAATTTAATTCACCTGGCTTTAAAAGAAGTGCTAAACCACAATCTTAGAGATTCACAGACATGCTACTAGCTACTAGCAACTAGGCTAAGAAAGTTCCCACTCTAAGCAATGTTACCATGATTACCTGTTAACCATTACTGTCATGGTTAAATACTGTTTACCAAATCGCTATATACAATGCACTTACAAAAAAAAAAATAATAAGCCAGAGCCTGAGCTTATTAGCTATTATTATTAGTTTATCTCATTTTCTGAAAAATCTGGGGGGGCTTAAGTCCCCGTCTACACCCCTGATCAGCTATATACCACCATTCAATTCTCATTTAATGTATATACATGTCTGAGCCAGTGTTGTGTGCAGTATCTTTATAGCCTATACACAGGACATTGCTAATTGAACTTCAAAAGACGAAACCACGCCCACACGTACTATGATTATTATATAATTTATTGGCTAGATTCAAACTCTAATAAGTGCCTCACATAACTGGAATTATTGTATTAATATTAATAATGATGTAATAAATATAATAATTATTCATGATTAGCTATGTGGTTAGGGTTTTTTTCCTTATTTTTCTTGCAATTCCTTGATCTGTGAGTTCCACAGCTCCTGCTAGCTCCTCCCATGATGGAGGTGGGTCGACTCTCTTGTGCCACTCTGACAACATTTCCCGAAGACAGTCTTCACAACGTTTATAATTGTATTCAATCTTTTTAAGGAAGTGATTGTCCAAATTTAACAGAATGCCTACATTGTGCCAGTCATAAGCTAATGGAAAAAGTGTTCTATACGAATTCATTAAGGCAAGTTCAAAGCTCTCTTCAGAAGCTAATAACTGCAAGGCTCTTTCTCTTTTCTCATTTCTCAATTCTAATCTGGACTCACCAGGATCACATGTTTGGGTAATACTGAGAAGTTCAGAGTATCTTGTTGAAGATGGTCGTTTTCTTGTTCGTCTGTTTATCCCACCAGCTCCATGCTCCATCAGTAACTCTGTGATTTCAGAGTGGCCATTGTCTGTGCTGAGTTTGAGAGCTGTCATGCCTATACTTGTCTCTATATTTACTTCAGCTACGTACTTCAACAGAAGCTCCACTATCTCCAGGTAACCATTGTGGCTACTCAGCATCAGGGCTGTCATTCCAAATGTATTTTGGAGGTTGACCTCTGCACCGTGCATTAAGAGGACTTTTGTTACTTGTTTTTGGCCAGCAAGACAACTGAGCATTAATGCTGATGTCCCACTATTATCCTGAATGTTGATCTGAGACCCTCTCTCTAAGAGTAACAGGATTATGTCTAGGAATTCACCTGCAATGGCCATCATTAGAGCAGACCAACCTTTGCTGTCCTGTAAATCAATGGCAGAATTGTATCGTATGAGAAGCCTGCAAATGTCCACACGTCCACTGGTACTTGCTTCCATCAAGCTGGTCATGCCTTCCTTGTCTTGTAAATTCACATATGCCTTGGACTTTAGCAGAAGCTTGACGAGTTCAGCATGTCCTTCAGCGGATGCTATACTCAATGCACAGGACCCTGATCCATCCTGATGGTTGATGTCAAAGCCACTGTCTATTAAAACAGATATGATTTTGGCATATTTCATCCAGTTAACTTGCTTCAACATTTCTGCAATATCTCTGGTAGAAGCCTCGGATGTGAGTGAAAGTAGATCGCTGCTGCTGATCAGTCTGATAAAACAGGTCCAGTAGGTCGATCCTGTGTCATCCATTCTATAAAGATTGCTAACATCTACTCCTAGCTGAATTAGTAGCTGAAACATTTCTGTAACTCCGAATGCACAAGAAAGGAACAAGATGCTGGGCTTGGTACATTGAACTCGCTGTAGGAGGTTGCTATCATGGGCAAACAGCATTTGAATTATGATGTTATACTTTTCCCAGATTTCAGATGCACTGCTTTTAGCATTGTGAGTATTACCAGATATCATCTGTCGGAGATTAAAGGTCACTAGGTCATAATTTTCTTTAATTTGCGCCAATACTATATTTCTGAGTAAATAGAAGAGATTGTAGACTTTAGCACCGTGCTGTAACAGTAAAGAAACTATCTCTGTATTTCCTCGAATGACTGCCTTGTCCAATGCGGTACCAGGTATATCTTTGTCTTGGGGTGTTGACAATGGCTGCATTTGATTAAGAGGTTGATGAAGAGATGAATAGTCTGAAAAATTGCTGGTATTAACAAGTGCTCCTGCTGTGAGAAGTGATTCCACTATTTCACTGTGTCCCAATAAACTAGCATACATCAATGAACTGTTACCAGAGTAATCTCGGTGGTCTATTTCCACCAATGTGTTGAAAGGTTCTTTGCTAAACAAAACTTGATTCACAACTGATAACTGCCCATTCATACTTGCCAATGAAAGTGCAGATGAATATAACATATTCTTTAGATTTACATTGGCTCCACGGTCTAGAAGTAGTGAAGCAGCTGATCCATTACTATTTAGAATAGCTAGCATCAAGGCAGTGTTACCATGATTATCTTGTAAGTCAATATCTGCACCAAATGCTATAAGCATTCGAACACATGATGTGTCATTAACACACACACATGCAATCATAAGGGAAGATTGCCCATTATTTTCTCTCATGTTGATATGTGCACCATTTTGAAGTAGCATTGCAACTGTTTCTGTGTGGCCATTTTTACTTGCTATCATCAAAGAAGAAAAACCATCATTTTCTTGTATGTTGACGTGAGCACCATTTTGAAGTAGCATTGAAACTGTTTCTGTGTGGCCATTTTGACTTGCTAACATCAGAGAAGAAAAGCCATTATTTTCTTGCATGTTGATATGAGCACCATTTTGAAGTAGTACTGCAACTGTTTGTTTGTGGCCATTTTGACTTACTATCATCAAAGAAGAAAACCCATTATTTGCTTGCATGTTGACGTGAGCACCATTTTGAAGTAGTATTGCAACTGTTTCTGTGTGGCCATCTTGACTTGCTAACATCAAAGAATATGCCCCATTATTTTCTTGCATGTTGATGTGAGCACCATTTTGAAGTAGTATTGCAACTGTTTCTGTGTGGCCATTTTGACTTGCTATCATCAAAGAAGAAAACCCATCATTTGCTTGCATATTGATGTTAGCGCCATTTTGAAGTAGCATTGCGACCGTTTCTGTGTGGCCATTTTGACTTGCTAACATCAAAGGAGATACTCCATAATTTCTTTGCATGTTGATGTGAGCACCATTTTGAAGTAGCATTGCAACTGTTTCTGTGTGGCCATTTTGACTTGCTATCATCAAAGAAGAAAACCCACTATTTTTTTGCATGTTGACGTGAGCACCATTTTGAAGTAGTATTGAAACTGTTTCTGTATGGCCATTTTGACTTGCTATCATCAAAGAAGAAAAACCATCATTTTCTTGCATGTTGATGTGAGCACCATTTAGAAATAGCATTGTGACTGTTTCTGTGTGCCCATTTTGACTTGCTATCATCAAAGAAGATGCCCCATTATTTGCTTGCATGTTGACGTGAGCACCATTTTGAAGTAGTATTGCAACTGTTTCTGTGTGGCCATTTTTACTTGCTAACATCAAAGAAGATGCCCCATCATTTTCTTGCATGTTGATGTGAGCACCATTTTGAAGTAGTACTGCAACTGTTTGTTTGTGGCCATTTTGACTTGCTATTAGCAAAGAAGAAAACCCATCATTTTCTTGCACGTTGACGTGAGCACCATATTGAAGTAGCATTGCAACTGTTTCTGTGTGGCCATTTTGACTTGCTATCATCAAAGAAGAAAAACCATCATTTTCTTGTATGTTGACGTGAGCACCATTTTGAAGTAGCATTGAAACTGTTTCTGTGTCGCCATTGAGACTTGCTATTAATAATGAAGTAGTTCCATCATTTCTTGGTAAGTTTATCAGGCTTTGATTTGTGTTGAGTATCTGCTGTGCTATTTCAGTATGCCCTCGAACACAGGCACACATTAGAGCATGTAGACCTTCCTCATTCTGCAAATCAGTCTTGATTCCTGGCACCTCTAACAGATCTCTAACATAATCAGAGTTTCCATGTAAGCAGGCCACCATCAACTGAGAATACTGTCTTCCATTGATCTCCACTAAACTATTGATATCAGAACTTTTCTCCACTGCTAAAGCTAGCACTGTTTCATCTGACCAATTCAGGCTCATAGCTAATATCTTACCCTTTTCTAGATAGATGCTCTAATAACTGCTCTTGATTGTTCTGCTGCTGATAAGGAAGTCTAAAGGCTGTAATGCGGCGGACTAAGAGACCGGTTTACAGATAGATCTACTTTCAGACAGCTATACCAAACTGTAAACAACCTCTCTCTAGCTGTATTTTGGCTTTAACAGTCACACCCTTTCACTGGAGCCTCCAGAAATGAACGGGCCGGATACGGATCGCAAGTATCACATATGCCATGGAGCGATTCTTCCGTAAACTGAGCCTCACGTCCTGAAAAGGTAATTATAAGACTAGGAAAAATAAATTAATAGTTTCTCAGGCCCGCCCGCTTCCTGTTGGCTAGCCCCGCCTTACATGCGGATCAATGGCACACGTGATGTCACGAGATGGTCACGGGGCCAAACATGGCTTTGTTAGTGTCAACGAAGATGCTCTTGGAGTTCTCATCCAGTACTATTCTAGCTAGAGAATGGCGTATTGTGATGCTAGTTGAAGAAGAATCGTCTATGGTGACATTTGCAGACCTGTACCTAAAGATTGTAGATCATTCCTTGGATCCATTGGAGCCTTTTATTGTCCCAGCTGATGAGAGGAGCGCTCCAATTAGAGTACAGATTGGGAAGACTCCTGGAGACGGTAGCTTTCAGGACGTTCCTTTAGCAGTGAAAGTGAAAGATGCTGTAGCTGTGTTTGGCATGTACATCAAGTTCTTTGTGAAGTATGAGAATCATCAAAGCTCATCTGTTTCAAGTATTGTTAGTGTTAGTGGACAGAGGAATGCTGCTGAAGTAAGTAACATTATGGGAGACTGTAGAAATGAAGTGTATGAGTATGTTGCCTCTTATAGGTGTTGATGGCATCACAAACGAAACTGTATTTGCCCGGTCTTCCATCTGAATCAGCAATGAGCAGGAGTAAGAAAGATTGTTTGAAGAAGGACATTATTATGTTGTTGCAGGAGAAAGGGCTGGGATGGACATATTTCAATCTCTCTACTTGTGGAGAAAACTTTGTATCTACAATGACAAATGTGCTTTGGTACTTGGATGGTCATTATAAGGCTCTTGACGACCGTTCATGCCGCATTCCTGATGAGTTCAAGGCTTTTGAAGGCTATAATAGGCCTGAACTGAGTAAACATCGGAAGAAGGATAGTACCAACCTTAGTGCTAATACTTTAGATGCATATACCGATGGTCTAAACCAGATTTTACTTCATCCGTGTTACGACCAAGAGAAATGGGCTCCAATGAAGAGTTTGATTTGCACTCTTGCTGAAAGTATGGCCAAATAGGCTCGGTATTTGTGTGACAAGAATAGGGTAATGCAGGAATATCACCAGTCCCCTACTGCAGTCCGAAGTACTTCTGATAGTGAAAGTTTTTGTATCCTTCCAAAAGTACCATGGGTCAGGCCAGATCTAGCTTTGCTGTATAAAAGCCTTCAAGATGCTCTTGATGAGAAGTCAGACTATGAACCTATTCTTTTGAATGATTTTGCGCCTGCCAATACAAGGTACAGTTAAAATTTTATAAGTTGTGAATGATACTTGCTACTTTTTATGTGTAGGCAACGGCGTACATATGTTGATAACCTGAAAGCTTCACCTGTTCTGCCCTATAAGACTATGCTGTATAACTATGCCACAGGAAATAGTACTGGCACATTGCATTTCTTATGGAAGGTTCCTAGTGATGCCTCAGAAGAGATGCTTACAGCTGGAAATTCAGGGGTATTGCACAAGATAAAGCCCTCTCTTCCTGTTTTTCACACACGATGCATGAAAAGGCAATTTTTTCACGACATCAGTCTGTTCAATGTTTCCAAGCCGGCTGTTTTAAGAGAAGTATACAGGCGTTTGACAGGTATGTGTTTTAATAATGTATATTTATTTATGTTTATTTTATTTTTGATTTCAGGTGATTCTTCAGCAAGTGAAAATGCTGATCAAGTCATCATTGATGATCGCATTCGGTTGATTATTGATACACAAGATCCCAAGCTTGTAGATGACTTGAGGCATCTAAATACAGGTAGACAACCTAAATATGATGCATTTTGGGATGAGTGCAAGAAGTACCTGTCAGAAGTCGTGGAGACGTCTGTGAATGAGCGGCGACATGGTGAGGTGTCCTATATGGCAAAAGCTCTCTCAACAAGGGATCTTTTGAGTGAAGTGGCAAAGTGCTGTCCTGAAGGTGTCCCTGTACCATCAAAACAGTGGCTCTGCCTCCAGTTTTGGCCTAAAAATCCCAGCTTAAAGTCTGCTTTACAATATACTGGCAAACTTCAGATTAAGTTTATGGTCCAGGCTAGGCAGCTTAGAAAAGCCCACCCTGATTCCCATTACTGTTCTGCATTGTATCGCTATCTACGAGAGATGAGCATCAAGTTCAAGGAAAATTCTCTCCTCATATGCATGGATGATAAGCATAAATGTAAGGTTGGGGAGCCAAACCTACCTGTTGCTGCAGTTGAGCGAGGAAAGCAGGTGATAGTGTCTAGCAGTGGGCAGAAGTTTGCTGTGGTTGACCATGACTTCACCAAGTATAGCATCACACCCAGTGTGACTCTCTTTACTGATATCCTGATAGTATTGAAGGCTCATTTTATAGAGGACAAGTTTTTGTTGGTATTAAGGATGCAGTTTTAGAGGCTTCTAGTCCCTTGAGGCACAGCACAGAGCTTTACAAGGTGATGCTTGAGCGTGGCAATTCTCCACCAATTTTATTACTGTTTACAAATGGTGGGCCCGACCACAATGTCACTTTTTTTAAGGTGCAGTTGGGTTTAATTGCTCTCTTTTTACATCTGGACCTGGATTTACTTGAGGCTTTACGTACAGCCCCGTATAATTCATGGAAGAATCCTTGTGAACGTGTCAATTGCATCCGCAATATTGGCCTCCAAGCAGTAGGATTGATGAGGAAGCAAATGCCAGATAATATGGAGGAGCCCTTGAAGCACTGCACCTCAATGGATGACATCCACAAGGAAGTTAGCAAGAACCAGGCACTCAAAGAAGCTCTTCAAGACTCCATTGAGCCTGTCAAGCTGCTATTGATATCTGTTTTTCAGCACCTTGAGTTGAAAAGGCAGCCCTTCAAAGTATTTTGTGCTGCTTCAGATCATGAAATTGAAGGTTTTTTTTATATATTACGAAACATTGAACCAAATATTACACAGGAACATCAGAAGAGAAAGTGCTTGTCAGATCTGCCAAAGCTGAAGGAATTTATTGATCACTGCTGTTATTTTCGTAGGTATGTTTTCGGTGTAAAGAAACGTGGTGAGTCCAATTGCAAGATTTGTAAACCAGTGCACCTACCAAGAGATGCATTTGACAAACTTCACCATTTACCCGACCCTACTGCTGATGGTGAGCATTACAAGCCCTTTGATGACCTCTATGGTACTGAAACGTCTGAAAGCGAACTACCATCTTTGAAAAACAGTCCCAAGGAGTCACATGGAATGCCCTTTTCACCAAATGCCCAAACCACACGTATGTTGATTATGTGTAGTGAGTGTCTTAGACCTCGTGTTTTGTACAGTAAGCACAAGTTAACATTTTGTGAGGAGGAGGCAGTGCAAAGGTCAATTCAGAATTTGCTTTTCAGCTGTGGCAGCAATTTAAAGGGATTACAAGTGGAAATGCTTCCTACGTATACAAGTTCAACCTTTTTGAACACGTTTTTGTTCGAGAAAACATCACATGTGATGACTGTATTGAGATTCCATATTATTCAAGTGAGAGGTTTGAAGATATATGCATTTACTGTGGTTGCAAAGTGTCTAAGCTTGTTGAAGGACATTATCCACTCTGTCCAGTATGCAAACAGCAAGGTAAATCACCTGTATTGAAAAGGAAAAGGAAGCTAAAGACAAATTGAACATTTCATACTTTAAAAAAAAATTTTTCTTCATGTAAGTCACCTTTTTTCTAATTATACCAAGTGGGTGTGGTCAGCAAAAAAAATAAAAATAAAAACCTCCCTCCAAGGCATGGCATGCAGCTGCATGCAACCAAGCAGGCATGCAATTCTATGTACATGGGTAGTGTGAGTCTGTGTGACATGATTATTGATAGTAGTGATGAAGGAATCATGATTTCACTAAGGGTGCAAAGGTCAACCAAAAATTCTTACCTATTAAGCTGGCATAAATCTCAAGGCTTAGGCTTCCCTATTAGTCTCAAAATTATGCTGGCATAATTGGGCAAGGCCTACTAGCTAGCTACTTCCGTGGGCAAGTAAATGCTTTAGTTCCTACACTCAGGTGCATATTATAATTATTATTATTTAAATAGGAGCTATCTTCATTTCGTCGTTCAAGCAGTGTGAGTTTGGGGTTGAGGGTGGGGAGGTGTTTAGCTAGTTGTTTGTCTAAATGTTTACAACCAAAATAGCTAACCAGCTAGGATAGCTAATAGCTAATAATTATCTAGATAGCTACTCTTGTGTTATAGTTCTTTTAAATGACAAAGGATGCCCAATAGGGAGAACAAAGCAGGGGGGTAGGAAGCAGGGGGGCACCGGGTGCTGGTGCCCCCCCCACTTTTTATAGACCTTTGCAGTTTGTGTATAGTATTATAGTGTGTGTGCATGTGTGTGGTGATAGTAAGTGCTTCACTATTTTACACTTCACTTGTATTACTAATCACAAAATCCATGACCATACATGTAACTTTTAAGGCTCACATGTAGGGATGTCCACATTATGCTCACAATTTTGCCCATTATGCTATGCCAGCAATTCCAGGAATTTACCTATTACGCTAATAGAATTACCCATTATGCTCCCACATAACCACCATATGCCTTTAAAATTATATTGTAACATGATACTAGCTTCAATATAATTTTCAAGTGAATTGTTGAAGGTATGGACCCACATAGTACACAGAGAGGGTATGGACCCACATAGTACAGGTATGAACCCACATAGTAAACAGAGAAGGTATGGAACCACATAGTACATGTATGAACCCACATAGTACACAGAGAGGGTATGGAACCACATAGTACAGGTTAGGGATGTCCACATTATGCTCACAATTTTACCCATTATGCTATGCCAGCAATTTTACCTATTATGCTCATAGAATTATGCTCCCACATAACTACAATATACTTTTAAAAATTAATGATTATAATATTATCGTAACATGATACTAGCTTCAATGTAATCTTCCAGTGAATTGTTCTGTTGGTGTGTAGTGAAAAGACATGTTCAGCAGCTGCTGAGCTAGGCTGCACAAGTATGAAAAGCAGAGGCCCAATTAGTTAAATCCTTCTCATGATTTTTCCACCATGTAGTGTCCAGCCTTCTAGGACAGGCAGGAAGTAAAATACACATTATAGTTAATTAACTCCCCCCAAATGCCAGCATAATTCCTAATGCTCACTTAAACCTATTATGCTCCAGCATAATGTGGACATCCCTACTCACATGACATGACTCAAAAGAAGCTAAACTCCTTTTTTGATACAAGAGAGCGAGGCTTCTACTTCTGAACCTCTGAGTCAGAACCTTCAAGTGTTTGCATGGTGTGAGTTTAAGGGAAAGAGATTTGAAATTCCAGGGTTGCCAACTCTCCTGACTTTAAGGGTCCTCTCCTGGCTTCCTGTTTTCACTACTATATTTCACTATTAACCTCCTTTTTGCTAATATTATTGCTGTCTTACTAGAGGTGGATTTCAAAGATTCAAGCGTTAGCCTAAGTTGATGCTGTCACTTCCTCATAGCAATGCTTCAGCTGAATGTATTTTCAGTATGGTAAAAGCAATAAAAACTGATTCTCTTCATAATTCAACTCTATCTGCTTTAGTAGCAACCAAAGTGAATTTTGACAGATATTGTTATGAGCAGCAATCAAGTGCTGAACTACTCTGGCTGAACAAGTCAGCCGATCTTCCTACATAAAAAGTCTCCTTTTTTTTTCCTTTGGGGATTGGCAACCCTGTGATATTTCCTCTTGTTTTCCTTGTAAATGTGATTGTCAGTGCTGTATGAATAGCTATATTTTTTACCATCCATTGGATATGTCTGACTCCAAGGTGAGTCATGCACATCAGAGTAAAGGGTATAAAGAAGGAAAGCTTTAAGCTTACTCAAGTAAAATAAAGCCTAGTTGGTATGAAAAGTATTCCTGGATAAGTGTTTGCACACCTAAGTTCAAAATATTTCTTTACTAGCTATATGCCGTGGCAAAACTTCCTGCAAGTGTCAAAGTTTTACATTAAGGTTTGGAACCTGGAGAAAGGCTCTGCAGCACTTTCAGGAACATGAGAATAGCATGGCACATAGAGCAAATTGCTATTTATAAGGATAAGCTGAGTGAAGTAGATAAGGTGTTAAATTCACATTTCCTGTGACAAATGTGACTGCTGAAAGGTCATTTTCTTCTCTGATGAGACTGAAGACATACTTGAGAAGTACAATGACTCACTGTAGGCTGAACTATCTGTTCATACAGCAAGAACTGATGCACCTAGCTAACCTAGATAAAATAGCTGAAGATTATATCTCAGTTTTATTTTGGAAAAATTTATCAACTATCTATAATTTGTAACTTCACCCTGAAACTGTAATCTCAGATGACTGGGTAAGAAGAATGGGGGGGGATCTTTAGCTTAAATGGTGCCCCCCCACCTAAAATCATCTTCCTACCCCCCTGCAAAGGTTTTAGGAGGAGCAGGACTGGGGTGCATGCTCCAAAAACAGGCAATAAGTTGACTAATGAACAAATGCTAGCAGCATTAGATGATGTAAAGAAAGGAGTCTCAGCAAATTGTGCAGTAGATGCTAATGGTATTCCTTGATCAACATTAAAGGATCGCATCAGTGGAAATGTAGTATATGGTACAAACCCTGGACTAAGGCCATACTTAACTAAAGATGATGAGTCTGTTTTGGGTCATTCGAAGAAGATCAAGGTACAAGAGTGGCTGCAATGTGAATGCACTAGGTGGATTCCCAAGGAATGCATTCTCTCCAATGCCACCAACAATCTCTATCTTATGTTAATTTCATTTTCAAACGCTCCACCGTCATCAATAATTAACGGCCACCCATACACTCTGTATTATCAATTATCAGCCAAAATTACTTTAAATTGCCATCAAAACAAAACAGTGCAATACTAACTGAATTTTTCTGCTTTGATTACCCTTTACCAAATATTTTCAATCATTTCTTATTAGGGATGAGTAAATTATGCTATTTTTTAAACCTATTATGCTATGCTCTGATTCCTGAACTTTTACCTATTATGCTTTTTAAAATGTGCCTATTATTCCTCAATATTATGTTGCAATAAACCATAGTTATATATAATACAAATCAGCGGGAGTTGTATTGTAGTATAATGGAGGATTCAACATAGTCCTCTAAAGTATTTTGCCGACCACATCCATTTTCCAGCCTGTTAATTATTAAAACCCATTCAGTCTATGTGGTGCTAGACTGCTATATATACCGTATTTGCTGAAATTTTCGTCATTGTTTTAATTTCGGATGTCACTTTTATTAAGAAATATAAAAAGTTGAATAATTGGAGATGCACAGCACAGCATGCTGGGCTCCCTAGGCTCTTCCAGAATTAAAACAACATGAAGATTTGAAAAATGAATTATTAAGTAAACGAAAATTTCAGGAAATACGGTAGTAGTAGCACCACAGCACTCTCACACTTAACACATGCAGACTATAATGTGTGGGAGTCATTGATTGGCTGACAAGATACCACTAAACAGTACACACCATTCGCCAATGAAAAAAAAGAAAGAAAGAAAGAAAGGAAAAAAAAGGCCTATTTTGCTCAATTATGCCCTGAAAGGGATTATGCTCCAATGTAGCCTATTATGCTAAAAGAATATGCAGCTTAATTTACTCATCCCTATTTCTTATGCATTGATTTTTTATAACACATCTGGACGATAACCGAGGTCGGAGACTCCCGTATAGGGCTTGCCCAATTATGCTAGCATAATTTTGAGAATAATAGGCAAGGCGAGCATAATTAGAATTATAGGCAACTTTTTGAGCTAAGAAATAACATTTTTCGCTATCTATCACATCTATAGCTACATTTGGGCTGGGCTGGGCTGGGCTGGGCTGGGCTGGGCTACTCAACTCTGCATAGCCATTGCTGATGCTGCTACTGCTGCAGCTGCTTTCTTTTGAATCATGGCTTCTAGTTTAGGTGACCCTTTAGAAGGGACATCCACAGCTTTCAACCAAGAAGGTATACTCCAGACCTTGGGGTACTCCCTAATGAAGCTCCTACAACAGTTACAGCACCTAGCTTATTGAGTAGGCTAAAGCTCCCTCAACCACCTACTCTGGCAAGAAAAAGGAAGATCCCTCCAAGTGGAAAAAAGACTTCCAAAGTAATGCTCCAGTACAAGTTTGTTGCTGGCTAACTATTTTCTTTTTATAAAAATGTTCAGAATAGTTGACAATTTGTGTGGCATACTGGGGGCTTTCTTGGGAATAGCTAATAGGGGGAATTTTTGAAAATTGGAGAATAGCATAATAGGCAAAATCCTGAGCGTAATTGGGCAAGCCCTACTCCCGTACTTGAACTTTAGTTTCTCTCCTGCAGTAAGAGTATAAGACACAGTAACTAGCTTTGTACTTGCATTGTAGTAACTTTCTTTTGTTAGATCTTTTTAGCGGAGGCAGTAGAGAATTTGGGGCAAAGTCTGGCTGTTTAAAGAGGTCTTATGTTATCACCTGACTTTTGTGTGTGTGTGTTCGTGTGTGTGTGTAGGTAGACCCAAACCACTAGAAGGTAGATCAAGTGGTGAGTGAATTGGAGAGGTAGCTACCATGTGGTGGTGACTGCACATTGCATGAGACAAAGTGGTTTGGGTACTAGTCACACATTCACCTCTCTGCCTAATTCCTGTCTCTGGCACTTCTCTCCCAGCAGTCAACATCACACTCTCCCCCACTCTATACACTGTCTGTTGTGAGTGCTTGGAGGGCTGGGGGGGAGTTAATGGAAAGCGTGGAACTGACAGAGCCTCCAACTTGAAGTGAATAACTTCAATATAAAAATTGCTCACTTTCCGTATTTTTGTAGCAAATTCCGTAGCTGGCTAGTTTCATGACATGCATCATTCTTTATTATAAGACACACATCTACGTGTGCGTAGCTACGTATCTAAAGATTGAAGAAGTAGACTAGACTGTGAGCTAGAATTGAGAGTGTTGTAGCTAGAATTGAGAGTGTTGTAGCTATCATACTGCTTGATATAGGAGACACCGGAACAAGCTAGCTAATGCACCACAGGGGCGGAGGAAGCTTGAATTGATTGGTAGGGCAAAGCCAAGCTAATAGCCTATGGTTACCTTTCCTCTTTTCCAGGACTTAGGAAACGCATAGCCCTTGAACTGACCAAGTGCTGTAGAACGCATCTATTGCTGCATTAAGATTTCTTTTTCTCTTTCCAGCATATCAATGCTCTTGACAGGCAGATATTCCACATTCTTCAGGTAAGAGGAATAATCCACTCACACTTGTGTGCAGTTTGCTTGCCTTTTAACCGAGCAACTGCTTCCAAGTAGAATAGCACTGCAGTGATGTATCAACCAAGTCTGTACAGTCTGTGCAGTGATGTATCAACCAAGTCTGTACAGTGTACAAATCACAATTGATTCTTAGCAGTGATAATATAGCTACCACAAGACATAGCTATTCTTTTTGTGCTCTAGCACTCATGAAACAATAGCTAATAATGTGGAATACACTTACTCAGTCCAGTTGTTAAGAATTTTCCTGCTTACCTTCCACGTACAAACATACTTGACCCATCCACACACAAACTAGTTGTAGGCCTCCAGGAATTCACGGGGTTTAAACTGCTGTATAGTGATAAAGTTTGTCTCCAGCACTAAATATGACACCAAATCACAGACCTCTACAGGTGGTATGGTCTCCAACCACACGGATTTTTCCGTATTTTTACAGATTTAAACCTATAATAAATAGGGACTACGGAAATTGATTAAATTTATACGGAGATTAACTACGTAGCTGGATAACTGCTAGCTGTGAAATGACGTTGTGCAGGAGCTTAAAACAGTTCATTATAATAATTATAATAATTATTATAATAATAATAATAATAATAATAATAGAGCTTTTTCATCACGTGATCTTAATTGATTACGCGCAGGGCGCCGGCCATGTTGGTGTACAGCTATGGCGGATACACAGTCAAATTATGCTGAAAACCTCTTGCAAGAAGCAGTATAGGAGCCAAAATATAGCAGTAATGAATGGCTTGGATCCCTTTGGAGACAGCCCAGGCAGACCAATTGAGACCATACCACCTGTAGAGGCCTGTGGTTTGGTGTCATATTTAGTCAATGCTACTTCAAAATGGTGCTCATGTCAACATGCAAGAAAATGATGGATTTTCTTCTTTAATGATAGCAAGTCAAAATGGCCACACAGAAATGGTCAAAATACTACTTCAAAGTGGTGCACACATCAACATGAGAGAAAATTATGGGCATTCTTCTCTTATGATTGCATGTGTGTGTGTTGATGGCACATCATGTGTTCGAACGCTTATAGCATTTGGTGCAGATATTGACTTACAAGAAAATCGTGGTAACACTGCCTTGATGCTAGCTATTCTAAAGAGTAATGGATCAGCTGCTTCACTACTTTTAGACTGTGGTGCCAATGTAAATCTAAAGAATGAGTTTGATTCATCTGCACTTTCTTTGGCAAGTATAAAGGGGCAGATATCAGTTGTGAATCAAATTTTGTTCAGCAAAGAACCTTTCAACATATTGGTGGAAATAGACCATCTGGTAACAACAGTTCATTGATGCATGCTAGTTTATTGGGACACAGTGAAATAGTGGAATCACTTCTCACAGCAGGAGCACCAGCAATTTTTCAGACTACTCATCTCTTCATCAACCTCTTAATCAAATGCAGCCATTGTCAACACCCCAAGACAGAGATATACCTGGTACTGCATTGGACAAGGCAGTCATTTGAGGAAATACAGGGATAGTTTCTTTGCTTTTAGAGCACGGTGCTAAAGTCTATACAATCTCTTCTATTTACTCAGAACTATAATATTAATGCAAACTAAAGAAAATCTGGACCAAGCGACCTCTAATCTCCAACAGATGATGACCAGTAACACTCACAATGCTAAAAACAGTGCATCTGAAATCTGGGAAAAGTATAACATCATAATTCAAATACTGTTTGCCCATGATAGCAACCTCCTACAGCGAGTTCAATGTACAAAGCCCAGTGTCTTGTTCCTGTCTTGTGCATTTGGAGTAACAGAAATGTTTCAGCTACTAATTCAGATGTTAGTGATCTTTATAGAATGGATGACACAGGATCGACCTACTGGACCTGTTTTATCAGACTTATCAGCAGTAGCAATCTACTTTCAACTACATCAAAGGTTTCTACCAGTGATATTGCAGACATGCTGGAGCAAGTTAACTGGATAAAATATGCAAACATCATATCTGTGTTAATAGACAATGGCTTGGACATCAACCACCAGGATGGATCGGGGTCCTGTGCATTGAGTATAGCATCTGCCAAAGGATATGCTAAACTCGTACAGCTTCTGCTAAAATCCAAGGCAGATGTGAATTTACAAGACAAGAAAGGCATGACTAGTTTGATGGAAGCAAGTACCAGTGGACGTATGGACATTTGCAGGCCTTTCTTACGATACAATTCTGCCATTGATCTACAGGACAGTAAAGGTTGGTCGGCTCTAATGATGGCTGTTGCAGGTGGATTCCTGGACGTAATCCTGTTACTTTTAGAGAGAGGGTCTCAGATCAACATCAGGATAATAGTGGGACATCAGCATTAATGCTCAGTTGTTTAGCTGGCCAAAATAAGTAACAAAAGTCCTCTTAATGCTTGGTGCAGAAGTCAGCCTCCAAAATATACTTGGAATGACAGCTCTGATGCTGAGTAGCCATAATGGTCACCTGGAGATAGTTGAGCTTCTGTTGAAGAATGCAGCTGAAGTAATAGAGACAAGTATAGGCATGACAGCTCTAAAACTCAGCACAGTCAATGGCCACTCTGAAATCACAGAGTTACTGATGGAGTATTGAGCTGGTGTGATAAACAGACGAGTGAGAAAATGACCATCTTTTACCAGATATTCTGAACTTATCTCTAATACTCAAACTTATGATTCTGATGAGTCCAGATTAGAATTGAGAGTGGAGAGATTAGAAAGAGCCTTACAGTTATTAGCTTCTGAAGAATGTTTTGATCTTTCCTTAATGAATTCGTATAGAACACTTTTTCCATTAGCCCATAACTGGTTCAATATAGGTATTCTGTTAAACTTGGAATATCACTACCTTAAGAATATTGAATACAATTATAAATGTTGTGAAGACTGTCTTCGGGAAATGTTGTCAGAGTGGCACAAGAGAGTTGATCCCCCTCCATCATGGGAGGAGCTAACAGGAGCCGTGGAACTCACAGATCAAGGAATTGCAAGAAAAATAAGGAAGAAAACCTAATCACATGATCATATTTTATTGCGAATAATTACATTATTAATAGTTATTCAATACAAATTCCAGTGTGTAGATAATTACTATTAGATTTTGAATCTATATTATAGCCAATAGTAGCTACTATAATTAATTTTGTATAATAATAATAAATTATTATGCAATCATAATTCATGTATGATTTCATCATTTTGAAGTTCAGTTAGCAATGACCTGTATATAGACTTTTGATAAAGATATTGCACTATGTATTATTATTATACATACTATAATAATATGGAATCATATACTATAATAATATGGAATCATAATAACTAGCAAGTACCCACCACACAGTGGTGCCTGTGGGGAGTTTAATACAGCTTTTTTCACCACATATCATACTTTAAGTTTGCATTCCCAGTTAGCATCAGAGTGCCCTCTGACCCCAGGCTCTAGCTGGGGCCGGCCCTAAGAGTTAGGTGTGAAGTCAAGATGGGAAACACAAAACATAAGCTTTTGCAGTTAAGTGTTAAAAAGAAGGCAATAGCTTATAAATTGTTCATTCTCTCTCCAGAACTGTGATTTTGCTACTTTTTGCTGAACTGTTGGCTATGCAAAGGTCTCACCACAAAAATTTCAATAATAATAATTATTATAATGCATGCATAACATTGACCAATCATTTTAATTGGCTATAGTACATCATTATTTGGTGTCACAGTATTCCCACCTCCGATTCCCTGTTGATTTGTCCCTAATACTTTCACCTCCTTCACTGAAAATGCCACATAAGAGCTGACCATGACAAAAGACACAAAATCCACAGTGCCAGTGAAGGAAAAAACAAAAACAAAATGAAGAAAGGAAAAAAAAAGGGTTAAAAAGAAAAAGTTACAAAATGAAGAAAAGAAAGAAAAGAAGAAGAAAAAATGTGGGTGCCCATCCCTGGGATCAAACCCGGTACCTTTGGAATTGCGTTAGTTCATGAATTATTCATGATTACGTGCGGACAGACTTACGGACAAACGCACAAGCGTATTATTATAATAGATAGATAGTATTGTATAGTAATGTGCTTGTAGTACGTGAGCTAAAGTGCTAATCTTTCTTACATCTAATAACTGATGTTTTGTGTTTCACACCTCAAGTAACTTGACACCTATTAGTTAGATCACCGCTTACAGCTTTAAGGGTTCTGAGCATCCCCGCCTATGCTCCGTCCCATGCTCCGTCGCTATGGAGTTCGGAGCAGCAACACGAAACAAAATTACCAGGGTTTCATCTATGTAAAATAGAGTTTAAACATGCACAGCTCAACTTCTCGGGTCCCTCAATGTTTATGAGCATTGCCTAATTTAGTGTAGCATATCCTAGCCTTTTTCTTAAGTGGGTTTTGATTAGCTTCATATTACTAAAACTTCTTTCCACCGTTGAAGTTGTTACGGGAAGGACCATGAAATTGTGGCCAAGCGTGGGAAAACCAGCTACTAAAGAGCTGTTAACTAAAAAACTGGCTACAACTCCACAAACCCTCCAGTTTTCTAAACGGTATTGCTAGAAAAGAATATTTCAGAAAAATTTTCTGTGGCTTGGGCGTGGCCAATTAAAAGTGGGTGTGGCTCACTTCGCTTGCCCATATCTTCCCCCCAAACAAAAATTTCTAAATGAAACCCTGATTACTAATGATAAATAATAAAGCCACAAGCTTACATGAAACATTTTTGTCATTTTTTTTTGTAGCTACTATAGGTGATCTTACTTCGGTGGATGAAACTCCGAACCGCTAAAGCTACAGGGCTGATTTTCACTCCACAAGCTCCTCTCTTCACACTCTACAACATTATGGCTAAATTTCAATTTCATTTTTCCATTTATTCACCCATGACTAGAAATTCCAGAATACCTGTTAAAACTAAATGTAATTATTTTCACCTTACCAGATGCTAGTTACATGCAGACATCTCAGGAACCAATTACCAGAATCGGCCCATTCCTTGCATGAATTTTGGTTGGACGCCATCATAGCATTTGTTTAGCTAAAGTGCCCCAAAACTTCACCCACCTTTAATTATGCAGTAAAACATTCACATGGATGGCTGGTGCATATATAGCTGGTGTCCTGTCAAACTGAAACATTATAATCTTCTTCAGGCTTAGAATAAACTCCCAGTTTACACTGGTACAGTGGTGAATGTAAAATTGACTTCATATTCAGCTCCCAGTATCAGCACTGGAATAGGATGAGGTAATAAAGGTGTCTGTACAAGTCACATCCTATACAAAGAGCTTCCCATTCCTAGCTAGCTTCGACAATTTACATGGAGTAATGCTCCATCTCTGATAATAACACGTAGCTACAATGTTCATCATCTGTGACTGCAATAGTATCACCAGCATCATCTCCAACACTCCCTGTTCCTCCATTATTCTAATAAACATTCTTCTAACATAATATAATGCACCCTTTCAACAGCTGGAAACTTCAACTATAAATAGTAGCTACGTACTTACAGTTGGATTCTAAAATAGAGTCCACTCACCTCCAGTAATAGAGACCTTTTTTTATTATTGATGAGGTATTTATATTAAATTAAATTCAAAACAATTGTTTCATTAGGTATAGCTACCTTCATGTTTATACCCTCTGTTTAACTGATCAGCAGACTACACATCTACATTATTTCTGCTTTATTATGCATTAGCTATACCTAAAAATGTTGTTTTGAAATGTTATGTTATCACAAGCAAAATATTAATAATGAACTAGAAAGACTGATCATGAGTAACTTCCTGTGACTATAATATTATATATATACTCTAGACTAGTATATGACCAGTGTCAACTGTCGGTATATATATTGTGGGGAAAGCTTGCCTGTTTGGAAATGGTCATAAAAGTAAAAAAAAATTTCTTGGCTTGCTTTTTATTACTTAATATTAATAATTTTGTTTAGTCATTACTGTCTGACTAAGCTAGTATGTATTATATTTATGTATAGTAACTGTGTGTGTATATATATAGCTAGTAACCCTTTACCCACTGCTAGTCTAATAATAATATGACAAAATTAATGTGCCAAAGGCTATGAACTATTTAGAAATACATAGAATAATAATTGACAGTAATTTGGATACAACATCTATAGGTGTCTAGCTAAGCATAATAATACTGTTGATCAAAAACAGTCGTCAAAGAGTTTGAGGAGAAAACTTGATGAAGTAACGGAAAAGGCAATACCAATGACTATTATGTTCATAGAATTGTACAAAACATCTACGTACTAAATCAACATAGAATTATTATTATGTCAAAGGAATATAACAATAATGTATTTGGAAGTAACAGCACTGATTAGATACCTACTAGCCAGCTACTGAGTTTTACCAAATGTTGTACCAAGCTTCATCCATCTCTCATCTAGCTATAAACCTTTACTTAATATAATATTATACTGAAAATGTAGTAGTGGACTCTGTATATGTGTGTGGTGTTGGGATGGGGTGGGGTGGGGGAGAGTTTGTAGTCTAGTAAGGGTTTTTAGCTACTAGGTTCCATGCTATAAAATTCTGACATATTTTTATAATATTGTATACTATTAATAGCTACAATCTTAATTGATAGTTTCCTGTAGTTAGCTATATACAATATTAATTTTATGGAATCTTCCAATGCCGTAACAATTCCAACCAAGAGAGTCTCTAAGGCACAGATCAATGACACCATGAAACTCTGTGTATTTAAAGGAGAATATTTCCTCAACTTGTCTGAAATGCTGTAAAACAATAACAACATAATCCACAACAGAATCAAGAGGTTCCACTTTATCTTAATTGTGTAAATTAGATAAGGACATTTACTAATTAGTATTAGAAACAGTTTTGTAAACAAACAAACACAGATAGGTAAACAAACAAAGAAAGAAACTAACAAACAAAAATATACACTATGAGAAGAAATTAAGGATTCGTAGTAGCTAAATGGGAAGAATACCAATGCCAGTGACCCACAAAAGAACCAGAAGAAAGCAGCTGTGAAAAAGTAATAGAGAAAAGCTGCTGTGGCTATACAGCCATTCTGTGTACAGTTATCACATCAATCATTGTTGCTAATAAATTGGTCTCTATACCCACAAAAACGAAAATTACTAGACATGAAAATAAAACATAATCACACATGACCCATTCCAACTCTGTAATTCCATTATACGTAAATATCAAATTTCCCATCCTAATTCAATGAGATGCCTGTAGTTCATAGAAATGAACAATTTGTCCATGAATAATTATAAGAAACCAGCTGTGAAAGGTGAAGATGCTACAGCTGCTATACTGAAAGGTCTGAGGTGTTATAACAACTCACACTTAGATTCTTGCCAAATCACCTATTATTCCTTTCAAACATGTGACAATTAGTCAATATAAATTAATATTTTACATGCTAGCTAATTAGAATTGTATTGCAACATGATTAAAGTTTCAATGTAGTCCTCCAATGAACATAATTATTATTGTCTATTAGTAAAACAGTTAGACAATATCGAAAAATACTTTCGGGGTAGCAGAGGATGGCTGCACAAGCTGCATGCCTGGGATCAGTGAGGGAGATCAATGGCTGCACACACAAAACATTCCTCCTGGGACCAGTGAGAGAGATCAATGGCTGCACAAACAAAACATTCCTCCTGGGATCAGTGAGGGAGATCGTGCATGATGGCACAAACAAAACATTAATTCCTCCTGGGACTAGTGAGGGAGATCATGCATGATGGCACAAACTTCCTACATGCCTGGGAGTCTGGGACCAATGAGGGAGATCCATACCTCCCAACTGTACCGATTTCGGCGGGACAGTCCCGAAATTTGTGTTATGTCCCGCTATCCCGATTTAGCTCACTTCAGTCCCGCTTTCTCTCCAGGACCCACCAGTCAGGTACTTAGCTCAGTCGGTCACTGGCTAAAGCTAGCTGCAGGCAGTGCAGCCAACGGTTATTAAGGGTTATTAATAATAATAAAAATTATAATAATACCACATAAGCCACACCCAGTTTTGATCAATCATTTTACAAGCTACCTGGATGGTCATCCTGAGGCTAAAAGACCCAGAGCCAAAAGAGATTGTAGCTACCAGACAGAGTGGAAATCTTCTGGGACCAGTGCTAGTAGAAGAGGGGAAAATTTCACTCACTGTGATTTTGAACTGAAAGTATTGTATATGTACTATCTAGCTATCAATCTCAACTGGAACAACATACACTCTGTGCTCTTGTTGCTTGTAAGCTTAACAATGACAGTAAGTGTTTTGAACTAGCAACACCAACTGCACTCTTTGGACTGCAACAATGGAGTATAACAGCTAACTGTTCAAAAGTCAATAATAGCTATACAATCATGGAGACCAACCATGCACAGCCACCTACAAAAATAAAAAATAAAAATAGATTAGAATGGAATGATAAAGGGCATGCTTTCGACATCTCATCTCATCTTTACAACTTCGATGACCTGTCCCTATTTTTTGCTCAAAATCCCACATTTTCCTCTATTTTGTCCCTCTATATCATCTTGAATGGTTGGGATGTATGGAGATCATGCATGGCTGCATAAGTAAAACATTCCTACATGCCTGGGACCAGTGAGGGAGATCATGCTAATGTTTCTTCCACCATTCTAACTTGGTGAAATGTCCTCAGCTGTTGCTAAGTGTTGTATTTATTGTTGCAGGTTCTTTGCTGGTAATTGTATGATAATAATAATACATTACGTAAGATATCACACTAAATACTTAGAAAGTTCAATTTTTAACCCATTAACTATGGAATCATACTCGAGAAAAGAAAAAATACAAAGTCCTTCAATGTCACATGCAAAAGGGATAATAACTTTTAACCGAATCAGACGATGCTGTGTCAGCCTGTGTATGTGTGTGTGTGTGTTTGTGTGAAACCACACTTCTGTAGTATTTTATCATTAAATTCTCCTCCCCCACAAATTCTGACAAATTCCACCTAAAATGTTTCTCAAATGCTAGTTCATGCCTGTTACGTATTCTCAAAAAAAAAAAAAAAAAAAAATGCCAGCATAATCTAGACAGGCCTACTAGACTGTAGCTACGTAATTAAGTGCACATAGCACAATCCATGTCCCAGTCATCAACCACATTACTTAGCACTTAGCTAGTGTTAATAGTAATGTGGTTGATGACTGGGGACATGGATTGTGCACAGTGTTAATTCCCTGGCCATGTGACATAGCTGGAAGCTGTATTTTTTAGCTTAAAACATGAAGAGAGCTAGAAGCTCCTTGAAGATAGCTCCTTTAAAAGGAATGTTGTCTATGGCCACTACTCTGGTTACCATGATTCAGTGAAGTCTCTCTAAAGTTTTTACTTAGGTTACTACTAGGAACTCTCTAAAGTTACGTATTAGCTACTAGGTTTATTTCTCAACATTCAAGAAGATTGTTTCAAAATTCTGTTGTTTTTGAGACTTAAATGGTGCATGCACAGAATATGTATTATTATTGCTTATAATAAAACTTAAAGTCCATGCTTCATTGTCTTTTATGGCAATTATAGCAAGGCTTAAAATTTTTGCTTCTGTGGGAGGGGCACATACCCCTCCTGCACTCTCCTCCTCACTGCAGCCTAATGGCTGTGTGGTTGTCATTTACCTACCTGGACCCCCCCCCCCTTTTCAAAATAGCTGGATCTGCCCCTGCACTACTGCCATGGTTAAATAATGTTTACCAAACCACTACAATGCACATCATATGGAGTTTACAGAAAAAAGTAAATAACTAATAAATAAGCCAGAGCTTGATATTTAGTTACAAAAATCTGGGGGGATTAAGCCCCCAAAGCCCACCCCCCCTTGTCTACACCCTGGCTACCTGTAATCTTCCGTAATCTTCACCTCTCCAAGTTTTATCCAGTGCAATAATAATTATTATTATTATCCAGTGGGCGGTGACCCGAGAGTGTCGGGGTCTCTGTGAATGCAGTCCTTTAATTAAGTGGACGTCTAACATTATTACCTGTTAGGTGATATGGAGCGCCTTACTCCTTTCCTGCTAGCCCACCTAACGTTATCACTAGCGATCGGTGAGTTTCTAACTATCTAGCTAAGTAATTAGCTGCCTAACTACATACGTAGCTAGCTAACTAACTAAAAGCAGAATCTGCTGTTTATGGTCACTTTTTTTATCCCCCATCTTTCTTGAGAGTAGGAGCAAGTTAAAGCTGAGCAAAATAGCTATCTAGCTAAATATAATAATATGGTTATATAGTAACCTACTTCACAAACATTGGAAGCATTATTGATCACAGAGCCAAAAATCATGACAGGGGAGAAATGTTGCAACTCATAGCTATCTATAGCCACTACTTTTAGTTCACTATCTATTATATAATATATTTTTTGCTTTCTTACCTAAAGTACTTTCAGCTTCTTCCTGTCTCTCTCTACACACATGCACCCACGCACCTTTCCTTAGCTAGTTAAAGTAAAGTGTGCAAGCTTACGTATATAAAAATTTTGTACTCTGAGCATTCACTGAGCCATACTATATATCTCAATTCTGCTTCCTTCTGACCTGAAAATGTTGAAGTTTCCTACAGCTAAGTTATCAATCTACAGTCACAGCTTGTCCAGTCATCTCTCTAAGCCTGTCTGCTACTGTCTCTGGATTGGCTTTGCTTCTGACCCTTTATAAAGAAAAAGAAGGCTAAAGAATCAAGCCAGAAAGAAAGCTTCATAACTTGTTACACTCACTTGGATAACAAGTATCCTAGTGAAGAACTTTGCAATGATTCCACCAGAAAATAAAACAAGTCAAGTTGTTAAAATAATTTCAGGTTTTTAACCATTATTTGTCATTAGCTAATTAACTTTAACAGCTAAGGTAAAATGAGTTTTTTCATAACTTCATAGCATATTAGCATAATATTATTTCTGTACTATTCATATAGTAGAATGTGGCTTCTGAATACTAATGTAAACTGTAGTTTTGAAGGTATGACATCATGATGCAGACACTGGAGTGTTCTGCTTTGAACTCCATTAGATGTTGATGGCTGTGGAATGGAAAATAAATGGCCGTGGAATGGAAAATAAATGGCCGTGGAATGGAAAGTGTCAGACCCTTCCTTATTATTCCTTATTCTGTACACAAATAGAATAAAGAGTCTTACAGCTAAAAACTGTATATGAGCAGCTTGCTGTATACATTAGTCCATTTCTACTGAATCAAATTCATTAGATGTAGTCTTATGGGTACCTATTTTGAATAAGTACTGTTTACAAAGTTAAAGCATAACCACCATATGACTTATCTAGAGGTGTATATACTTCAATGATGAGATGATCATTTTACTACCTCTCTTACAAAGATTCAGGGTTGGTTGGCTCTCTACTGGTGTATAACTTGTAATACTTTAATTTGTAGAGATCAGTTAACTACAAATTAGGTTGTCTGGCCACTCCCTGATTGGCACGGTATAGCTCATCAGGGAGCCTACATTTTATGCTGTGAGGCTGTGGGCTGTGGGTACCTGTGCTTAATGAACTAGATCATAATTATGAGGATGATTAATTATTGTGTGTTGGTGTGGGTTCTTTGTTATTATAAACTGGTGAAGCCTATACCTATTTTACAAGTTTTACAGTAACTGGGCGTAGGCATGAGACTATTAAGCCTTTTTTTAAACCTATTATGCTATGCTCTAATTCCCCCAAAATTACCTATTATTTTTCTAAAACAGTCCTATTCTTCTTTCATTATGCTTCTAAGTTCACATAATTTTAGCGAGAATTGTACTGTAACATTATAGATACTTCTATGTAATCCTCAAGAGAGTTATGTTGTCTGTCATTAAAAGAATTGTTCAATAGTGAAAAGACTATAGTCTACTGGTAGTAGTGCTGTGTGTGTGATGTGGTGGTGAATCATGCTGAGCTGGTTGCTGGTTAGTGTCATGTCTTGTCATTGTTCAAACATTATGCTCCAATTATTCCCATTAGCACATTATGCCCAAATGAAGCCTATTATTCCAGAAGAATATGCTGCTTAATAGTCTCATGCCAAACTGGGGGATCTTTGGCTAGTGGTTAACTCTCTAGGTAGTGGTACATGTGGTAGTGTAGTAGTAGTGGTGGTGGTGTGTTGGTATAGTGGCGTAGTGCTACCTTGGTATGGTAAAGAGGAAGGTTTGTTATGACTTCTCTGAAAGTGCTAGGACTAGCTTCACTGCACAAACTCTTTGTATTGGGTGGTTGAAGTGTTTGCTCTGTATCTATCATCTCTCTGTGTGTTGAAGTATAGACCTCTATCTCTCTGTGTGTTGAAGTATAGAACTCTATCTCTCCCAGAAGTGGAGGATGACATTTTGACAAAAATGCCATTGCCGAAGCTGAGAAGTGGACATTACAGAAACTTTCCATAGTCTACCAAAATTTGGTCCTCATTCAGGAATGAACTGCCGCTCTACTTTCCTAGAAGTGCAGAACTCAGAAATGGTGTCCTTGGTTTTTTCTTGAGTCAGGAATTCATAGAGCTTTTTCAGTTCACTGTGGTGTTCAAGATAATCTTCTGTTTTTACCTGCCTAACATTTTTCAGACAATTTAGTTTATAAAATTGAAGGTTTGTGCTAAGTCAATATGCCAATAACCCCACTTACTAGCTATTTTCCTCCTTGAGCTTGTCTAGCTAGTCACTTACCTTTGTCATACACTAACCAACCCTCTTCTAGCCCTTAACTATCCTAGCCCTTAACCCTAACCCTTAACTCTAACACTTCTAGCCCTGTGGAACCAGATGTCAGACTATTAGCTATTGAAGTAGCCTCTGACTGTTATCATCACATTATAAATTATAAAGTTGCAGCAGTTTACCCACTCTTAGTTAGCTATAAAGCTGATTATGTATTGTTTACAGGAAGTACTTAAATCCTTCCTCTTATAACTATCTACACGATGTAATTTAGACGATAGTGTGTTCCAGTTTCTTTAGTGGTGTAGTATACTGGCTCACTACTACACACTAACTAACCCCTGGTTAGAATTGATAAGAATATTATTTAGAAAATCTGATATATTGTCTTACAGCAAAAACTGAACAAGTAAATACTCTCTGTTGTATTATTATTATTGTGCACAAATGATAGATTAAATACTATGCACAAAACCACATTACAAACCAAATGCATGCAATCACAAAACTAATCAGTCTGCTACTCACTAACCACAATACAGTATTTAAGTATTCAATTCAACAAGTGGGTAACTCCCAATGGAATTATGTCATTAAACCATGCCAAATAGACTGGTATACTCTATTCTTCTCTATGTGGGGAAAACTTAATTTACATAGTATTATAATACACAGTCCTGTGATCTGTATAAGTATTATATTATGTACCTGTAATATTCATTCTGCACATGCTAACTTAATGAAGATTATTATGACAATTTTTAGGCGATGCTGCCATTAAGCTAACATCAACAGCACGTCTAAATGAACTTTGTCTGGGAGAATTTATTACTTTTCATTGCATTGCAAATGGCTCAAGATTAACCTGGACGTTGAATAGTATGACTGAATTTTCTTTTGACCATCTGGAAAGCGTGGAACTTACCTCTTCCAGACTCATATGCAACATTGCTACCTCGTGGAGATGGATTGTGGGAATCAACATATACTTTACTCAGTGTACAGAGTTCTGGTAGTATGACTGTAGCCTGTTTTAATGGGTCAGCTAGTGAAGAATTGACCATTTCAGTAATTATTATTATCATGTAAGTTGTAATAACATGTGATTACGCTGATTTCCCCATCATGTGATACAGTTCTTGTAGTGGCAATTATTATTAGGAAATATTTTATTTACATATCCACCTAAACTAAGTGTATGTGGCTAAACCACTCCTATTTCTATATCTCTGTATGTATAGCTTAAAACTTACATGTATGTGAGTACGTGTCTTCTTGTTACACTGGTTTCAGTGGTTCTTAAGGTTCTCAGGCCCAAGAATTTAAATAAGTGATCAAAATATCTAGACAAGGAGTTCCTCAGAGGAGATTACCATTGTGAAGAGGTTTTGAAAAAGAAAATGTATCTAATTCTTTGCATGAAGGCATTATCAAAATTGACTGCTGTAGAGATGGTCATAGTCTGGTTACAGTAGTTGAGAGGTGGTACTGACCTGTGTGGGTAAAACCTTGGTTTTAGCTATAATAACAAGTTAGTCATTGTAAAGAAGACTGTCATGTCTCCACACACCCTTCTATCTATGAACTTAACAGTTATCTCACAATTCAAGTTCACTTTAGAAAAATGACTGCTGATTAGCTAATAGGCAATTTCATGAAGTGTAATAGTAATGTGAATATGAGTACACAGGTAGCTACTATATCAGGGGCAGAGGAAGATGATTTTGAGTATGGGGGCAGGTCAACTAGATCTGAGGTCAAGAGTGTCACACTCTCTGATAATCACACTCCTACCATCATGTTGCTAGAAAATTTTGTCTATGAGAGTTTGTGTCTGGGAGTTTAATAACATGATATTGTTTTGGACATAGTTGAACAGGGACTTGTCATAAAACTGTTCACTGGTGGTAGTAGTGATCAAAATAGAGTAGCACTAATTTAGTGTTTCAATCATGAATGATTATCAGATAATAAGAATGTACAGCTGGCCTGTTAATTAATGGACCAGGTCTTAGCAACTGCCTATTGTATGGCCATGTACAATTGTTTGGATTTTAGAATGGGGGCAAGTGCCCCACTGTCCCCATGATTCCACTGCCTATGTATATTATATGATACAAGTATCAGACAAGTATCAGACATTAAACTGCTATTGTTGAGACTATGGTTCTAGCTCTAGTGTTCCTATTTTATACATAATGTGACGACACCTGGAGTATCATCAGGTATTACAGGTGGTTTGTACAGACCATTACCAGTTTGGGAAATGTTATATTTGACTAGGGGGTGAAGGTTATACTAGATTATAAGTTAAAGTAAAACTAGCTAGGGCTTTGGAATTTCACTTCCTCTTGTTGTAGTAAATCGATGGAGCACTTGCATGTCTAATTAGAGTGTGGAAGGAGTGAATTGACTCTCTACTTCTGTAGTACTAAACTGGATACACATGATAGCCACTAGTCTGAATCAGTGATAAAACTAGTTCATGTTTCTATCATTGTGAGCAGTCATATGGTTGCCATATTTCCATACTTCATTATGCTATAAATGCATGTATGGATATAAAATGTCATATTGAATATACAGCTACTGACACCACTTCTGGAAATGGAGAACTGAAAATAATATTGTATAAAATTGGAGTAGTGGCTGCTGTTAGTGGTCCTTCTAGTGCTGTAATAGCAGGAGTTATAATAATCAAATGGAAACGGCAGTGTGCAGTAAAGTCAAAAGGCAAGAAAGTTGATATCATGTAAGTCATGTTCTATATTATGTCTAAATTTGGTAATTTTACTACCTTAACTGTTGCTTATAATTGTTTTTGTGGTTGAGTTTGCTCTTGTTACTGTTCCTAATAAATGCATAAGGTGATTTGATGGTAGTTATTATAATTATTATCTAAGATATCCCCTCCCCATAATTATGTTATAATAAATAATGTTATTGTTGTTATTTATTGTTTTATATAGAGACAAGATTTCACACTCAGAGGTATGTACACTGAAACAACTTCTCCTTTTATAATTGTATACAGGATAATGTAGAATAAATACCTGAGCAACACTAGGATCTAAACATGCTTTTCTCATGGCTATATTATCATAACAACTAGAGTTAGGATTTTACTAGATATTCTCATACTTTATGCATTGTGAATTTCCTAAGCAAATATTACTATGTATGTTCTAAAGCAATCCTAAGTACCTAGTCACATAGTTATATGTTTCAGTATTGATATCATACTCATTATTTATGCATGAATAATCCACCTTCATGTACTATGAGCAAAAGGTGAGCAAAGCATATGATCTGTAGCTACAGTAGTAATATTATTATAATCTCTGAAGACTGGATAGTTCAGCGTGTGTGATCTTTACAAAAATAATGTGATGGCTACAAAATTAGTTTGTTATGAATATACTTTAATTTGTATGTTACTAAGTGGAGCATAAGCTATAAGTTCTATGGTGGCTGGTTTCTTCTCCTCATACATTGGGTCTCTGTGTTTCTATGATGGCATCTTCAGGCTCACTTCAATCAGTTATTGATGCTCTGTGTTCTCCCCCTGATATTTCAGACTGTGATAGCAGTAGCTAGTAGTGATAGTAATATATTATAGTAGTAATAGTAGTAGTAGTATTTATTATTGATTTTTATAGAAGGAGCAGCAAGATGGAGAGATGAAGCAGTTGGTATGACAGACATAAATTAAATGACTAAATGACTAGCTATAATTTCACATTTGTATGTAGTTCTATTAGTTCATTATTGTCCTGTATAAGAGTTAATTAAATATTTTAATGGAGTAAGCTTTTCTATATCACCAATGATATAATCACTTGCAAGTGCAGGGAACCAATCTAGATTCTTCATACAAGACAAAGATCAAAATATACCTTTAAGAAATTAATTTTCACTTAATAATTCATTAGATATAGCCATTTCTTGTACTCCAACATGATATATAGCAGTTAGATATGTCACTTATATGTGTGAATGTGATATATATATCTGAATTTTCCTTAATGAAGTTTTTTAGTCCTGTTTTGTTGGTACTTGGTGCATGTACACATTATTACTATATTTTCATCTTTGCAGTAGTCAGCTAATATTATTCACCTAGCCACAGGCACTTAGTAGAAATGCAACACACCCTCAAAATATCTTTTTAAGTGGACATCACTGCTTAGAAAGCTTATTCAAAGAACTACATTTTGGCAAAAAAAAAAAAAAATCAGGTTCATGGGATGTAGCAAAGTAAAGTTAGTGAGACCACCAGAAAATTCATAATTATATTCCCCCCTTAAAGGGTAGGTATAGCCAAAAAAAAAATGACACCAAAACCTTCCTTTAAACACTGTAGTGAATATTATTTGTTCACACATCTCAAAACAAGGCACTAAAAATGCACCTTAATATCAACTTCCTGTTTTGATCAATTATGGGTGGGACCTATTGATGAAGAAGATGTGGTGGGGATCGATGCATGCCATGTCGTGTGGTTGTAGAAGATATTTAATAAGAAGGGTGTCAGCCTCTTCAAGTTTCCAGTAGATAGCAAGCTTAGACGAGCTTGGGCATTGCAAGTACAGAGAACAAGGGATAAGTGTAAAGGTTCCAGTGAGCATTCAGCCCTATATAGTAAGCATTTCACTGAAGAATGCTTAGAGCTGACATCAGTCCTATGAGCTTGAAAATGAAGGCTCAAACCTGATGCATTTTCCACACCCACACCTACTACTAGTACAAAACTAAAACAGCTGTGCAGGTCAGCTGCTTATAATAAAGAGAGCATGCCAGGGAAATTTACTGTAATAACATCTACACACACGCTGTTAAGTTCTACCTATAGTAAAACCTCTGAATAAAACACATTGGAATCAGTCCCTTGTAGGGAGGCTGTCCTTATCCACTACTGCAACAATATAGGAACATAGTGACATATCCTTCATACCAGAAATGTTTATTTCCAACAATGGGACAAACTATGGACTGAAATGGAATTAAACATGTCAAGATAACCCCTTACTGACCATCCTTGAATTGACAAGCTGTGAGGGCAGTGCAGAAGAGTTCAAAAAGTAGTTTTGAAGTGGGCAAAATAGCATAAGCTGTAAATCATTTTGTAATCACTATATGCTATAATAGTTAGATATGTGGGAAGAGGGGAGAGGTTTGTTTTGGAGTATAAACACTCTATTATTCATTACTGCTTACCATTAGTTACATAAATTCATTAAGGTCCATCTCACTAAAGCAATAATCTGTTTGTGTTTTGTTGAGTATATTCTTGTTTGTGTACTTTACTGCATTGTGACCTCATCCATCACTGTCCAATGTTTTCCCACTGACTTGTAGATATGTGATAACCTACAAAGACCCTGGGATCCTAATCTTTTAATTTTCTAGTCCTAGTACAGTATTCTAATTAAGTTGTGCATATTAAGAATCTAGAGTTTTCTAAACTGCTCAACATATTAAATTAAGTATAGTTTCTTGTTGACAGTTGCTAATGACTTCCTAGCACAATAGCTAACCAGCTATATAGCTACAGTGTAGTTTGAATCTGTTTTCTGGTTTGGATTTGTTAGTTATGTTGACTTCTACTATACTCATTATAATATGGAGTATGAATAGTTTCCTGCCATCCTATGGTAAGCTAGACCATTATTAATGTATGTAGCTTCACCATGACATAACTTTCCCTTTATTGGACCCCTCTTATTAGAATGAGAGATCAAATGGGCTTTAAAGCCATAGTGAACAGACGCATGCTATTTTCCCTAATAGGTACTGTGGTGCTGAAACCCATCAACTATGTGAATAGTGGATGTGAAGGGGACAGTATCACCTTCTTTTGTAATGTTAGTGATACCTCACTGTGGTGGACATGGACTAGACCAGAGCATGATAGTGTATCAAAAAAAGTTTTCACTGATCAAGATTCTCTTCAAGTAAACATGCCCTCAATAGCGGATGATGGTGTTACTGCTACACTGCTAGCTATAGTCACCACATACCTGTATTCATCTCTACACTTCACATTAAACTCTCGACACAATGGAACTAGGGTTGGCTGTGGTCCTGGAGTGGACAGGCTAGTAAATAGACTAGTGGTGGTTGAAGGTAAAGAATAATAGTATTGTTTAGCTACTTATTTTATAGGTCTTATGTACAAAACATTAACACAGTAAGTCCCCCACCAACTCCACAGCAGTTGAACATATCTGATTACTACAATGATACAAACACATCTACAGTCACCATTCAATGGGAGAACATGGAGAGACCAGCCACATACCTGATTAATATTTCAAATACATCCCTTGACTCTCCACCTGTACAATCACTGTTAACTACTGATTCCACTGCCATAAATATAACATTGTCTTACAACATTGAGTACAAGGTCACAATTCAAGCTGGTAATTGCAGAAGGAATAGTAACATTACAGTAATCAGTTTCACATTGATTCAGTGCTTCCCTCCATCTGCTGCCAATGGATTGTCCATCTCACCTTACACAGCCACAGCTGAAGGTTCTGTGATAGTGTTGAAGTGTGAGGAGGGTCTGATACCAGAGGAGAGTATAATGGCAGTGTGTGGGAATGATAGGAGGTGGTATCCTGACCCCACTACACTTAATTGCACAGCAAACACACCATCAGGTATTTGATGATTGTTGTTGTAGATTTCCTCAAAAAGGAGTCTTGATGTACATAGCTATTTTCTCTGACATGGCCATAGACTATACTTATGTATGTAGGTGATGCTACAACTAGTGACAAACCAAGAAACTGTAATACGCCTGAAGGAGAAATATATAATTGCACCTTTGTAACAAGTATGTGTTATATCTATGGTAGCTACTTGTTCAATGTTTCACTACAGTCACCAGCATGTGTATGATAGACCCAATTTTGTGCATGTAAGGGAAGGGGGAATAACTTCTTGTCCTATTAAAGATTAGAGTGTGTGACTAGTACATGGAATCAGAGATTGTAATCACACTCTTGTATTTTAGCTCAACAGAATGGAAGTCATCATTGCATTAGTGTGTGTATCAGTCATGGTGGAGTAGGATTAATTACTCCAAAGTTAGTGTTGATCAGCCTTTGAAAGGGATTAGGGGTGGGGCTTCTTGTCCTGTGTGTGACTGACTAATCCTTGGAATCTGAGGCTTAATAATAATCAGTATGTCATCTCTATAGTATTTTAGCTAACAGAATAATAATATTATTATGAATGCCACTGAACTTGATTCTTCATCATTGCATTAGTGTGTGTATCAGTTATTTTGGTAATACTTGGAGCAATGGCATTTGTACTGGGACTACTCATTGGATATAAATTGAAAAAACCACAGTCTGAAATATCAGGAGGTGAACACAGAGCATCAACGACTGACCAAAGTGAGCCTGAAGATGCCATCACAGAAACACAGACAGACCCAATGTATGAGGAAATACTTCAGGAGAAACCAGCTACCATAGAACTTACAGAGAATATAGCTTATGCTTCACTTACTCAGTAACAAACTACAGAAAGAACTAAAATAGCAACAAGTTTAGTTAATTTTGTATTGTAATAATAATAATACATAATTTTTGTAAACAATCACACACAATAGAGTTTGGGAGAACACAATAATAGAATATAATATCAATACTTATCTGAACTATATCAGTCATTAAAGTTCTGGAGTTATAAGCTAATAAGAATTACTATTGTACAGAGACCCCTCATCTTTTTTTCACAGTATATATACTAAGGCCATTAGTTAATGCGTATGTATATCAACACTGAAACATCTAACTATGTGACTAGGTACTTAGAACATTGTAAATGATAAACACTAATGAATGAAAAATTATTTTTCACAATGATTACTAATTCTTTGAGAGATGTGTGCTTGAATCCTTGTGTTGCTCGTTGCTCTGTTGTTCATATCTCTTAGAGATGTGGGTACATGTACCTAGCTATATGTGAGTCAGTTACGTACCACAGTTGTCAGACCTAACAGTTATGATGCATGAATATTGTAGACACTATGCATGTAATATATGTACTTGGCTCTTCAAAAGTATAAAATGATCAGTGGCATTGCTATTGGAAAATATGCTACATGGATTACTTTCACACTACATAAGTATTAATAATTATTTTAGTTCCTATAATTAGAGCTATTACTTAGTTATTGTATAGTTATGGAATAAAAGAGAGCTACGTATAGTGTCATTTTATACCACTAGAACAGTATAGTTAGCACCTTTTCTCTTTTCACTCATCATAAAGCAAATCTTTACATGCTTTTGCTCTTTTTATTAAACTGTAAGTATTTTAAATACATAACTACTTTAACTTTTGTATCTCAGCTATTAGAATGGACACAATAAGTTTATATAATAAATTTTATAAATTACCTATTATATTATAATAATCATCTTCAATTCTTTTCTGGTGGTATACAGGAGTGTATTTAGAGCTTCCTGGAAATTTCACTCATAGAGCAGGACACACCCTCATGCTACAAGGCAATGCAAACAAAAAGGTTTGTGTTTAAATTTTAACTATAAAATCTACACATCACATCTACCTAGACATTGAGCTATATCATTTTTGGAACATTAAGTAATAGCCATTGAAACCCCTCCGATATGATCATCTCTATTGGACCTAGTCTAACATTTTCTTGTTAGTTATGTATAAGAACTCTTGTGTTTTCTAAACTGCTCCATATTGAAAATTGGAATGATCTATTGAGTTATAAGGTAGTCAGCTATAGTTATTTATGCACTAGTAAAATAGCTAACTAACTAGCTACAGTGTAGTTAGGATTAGTGGATTTGTTTTCTTGATCTGATAGCTTGCTATGATGCATCCAACTTCTACCATACTCATAATAATACTGAGTGTGAATACTTTCCTGCCATTATATGGTAAGATTAATCATTAGTATGTACTATTGTATAGCAATCAACACCTTATAAAAAGATTGGCTTCTTGACTTCAATGTAATACAGAACAGATGTGCTGACTGTCTATATTCCCTAATAGGTACTGTGGTGCTAGAACCCACCAACTATGTGAATAGTGGATGTGAAGGGGACAATCTCACCTTCTTTTGTAATGTTAGTGGTACTTCACTGTGGTGGTCATGGGCTAGACCAGAGCATGATAGTGCATCAAGAAAACTTTTCACTGACCTAGATACTCTCCAAGAGCCCTCACAAGTGGGTGATGGTACTGCTACACTGCTGGCAATAGGTACCACATACCTGTATTCATCTCTACACTTCACATTAAACTCTCGACACAATGGAACTAGGATTGGCTGTGGTCCTAATCATGACAGGCTATTGAATAGACTAGTGGTGGTTGAAGGTAAAGAATAATAGTATTGTTTAGCTACTTATTTTATAGGTCTTATGTACAAAACATTAATACAGTAAGTCCTCCACCAACTCCACAGCAGTTGGACATACCTGATTACTACAATGATACAAACACATCTACACTCACCATTCAATGGGAGAACATGGAGAGACCAGCCACATACCTGATTAATATTTCAAATACATCCCTTGACTCTCCACCTGCACAATCACTGTTAACTACTGATTCCACTGCCATAAATATAACATTGTCTTACAACATTGAGTACAAGGTCACAGTACAAGCTAGTAATTGCAGAGAGAATAGTAACATTACAGCAATCAGTTTCACATTGATTCAGTGCTTCCCTCCATCTGCTACCAATAGAGTGTCGATCTCATCTTACACAGCCACAACTGAAGGTTCTGTGATAGTGTTGAAGTGTGAGGAGGGTCTGATACCAGAGGAGAGTATAATGGCAGTGTGTGGGAATGATAGGAGGTGGTATCCTGACCCCACTACACTTAATTGCACACCAAACACACCATCAGGTATTTGATGATTGTTGTTGTAGATTTCCTCAAAAAGGAGTCTTGATGTACATAGCTATTTTCTCTGACATGGCCACAGATAAGACATGTGACTACCTATTATGTAGGTGATGCTACAACTAGTGACAAATAAGTAGATATAAATGTCATATTTATAATGTTGAATGTTTCACTTCATACAGCTACCAACACCACTTCTGGACATGTTAAATTGAGAATGTGGCACATATTTGTAATGGTGGCTGTTGCTAGTGGTCTCACTGGTGTTCTTTTTCTCTCTATCTGTGTAACATCAGGAGTTATAATCAGAAGGAAATCAGGTATAATACAGTGTCGCTGTTAGGTATGGCTCCACCTACTTTTGATCTCATAATGTATGTAATGTGTTGTTCACATTTTAACCATAAAGTATGGTTGAGTGAGCAAGTTCAACAATTATTTTTAAAGCTGTCATCTGTGATGTTTCTGTTATCTATTATTTTAGCAGTGAAGTTAAAAGACAGGAGAGTTGATATGTAAGTCATGTTCTATCTCTATTATATTATTATTACTAGCTATATAAAAAAACATGAATTTTACTACATCATGCAAGTTGGTTATTGTTGTTATGTTGTTATGATTAGAACAAAGAAGGTAGCTAATTTTACAGTAGTAATGATCTAAGAAATTCTCTCCCCATGTGTTTACTTTTACAAATAATGTTATTGTTGTTGTTTATTGTTGTTTATAGAGACAAGATTCCACACCCAGAGGTATGTATGAAACAACTTCTGCTAATAAATAATTTATTTGTATTGTGTATAAAGGCATATAACCACTTGCATATCAGTTCTGAGTGTCCTCTACAATCAATGGTGAGATAATGATTATGCATCCTTCAGAATTATAATGAATGTATATAGCAGGAATTAGTGAACTGATGAATAATTATTATAAGTAATTATCTGTGCAAAATCAACATTAGACAGATAATTATTGTTTTCCATATAATTAAAATAGTATCTGTCATAACTACACATGTATAACTGTACATGTAGCTATGCCTGTATAATTATGTATATAGACGATTGAAGAAGCACCTGAATACAGTGTTCTTAACTATAGATTTGTGAATATATCATCAGCTATAGAGGTAATGTAATTGCTATCTACTACATTAAGTACAAAAATTAATAATGTATTTTGTTATCAGTTAAAGGATGCATATGAATCCACAATTCCTCAGCACACAAGAACTCTTCATGAGGTAAATATTTTTTCTAACATTATTATTACAGTCAGTTTTGTGCTAACTCTAATAAGAGTATATACAACAGTTTGGATGGTTAAGATAAAAATGGCCACTCAGGATCATTATTATGACACATTTAAGAATATTTTATGAGTAAAAAATTGTTCTTCACTACAGCATAGTGCTAACAAGTATTTCACTTAGATTGTGCACAAAATTAAATTAATTGGCTTCTTGGAGTCAATTTACAACTAATTTGAAGATCTCACATCAGAACATCGCAGGAAGTTAAATACTTCACTAAGAAAATACAATGCAAAAATTTAGATATAAAATGTTTCCATTAGATGCATAATAATAAGGACTTTTAGAGCTACTTTCAAACTTGAGACAAAGTTTAGCAAAGACAATAGGCTATACACCTACTTTATTACCATTGCTAATTAATTAATATTATAACTGTACAGTTTGTGGTTGATAATTACTATACTAATCTCATCAAGTAACTAAAACATAGTCTTTTCCTTTAAATAGAGAGAATTGATAAAATATAGCTACAGTTATCTTGTACTTTATTATTATAGGTTACTAGACAAACTAAGAGTGATGCTAGAGGACATGTGGTTTATGGTAAAAGTGAAGGTAAGGTTAAAGGTTATAGTCCTGATTTAAGGACAATGTCTCGTGTTATTCAATGGTTAAAGCTGGAGCTAATGGTAGAAAATACACTGACTATGAAGAAGTTGTTACTGATGCAAAAAAGAATAACAGTCAATCAGACAAGTCAAAGGCCACAAAGGAAATATTATATTCAAAACTTCATCCAACCCATCCATCAGGTGTGTAGTTAGATACAACTTTCACTATTACTTCTGATGCTCTGATGAAAATAACAACATTAATCACATGTGCACGCATAAAGGAATTTCTAAAGAGAAAGATTTTCTATTCTTATTGAATTAATAGTTTTTATTATAAAGATCTAAACATGTTGCATAACCTCTAAAAGGTAGTTAAGAGCATTAGCCTGTGAGAAGTTTGTGTTAATCTAGTTCAATAGCTTTGTAGCTATGTGATAGTGATAATATGTACATGTGTTATAACACAATTTAGATCTATTACTGAATCTGGATACTCTGTTAATTCAATTACGTGAGGTCTATTCAAAATGGGAAGAAATTGGAGCAGCTTTTGGTATATCACAAGAATATTTGACCAAAATTAAAGATGTAAGAGAGCATGGCACTGATTTTGACTGTTTTGTGGAAGTGTGTGATAAGTGGCTGAAGGACAGGGCTAAGCCAACTTGGAAGGCAGTGAGCAGGGCACTGGATAAGATAAAATGTCATGAACTATCCAAGAAAATTTTGAAGATTTATGACACAGGTCAGTATTATTAACAAGTCTTTTTAAAGAATGATATTATCAGAAACTTTACCATCAACTTGACATAAACATTATTGAATATGACTAGCTGCTTACTAAACTTAATTCCATTTTTTATGAGAATCATCTCCCAAAACTTTACAATTATTAAAATGTTTCTGTCTAAATGAAGAATCCCAATAAAAATAATAAGCAATATACTAAACTTGAGTACAAATTAATTTTACCATTAGCCTCCTTCCCAAAAGAAAAATGTTCTATTGAGATGTCAGTATGTATATTTGTGAGCTGAAATGTGAAAGTGCATCTTATTACCTAAAATCTACACAGGTGAACTCCCAGAACCGAAGCCCATGGTCACTGAAGACAACTCAGTTTTAAACAGTAATTATTGTGACCATGTTGTAACCACTGACAATGAAATACCTCCTCTACCACCAAAGTTATTTGATTTCTCAGAGTCTCCTTTACCACCACTGCAGGCATTAGATCCTTCAGCACCACCTGTACCACCAAAGTTAGCTAGTACATAATTATTCAAGTATGAGGTGAACAGAAAACTAAGTATTCAGATTTTACTAGTGTGAAATTAATAAAAATGCCATAATCATACGTAATTATTATTGTTCAATTTTGTTAAGAAGTTTTCTCATTGACCAATATTATACAGCCACTATAATCTATTGTGATAGTCAGTATAGTATTATTAAGTTACTTACAGTTGGATTATAAAATAGAGTCCATTTGCCTCCAGTAATAGAGTTCTTATTCTTGGTGTTTATTATTATCAATGAGATGGTCAGGTATTGACATTAAATTAAATTCAAGACTATTAGATGTAGAGGTATAACTAACCTTCATGTTTATTGTATATACTCTCTGTTTGACTGATCAGAAGACTACACATCTACATGATTTTTTGCCTATAGTTAAAATTATGCCAAAAATTAATGTTTTTTTGATTATCACTATCAAAAAATTAATAATGAACTAGAAAGACTGATTGTGAGTAACTTCCTGTAAAGAGTCTGACTATATTATACTTTAGACTATAGTACATGGCCAGTGTCTGTGTCTGACTATATACTCTAGACTAGTATATGGCCAGTGTCTGACTATTATACTCTAGACTAGTACTTGGCCAGTGTCTGTCTAGACTAATACATGACCAGTGTCTGTGTCATACTTAATTTGTTGAGTCATTGCTGTCTGACCTACGTAGCTAGTATGTATAATATAATTATGTAATTATAACTGAAACTGCAATTGCAAATTAGTTACCCTTTACCCACTAGACAGGAGTGCAAAGTTTACGTGCCAAAGGCTCTGAACTATTTAATACTACTCTCTTGTTAAGTATTATAATACTGTTTGTCAAGAAGAGTCCTTGAAGAGTTTGAGGAGAAAACTTTATGAAGTTACAGAAAAGACAATACCAAATTGCTCTTATGTTCATACAATCATAGGGAGGAAAATTGTACAAAACATCTACTGAATCAACATAGTATTATTATGTAGAAGGAATGTTTGTGGAAATAACAGCACTGATTAGCTATTATTATACCTACTACTGAGTTTTACAATTAATGTCTGTGCCAAAACTATCTATCTCTCTCTTTGATGGATTATTATAAATATTATACTGAACATGTAGTAGTGGACTCTGTGTATTGTGTGTAGTGTTGAGGTGGGAGTTTGTAGTTCAGTAAGAGTTTTTAGCTACTAGGTTCCACACTATAAAATCCTGACATATTTTTATAATATTATTGTATGCTAAATAGCTACAATCTTAATTTATAGTTTCCTATAGTTAATTATTTTATAGAATCTTCCAATTCCATAATTCCAACCAAGAGAGTCACTAAGGCACAGATCAATGACACCATAAAACTCTGTGTATGTAAAGTAGAATGAAAGAGAACATTTCCTCAACTTGTCTGAAATGCTGTAAAACAATAACAGAATCAACAACAGAATCAATAGCAGAATCAACAGCAGAATCAACAGTAGAGGTAAGTATCGAAAGTCAACTTGTTAATCAGAAATAGCCTTTTTAAGTTTTTTTTAAGTGGGAAATGATAGCTACTTTATAGCTATATCAATTTTAGCATTCATGATACAGTGGAGTAGGAGGGACAGTGTTAATACTTAATACCTATTGGAATGAAGATTCATAATTATCTCTTAGAAGAAGTATAATTATAGTGAGACAACAACTGGAATTGCTGGTATATAAACCTGGATAGATCAAAATAACACTTGGTTAAAAGAGTTTTTGTAAACAAGCAAATGCTGATAGGTAAACAAACAAACAAACAAACAAACAAACAAATGAATGAACAAACACTAATCCTATTCAAGAATTAATGAAGAAGAGAAGAAAAGATAAGTATCTTGAGATAAATGGTAAGAATATCAATGCCAGTGACTCACAAAACAGCTGGGAGAAAGTAACTGTGAAGAAGCAATGGAGGAGAGCTGCTGTGGTAATACAGCCATTCTGTGTACAATCATTGTTGATTTTTTATGTGGTCTCTATAACCACAAAAATAAAATTACTAGACGTAATAGACATCGAGATAATCAAATTTTCCCATTTTAATTCAATAAGCTCACAGTAAAAAATGGAGTTCACAGAAATGAACAAATTTCTCCATGACAAAAATATGAGGCTCCAGGTACAAAATAAGTGTGGATTGATGTGGAAGGTCTAAGGTGTGATGACTACTCACACTCATGCAGATTCTGAGTTGGAAGAAATTAATGAATATGAATGTAGGTAACTATGAATTTTATATTCTTTTAAATTTATCCTATTTATTTTAGTCACTAAAATGCAAGGGTCTATCATATAATGGCCCAGATAGTAATTATATTTTCAAGCATATTAATAGTTGATAATGATATTATTAATTATACACATTTTAATAGCAGAATTACTTGCTAAGTAAAGGGAGTCTCATAGATAGTTCATTAATTGCTTTAAAGCAAGAGAAAAACTTTCTTTTCTCACACTTTCAAGCTACAACAGGTATTTTTAATGCCAAAGGATAGCTCTTTTTGGGAGCTTTCTAATGATATGTATGCTTGTATGAAGTTCTCACTTCACACCTCTCAAAGGTGCTAAATAACAAATCCAGGCTGTAATAAGTTATTATTAGTAGCTAGTTTGTTTATATAGTCCTGAAACTGAAATGAAAAAATAATTTGCTTGGGTATAACTATCCATGTTGTGAATACTGATTCAGAATACTGCCAAAGTTACCAAGTTTTAAGATTATTATTATGATTTCACACCCAGAAGTATGTACACTGAGGACACTCAGAACTGATGTGCAAGTTATAGCTATAATAAGTACAAATATAATATTAAGACATACAACAGAAGTCATTAATTTTGTGAGATAATGATTGTACATCCTTCAATAATTTGTTTGGGTAATAATTATTAATGCTGTGGATACTGATTCAGAATACTGACAAAGTTAACAAGTTTGATTGTGAAAATCACGAGATTATCTCAATGGCTCAGTCTACTAGCTCTGACCATGTCCACGTTAACTTATTATTATAGCTAGCTAGATAGATAGTTTCCTAGATTTAAAAAATATATATATTATTATGGGATTGAAGAAATAGTGAAACTTGGCATGTCTGCTATTGTATACATTAGCTAGTAAAAACATTGCAATACCTGTAGTAACTTTATTATTAAAATTAATTATTACCCCCCCCCCCCCCCCCCCCGGTCGGCGGAGACCCTACCCTAGGGATCGGCTCCTATTAGCTAGTATCCTGAAGTGAACGTCTACAATTACCTGCTGGGTGATATGGAGCGCCTTACTCCTTTCCTGCTAGCCCACCTAACGTTATCACTAGCGATCGGTGAGTTTTGGTAACTATCTAGCTTGTATCTAAGTAAAAATAGGTTGTTTTTAGCTGCCTGACTATTATAGCTACTAACCCGAAAGCCGAATCTGGCTCTTTCTCTCTCTGTAACATCATTAGCTAATTACATCATTGTCAATTGAAATACTATCTATAGCTACAGTTAATGATACAATTGACAATGATGTAATCTGATTCTGTTACATGAAGAAAGAGCCCAGAATCTGCTGTTTTTATCACCCATCTTCCTTGAAGAGTGGAGTAGGTTAAAGGTGGGCAAACTAGCTAAAATATTGGAAGGTTAGCTATTGATCACAGAGCCAAATAGCTGTCAAGCCACTCCCCCCTTGGTGGTGTAGTGTTACTAATCTTGGAGCCTACATTTTATGCTGTGGGGCTGTTGGCTGTGGGTAATAGGCTGTGCCTAGGGCTGTCCACATTATTCTATTTTTTCACCTGTTATTCTATTCAGAATTTTTCACCTATTATTCTTGATTATTATAATATTGCAACATAAGGGACAACTCAATGTATGTAATCTTGTAATGAACCATATTGTTGATGCCTAAAGGAGCTCTGCAAAAGGGAAAAAACTCTGTTCAGTGGCTGCTGAGCTTGGCTGCACCAGTAAAACATTCTTAAAAGCAGAAGACCAATAAGGTAAGTCTATGCCTCTTCCACCACTCAACAATGTTGATGTTGGGATCCAAATCTTCCACTGCTACAGCGTCACATACTTGTGCAGTTTAGCATACCAGGAAACAGGAAATGTATGGAATTCAATTAATTCTGAGAAAAACCACCCATTATTCCCACTATTCTCACTCCAGCCTATTAGTCTGGAAATTATTCTAGAATATTGTGGACAGCCCTAGCCTGTGCCTAGATAACTGGGTGAGGTGTAGTAGCTACATAATTATTGTGTGTGTGTGAGGGAGGGGTCCGGGAGGTTCTGTTGTTAACTACTAGAGATTAGTGGAGCATACATAGGCTCCAACCATCAAGGAACTTCCTTGACAGTCAAGGATTTGATAGCTCTGTCAAGGATTTGTCAAGGAAGTGGTCATGATGTCTATTGTGGCCGGCCAGCTAATTAAAATCACTGCACTAGCAACATTTTTTGACTTGTAGTACATTCAGTATACATGCTACTCCTCAGTCATTAAATCAGGATCATTGCTATACTAGCTAGCAATCTGCAATACTCTGTAATGATTGTGTTTATGGGTGTGGTTGGTGGGTGTGACTATAATTAGTTGTGGGTGTGGTCTTGGTCAAGGATAAATTTTTCAGAAAGTTGGAGCCTATGAGCATAAACTCACCACACTGTAACTGGGAGTCTTGGCTATTGGTTGACTTTTAGGTAGTGGTAGTAGTGATAGTAGTGGTATGGTGGTTAATTGGTAGTAGTGGTAGCAGTGGTGTAGTACTGTAGTGTTGAACTCTATCTTTCTGTGTGTGTTGAAGTGTAGAACTCTATCTCTCTCTCTGTGTGTTTGATTATTTTCTTTAACGTGAAATGGTTTTGTGTATTTCCTGTCTGTTCCCCTCACCTTGTATAATTGTCGTGCTCTCTAATAATATTATCTTATAGCTGTACCAGATCCAGTTAGGTTGGTATCTGATTCAGGAAGAACCACTGGTCTATCTGCTGGGCGTTTGGAGATCTTTCTCAATGGAAAGTGGGGAACTGTCTGCAGAGATTTTTTTAACATTTCAGATGCTAATGTGGCATGCCGTCAACTTGGCTTTAACAGAGCTAACTCCTATTCACATACAAAATATATGGGGTAAATTATAATATTAAATTCAGTTTAAGCAGGTTTGGAAATTTTGAATATTTGTACTATAAGACTGGTAAAGTTCATGAGTATAAAAAGTTCACAAGTTTCAGTGATAGGCAGATATATAATTATTGTTAATAGAAAGTTAGCTAAAAGAAATATATTTTCCCCGATTCTTCATGAATTATGGGCATTTTGTCTTAGTTCAGTTCAGTTATGGCTGCTCTGATTATATGGACTCCAAACTGGTTCCATAGATTCTACTGTACTTATATATACATAGGTGTAGGAATGAGATTTTGATTGGGGGGGGGGGGGGGCACTCATACGGAAAGGAATGGCTAAGTGTGTGTGTTGGCGAAAATTTTTGAGTGACCACACCCACTAGCCACACATTTTTAATACAATTTAATAACAACCAAAAATGCTTATTTTCACCTATAAACTTCTCAGCAATACGTACCTAGCTCTAGCTAATACTGAACAGCTGCTACATGCATCAAGAGAGACACCATAGGCCACAAATGTTGATACTAGGTATAGGGAGTCAATAAGGATGCCTATTCATCAGCTAACTTTAAGTGGTTGCTTGAATAGGACCTTGATTCCTTCAAACAAACCTGCAATCTATTTTGTCAGATTGGGGGGGCACTGGAATAATATTTGTATTAGTGACCCAAAATATTTGGGGGGCACATGCCCCCAGTTCCCCCCCCCCCCCCTCCCCCCCCCAGTTCCAAACCTATGATATACAGACTAGTGCCAGACTCATAGGGTCAGGTTCCACTATATACTTATACAGACTAGTGCCAGTCCCATAGGGTCTGTACAACTGATATAGACTAGTGCCAGACCCATAGGGTCTATATAACTGAGGTTCCACAGGGTCTGCTGTATCTTTATTTTGGCTCTACAGATTTACTGTAGTATCGTCTTCTGTTCCAATATGACTTTATCACCTCAAATGCTCACCTTCTTCATCCAATAACAACCTCTTGTTGTGCCCCCATTCTGGAATAGGGGTCCATGATTGTGACCACAATGAAGATGTCATAATAAATTGTGTTGGCAGTGAGTTTTAATCTAAAGAGCTTAAGGTTGAACCTCAAGGTGGTATGGTATATATATATCAGAATTCAGGAAATTTTTGTGTTACGTATAGGTAAGGTTGTCATTATACATTGTTGTGCGAGTTGCTTTTATTTTGATCATGGTCTGCCAGGTCCCCCCATACCAGGAAAGTTTGCACTCCCTGCACCCTGTTGGAATTGCTTCATCATGTTCTGAAGACCTCCCATTCTACTTGTACCAAAAGAAAGGGAAATGCTGATGTGTGACTATATTCAGTCAATAACTCTGAAAACTTGAAATTCAGCTTATAGACCTTTTAAAAGAATGATTGGAGACACCACATTAATTAAAGATGTGTGGGAAGAAGCTTTATTATTATATTCTTCTTATTATTACTCTTTCTGAACTTGATTAATAGGTAAGGAGTTCCACTGATATAAGTTTTTAATTTTACTCTGAGTTGGGATTGAGGCATCCATTAAACACTCATTACAGAAATAATATTGCCTATTCCATAGCATCCATAATGGCTATCATTGTGTTCTTGAAGTAGTTGGCCAATAATGAGACCAGCCCATGGAAACTTCAACTAGTTAATAATATCCTCAGAGATGGGACAGAAGCTATCTTTTTATGAATATCACAATACATTATTCACAGATTCGCTATAGTAATAATATTATTTCACACTTGTATATAGGATCATTACATGTCAGCTATAATTATACAGTCTCTATAGGACTAGTCCCTATAGAACAGGCACTAGTTCCCTATAGGACTGGCACTACTCTGTATAAGTGAAACCTCTGTGTAAAGCAATACATTTTGAATGGAAGCATTATTTAATATTTATGTAAGATATAACCTAGCTATGCCACCCAGAAATGAAAACACAAACTATAGTGTAGTCCTTCTAGTCCAAGAATCAAGGACACTTTTGTATACAGTGAATTCGAAACTCCTCTATTCCAACCCCCTGAAATGAGGACACCTCTGTGTTCATCCCAGTTAAGATCATATCATCATTTTCTATTACAAACTGTGCAGCAACTAACTATAGCGCCTACCTATTACAGCTTCTATAATAATAATTAATAATTTATTATAATCATTGCTCACTCAGCTAAAATTAAAAATTCTATTGAGCATGCTCAGTACTGGGATCTATATGTCCAGTGTAAGTCCTAGGGATAATATACAGTACTATTAGCTAGATTCAAGTGACTCACTGTAACTATCTACACACTGGAATTTGTATTAAAATTATTATGATGTAATGTTAAATATTCACAATAAAATAATATTATTATGATTATGTGGTTAGGATTTTTTCCTTATTTTTCTTGCAATTCCTTGATCTACAAGTTCCATGGCTCCAGCTAGTTCCTCCAACAATGGAGGGGGGTCAACTCTCTTGTGCCACTCTGACAACATTTCCCGGAGACAGTCTTGACAACGTTTATAATTGTATTCGATATTCTTAAGGTGGTGATCTTCAAAGTTTAACAGAATGCCTATATTGTACCAGTCATGGGCTAAAGGTAGAAGTCTTCTATATGAATTGTTCAAGGAGAGTTCTGACCCTTGATCAATAAAGCTACCAGATGAATATATAACTCTTTCTTCAGATATTTGTTTCTGCTCTAATAACTGATGCAAAATTCTTTCTAATTTTTCCACTCTCAATTCTAATCTAGATTCATCAGAATCATAAGTTTGGGTATTACTACTGATAAGTTCAGAGGTTCTTGTCGAAGATGGTCGCTTTCTCACTCGTCTGTTTATCTCACCAGCTCCATGCTCTATCAGTAACTTTGTGATTTCAGAGTGGCCATTGTCTGTGCTGAGTTTGAGAGCTGTCATGCCTATACTTGTCTCTATGTTTACTTCAGCTGCATTCTTCAACAGAAGCTCCACTATCTCCTGGTGACCATTGTGGCTACTCAGCATAAGAGCTGTCATTCCAAATATATTTTGGAGGTTGACTTCTGCACCGTGCATTAAGAGGACTTCTGTTACTTGCTTTTGGCCAGCTAGACAACTCAGCATTAATGCCGATGTCCCACTATTATCCTGAATGTTGATCTGAGACCCTCTCTCTAAGAGTAACAGGATTATGTCCAGGAATCCACCTGCAATGGCCATCATTAGAGCCGACCAACCCTTGTTGTCCTGTAAATCCATGGCAGAATTGTATCTTAAGAGAAGCCTGCAAATGTCCACATATCCACTGGTACTTGCTTCCATCAAGCTGGTCATGCCTTCCCTGTCTTGTAAATTCACATCTGCCTTGGATTTTAGCAGAAGCTGGACGAGTTTAGTGTGTCCCTCAGCTGATGCTATACTCAGTGCACAAGACCCTGATCCATCCTGGTTGTTGATGTCAAAGCCATTGTCTATTAACATAGATATGATGTTGGAATATTTCATCCAATTAACTTGCTTCAGCATGTCTGCAATATTCCTGGTAGAAGCCTTGGATGTGACTGAAAGTAGATCGCTGCTGCTGATAAGTCTGATCAAAGAAGTCCAGTAGGTTGATCCTGTGTCATCCATCATTCTATAAAGATCGCTAACATCTACTCCTAGATGAATTAGTAGCTGAAACATTTCTGTAACTCCGAATGCACAAGACAGGAACAAGATGCTGGGCTTGGTACATTGAACTCGCTGTAGGAGGTTGCTATCATGAGCAAACAGCATTTGAATTATGTTGTTATACTTTCCCCAGATTTCAGATGCATTGCTTTTAGCCTTGTGAGTGTTACCAGATATCATCTGTTGGAGATCAGAGGTCGCTTGGTCCTGATTTTCTTTAGTTTGCATTAATATTATAGTTCTGAGTAAATAGAAGAGATTGTAGACTTTAGCACCGTGCTCTAACAGTAAAGAAACTATCTCTGTATTTCCTTGAATGACTGCCTTGTCCAATGCGGTACCAGGTATATCTCTGTCTTGGGTTGTTGACAATGGCTGCATTTGATTAAGAGGTAGATGAAGAGATGAATAGTCTGAAAAATTGCTGGTATTAACTAGTGCTCCTGCTGTGAGAAGTGATTCCACTATTTCACTGTGTCCCAATAAACTAGAATACATCAATGAACTGTTACCAGAATAATCTTGATGGTCTATTTCTACCAATGTGTTGAAAGGTTCTTTACTAAACAAAATTTGATTAACAACTGATAACTGCCCCTTTTTACATGCCAAAGAAAGTGCAGATGAATCAAACTCATTCTTTAGATTTACATTGGCACCATAGTCTAGAAGTAGTGAAGCAGCTGATCCATTACTATTTAGAATAGCTAGCATCAAGGCAGTGTTACCATGATTATCTTGTAAGTCAATATCTGCACCAAATGCTATAAGCATTCGAACACATGATGTGTCATTAACACACACACATGCAATCATAAGGGAAGATTGCCCATTATTTTCTCTCATGTTGATATGTGCACCATTTTGAAGTAGCATTGTGACTGTTTCTGCGTGGCTATTTTGACTTGCTTTCATCAAAGAAGAAAACCCATTATTTTTTTGCATATTGATGTTAGCACCATTTTGAAGTAGCATTGCAACCGTTTCTGTGTGGCCATTTTGACTTGCTAACATCAAAGGAGATACTCCATTATTTCTTTGCATGTTGATGTGAGCACCATTATGAAGTAGCATTGTGACTGTTTCTGTGTGGCCATTTTGACTTGCTATCATCATTGAAGAAAACCCATCATTTTCTTGCATGTTGATGTGAGCACCATTTTGAAGTAGCATTGTAACTGTTTCTGTGTGGCCATTTTGACTTGCTAACATTAATGAAGAAAACCCATCATTTTCCTGCATGCTGATGTGAGCACCATTTTGAAGTAGCATTTCAACTGTTTCTGTATGGCCCTTTATACTTGCTATCATCAAAGAAGAAAACCCATCATTTGCTTGCATGTTGACGTGAGCATCATTTTGAAGTAGCATTGCAACAGTTTCTGTGTGGCCATTTTGACTTGCTAACATCAAAGAAGAAAACCCATCATTTGTTTGCATGTTGACATGAGCACCATTTTGAAGTAGCATTGCGACAGTTTCTATGTGGCCATTTTGACTTGCTAACATCAAAGAAGAAAACCCATCATTTGCTTGCATGTTGACGTGAGCACCATTTTGAAGTAGCATTGTGACTGTTTCTGTGTGGCCCTTTATACTTGCTATCATCAAAGAAGAAAACCCATCATTTGCTTGCATGTTGACATGAGCACCATTTTGAAGTAGCATTGTGACAGTTTTTGTGTGGCCATTTTGACTTGCTAGCATCAAAGAAGAAAACCCACCATTTTCTTGCATGTTGATGTGAGCACCATGTCGAAGTAGCATTGCAGTTGTTTCTGTGTGGCCCATAGAAATTGCTATTAATAATGAAGTCATTCCATCATGTCTTGGTAAGTTTATCAGGTTTTGACTGGTGTTGAGTATCTGCTGTGCTATTTCAGTGTGTCCAAGCATACTGGCACACATTAGAGCGTGTACACCTTCCTCATTCTGCAAATTAGTCTTGATTCCTTGGACCTCTAACAGATCTTTAACATAATCAGAGTTTCCAAGTAAGCAGGCCACCATCAACTGAGAAAACGAACTTTTCTCCACTGCTAAAGCTAGCACTGTTTCATCTGACCAATTCAGGCTCATAATGATAGCTAGGTAGGTAGCTTGTTAGTAGCTAATTCTTAAGAAGTTTCTATACATCTGTTATCGTGCCAATAACCCTAGATAGCTAGATGCTCTTTTAACAACTGCTCTGGATTGCTCTGCTGCTGATTAGTTGTATGTGTAGATTGTAATGTGGCGGAGTAGGAGACCAGTTTACAGACAGATGTGTTCTCTGACAGTTATAGCTATACCAGGAAGTCCTCATGCTCTAGCATCATGTGACTTTAAACGCCAAAATGTTCGCGATCCTCCTAGCTACATCTAGACGGGAGATACCGTACCAGACAGTATTCTCTGTGTTTTTATTAGCTAGCTAATTCCATGTAGTTGCATGTTGATCGTAGGAAGTTAGCATCTTAGTATTTGGAAATCGCAGAGGATAGGAGCGTGCTTGTTCTGAGTCTTACTTTTACCTTTCAGCAGAAAGTTAGAGGAACTTTATTTTTTGATGTTGTTGTAGGATCAGTAGCTAACGATTTTAGCTAGTAGTTTAAAAGTGAAGTTGTGTGCATGGATTTGGGATGTCAGGAAATTATGCTACTGAATATTAATGTGTAGCAAGCTAGATAGCTAAATTCAATGTGAGAATTTTTCTCATCAGTGAACTTGTCAGGGTCCTCTCTAAAAACCACCTCCAACACTGGGATGTCTGATGTTGAAATTTCAGTGAAATATTCATCTACACTTACATGAAGTGTTATCTCTTTCCTCTGTTGTCCAATTGAGCATTCTCTCTCATTCCTAGTTCTAGTTGTCTTACATTTCCAAACCCTCAACAATCTTACTTCAACAGCAGCTATACTCTCTTTCCTATCTTGATCAGGTCCTGGGCAACATTCCACCTGTACATCTGTAAATGTACTTTGCTGATTAAGGCAATATTTTCCAGTATTTTTGTATTACTATTAATATTATTATTATATACAAAATATACTATGTTTTACTGGCCCATATACAGGAGGGGGTGGATGCAAGTGCACCTCTTTTCAAATAATTAATGATAATGTTCTGAGGTGAACATGTTAACTTGATTAATAGTAGCTACTTCATAATTATTATGTCCAAATTGCACTACATATTGTAACCCCCCCCCCCCAAAACTCTTCTTATGAACCTCCGGATGTAGGCAAGGTGGGGGGAGGGGGGGGGCTTGGAAGGCTTAAGTCCTCCAGATTTTACAGAAAATAAGTAAACTAACTGTATTAGCTAACCATGTATGGTGGCTAACATGTAAGCATGGTAACATTGTAACAGCTGCTTAGAGAACTTGTTTAACTCTTAGCCTAGTTGCTATGAGTCTCTATTTAGCACTGCTTCAAAGCCAGGTGAATCATTTGAGGTCAGCTGCTACCTATCAGCCTGAGTTAGCCAGTAGTCAGCCTGAGCTGGCGAGCTAATAAGGTTTTGTTAAATTATCTTGAAAGTGATGTTGAAGATGTTTCAGTGTAGAATCCTCAAGCATGAAATCAGCCTATCCTATCCTTGCATGTACGTATACATATTAAATATTAATTAATTATTTGATATCAATTATAATTTTGTAACTACTACTCTAATTTGCCCTCTTACACCTCTTGGGTTTTGAAGAAAATTTTTACTTCCTCATGAAGTGTAGGCATATTCCCCTCCCTCACCCTACCCCTTGAGCAAGTTGCATTTTGTCTTTATCTTATTAGCCTCCCAGTCTTAAAAAGTGGCCTACACCACTGAATAGTGTACCCCTCTTTTCAAAGGTCTGTGTACGGAGTATACAGTAGCTATGCAGTAAGCTGTATTTATATAACTTTCTCTTAAACACTTAAAGATCTGATGGAAGTCCCATGAATAGAGACTGATTTGAAGAATGATGGAGGTGTAGCTAGCTACATGCTCTAATATGTGCCTGCATGCTAGGACATGCTGAATAAGTAATTTCTTATAGCATTTCTTTACATACTGAATGGTCGTTGCTGATGTGTCATGTGAAGAACCTGTTGAATATACATAATATATATACATGTTGAAATAGTCCCCCATGGCTGTTAATCTTGTCAGGTTGTGCAGTGGTGAATAGCACTTATTGTGAATGCAATACATTAAGAGGCAAATGTAAGTTAATCTACCTATTATTTTACTTGCTGTGCATGTGGATCAGTGTCACTTGAATAGCCCTTCCTCTCTGATGTGAATTTTGTAAGTTCCTGTATGAATGAGCATGTGGTAGGGTCCATGTCTAAAATTAGCTATATAGAGTATATTAAGGACACCTCTGTATACAGTAAGTAGAGCTCCTCTCAGTCTAATTCCAGCACTCTGAAATTCATGGACTAACTCTAGCCACTGATCAGCAATTTAAAGGTTTATTTCTCAGAAAAGAGGAAAGAGCTAAATATGAGCAAATTTTACTTCCACCACTGTACCAGTGTCAACTAGGAGTTTATTTTAAGCTCATTGTGTTTCGGTTTGACAGGACACCAGCCATGCACCAGCCATCCATGTGTATAATATTAAGGGAATAGTTGGGTTGGTTGGTTTCAAGATCTTAGACCTTGATATATACATGTTGATCATCTCCTCTGGCATCGTCAATACTTAAATAATGTACATGTCCGAGCCAGTGTTATGTGCAGTATCTTTAGATATTATATAACTGTCCATACACAGGACATTTGCTAACTGCAGCTATACTAATAGTCCACAAGGATGAAATAACCACACCCATAATAACAATACAATCATAATGATATTATTGGTGCTAGGTTCAAACTCTCACTATAACCAAAGATATAATATAGTCTACACAAGGAATTTGCTTTGAATAATAAATACTGATGTAAGTTAAAATCACAATAACAAAACAAAAAATGATCATGTGGTTAGGCATTTTTCCTTATTTTTCTTGCAATTCCTTGATCTGTGAGTTCCACAGCTCCTGCTAACCCCTCCCATGATGGAGGTGGGTCGACTCTCTTGTGCCACTCTGATAACATTTCCCGAAGACAGTCTTCACAATGTTTATAATTGTATTCGATATTCTTAAGCCAGTGATCTTCAAAGTTTAACAGAATGCCTATATTGTACCAGTTATGGGCTAAAGGTAGAAGTCTTCTATATGAATTGTTCAAGGAGAGTTCTGCCCCTTGATCAATAAAGTTACCAGACATTTGTTTCTGCTCTAATAAATGATGCACAATTCTTTCTAATTTCTTCACTCTCAGTTCTAATCTGGACTCATCAGAATCATAAATTTGGGCATTACTGATAATAAGTTCAGAGTATCTTGTCGAAGATGGTCGTTTTCTTATTCGTCCGTTTATCTTACCAGCTCCATGCTCTATCAGTAACTCTGTGATTTCAGAGTGGTCATTGTCTGTGCTGAGTTTGAGAGCTGTCATGCCTATACTTGTCTCTATGTTTACTTCAGCTTCGTTCTTCAACAGAAGTTCTACTATCTCCAGGTGACCATTGTGGCTACTCAGCATAAGAGCTGTCATTCCAAATACATTTTGGAGGTTGACTTCTGCACCGTGCATTAAGAGGACTTCTGTCACTTGCTTTTGGCCAGCTAGACAACTGAGCATTAATGCCGATGTCCCACTATTATCCTGAATGTTGATCTGAGAGCCTCTCTCTAAGAGTAACAGGATTATGTCCAGGAATTCACCTGCAACGGCCATCATTAGAGCTGACCAACCTTTGCTGTCCTGTAAATCAATGGTAGAATTGTATTGTAAAAGAAGCTTGCAAATGTCCACACGTCCACTGGTACTTGCTTCCATCAAGCTGGTCATGCCTTCCTTGTCTTGTAAATTCACATCTGCCTTGGACTTTAGCAGAAGCTTGACGAGTTCTGTATGTCCTTCGGCGGATGCTATACTCAGTGCACAGGACCCCGATCTATCCTGGAGGTTAATGTCAAAGCCACTGTCTATTAACACAGACATGATTTTGGCATATTTTATCCAGTTAACTTGCTTTAGCATGTCTGCAATATTTCTGGTAGAAGCCTCGGATGTGACTGAAAGTAGATCGCTGCTGCTGATCAGTCTGATCAAACAGGTCCAGTAGGTCGATCCTGTCTCATCCATTCTATAAAGATCGCAAACATCTACTCCTAGATGAATTAGTAGCTGAAACATTTCTATAACTCCGAATGCACAAGACAGGAACAAGACACTGGGCTTAGTACATTGAACTCGCTGTAGGAGGTCGCTATCATGGGCAAACAGCATTTGAATTATGATGTTATACTTTTCCCAGATTTCAGATGCACTGCTTTTAGCATTGTGAGTATTACCAGATATAATCTGTTGGAGATTAGAGGTCACTAGGTCATAATTTTCTTTAGTTTGCATTAATATTATAGTTCTGAGTAAATAGAGGAGATTGTAGACTTTAGCACCGTGCTCTAACAGTAAAGAAACTATCTCTGTATTTCCTCGAATGACTGCCTTGTCCAATGCGGTACCAGGTATATCTCTGTCTTGGGCTGTTGACAATGGCTGCATTTGATTGAGAGGTTGATGAAGAGATGAATAGTCTGAAAAATTGCTGGTAATAACTAGTGCTCCTGCTGTGAGAAGTGATTCCACTATTTCACAGTGTCCCAATAAACTAGCATACATCAATGAACTGTTACCAGAGTAATCTTGATGGTCTATTTTGACCAAAGTGTTGAAAGGTTCTGTGCTGAACAAAATTTGATTCACAACTGATAACTGCCCCTTTTTACTTGCCAAAGAAAGTGCAGACGAATCAAACTCATTCTTTAGATTTACATTGGCACCACAGTCTAGAAGTAGTGAAGCAGCTGATCCATTACTATTTAGAATAGCTAGCATCAAGGCAGTGTTACCATGATTATCTTGCAAGTCAATATCTGCACCAAATGTTATAAGTGTTCGAACACATGTGACATTAACACACACACATGCAATCATAAGGGAAGATTGCCCATTATTTTCACTCATGTTGATGTGTGCACCATTTTGAAGTAGCGTTTTTACAGTTTCTGTGTGGCTATTTTGAATTGCTATCATCAAAGAAGATACTCCATTGTTTTCTTGCATGTTGACGTGAGCACCATTTTGAAGTAGCACTGTGACTGTTTCTATGTTCCCATTTTCACTTGCTATCATCAAAGAAGAAAACCCATCATTATTTTGCATATTTACATGAGCACCATTTTGAAGTAGCTTTGCGACTGTTTCTGTGTGGCCATTTGCACTAGCTACCATCAAAGAAGAAAACCCATCATTTTCTCTCATGTTGATGTGAGCACCATTTTGAAGTAGCATTGCGACTGTTTCTGTGTGGCCATCTACACTAGCTATCATCAAAGAAGAAATCCCCTTATTTTCTTGCATGTTGATGTGAGCACCATTTTTAAGTAATATTGCAACTGTTTCTGTGTGGCCATTTTTACATGCTAGCATCAAAGAAGATACTCCAATATTTCCTTGCATGTTGACATGAGCACCATTTAGAAGTAGCGTTGTGACTGTTTCTGTGTGCCCATTGAGACTTGCTATCATCAAAGAAGATGCCCCATTATATTTTTGCATGTTGACGTGAGCACCATTTAGAAGTAGCATTGTGACTGTTTCTATGTTCCCATTTTTACTTGCTAGCATCAAAGAAGATGCCCCATTATTTTCTTGCATGTTGACGTGAGCACCATTTTGAAGTAGCATTGAAACTGTTTCTGTGTGGCCCATATAACTTGCTATTAATAATGAAGTGGCTCCATCATTTCTTGGTAAGTTTATCAGGCTTTGACTGGTGTTGAGTATCTGCTGTGCTATTTCAGTGTGTCCTAGCTCACAGGCACACATTAGAGCATGTAGACCTTCCTCATTCTGCAAATCAGTCTTGATTCCTGGCACCTCTAACAGATCTTTAACATAATCAGAGTTTCCATGTAAGCAGGCCACCATCAACTGAGAATACTGTCTTCTATTGATCTCCACTAAACTGTTGATATCAGAACTTTTCTCCACTGCTAAAGCTAGCACTGTTTCATCTGACCAATTCACGCTCATAGTGGTAGATAGCTAGCTTGTTAACAGCCTTTCATTATGCTAATATCTTACTCTTTGCTAGACAGATGCTCTAATAACTTCTCTGGATGGTTCTAATGATAATGGGTGGGGAGTCTAATATGGTGGTATTAGCCAGTATCTATGGTTACATGCTATCATGATTACACTTTATAATGTGAAACTTATAAGAAGTATTTAATATCCTGTGAATACACTTACACAGATGCACTTACACAGGTGCACTTACACAGGTGTGACATCTGTGGTGTAGCTAGTACACTATTAAAGTCTCTGGACACATTCTTACCCAGTGTGTGTATTAATTATTATTATTATTATTATTATTATTATTATTATTATTATTATTATTATTAGCTTGTTCTGCACTTGATTAATAGGTTAAGAAATAATTATGCTATAACCTTATGCACAAACATGCCAACAATAATATCAAAATCTATTTCTTTACACAGAGGTTTCACTTATACAGAGTAATGCCAGTCCTATAGGGGACTACTCTCTGTCCTATAGGACTGTGTTATATACAGACTAGTACCTGTCATATATACAAGTGTGAAGTAAACAGCTATATATAGCTATTTACTGTAATTAGTATGGCAAATCTGTGAATAATGTGCTGTGATAGCATTCATATGGTTATAAAAAGATAGCATCTGTCCTATCCACTGAGGATATTATGAAGTCTCCATGGCTGGTCTGATTGTTATCAGCCAACCACTGCAAGAACATAATGGAGGCCATTATGGATGGGCAATATTATTGGTAGAATATCTCTGTAATGAGGATACTTAAGTCTTCAATGGATGCCTCAATCCCAACTCAGAGTAGAAATCTTCTATTCCACTACTTATATACAGAGGAACCCTCAATGAGAACACAATATATAGTGTAGTCCCTCTAATCCAAGAATTGAGGACACTTTGTCTACAATGGAGCCCCTCTATTTCAACTCCTAGTAATGAGGACACCTCTGTATACAGTGGAATCCTTCTACAAATGAAACTAACTGGAAACCTCTAATCTAACCACAGTAGAATCAATCCCTGAGGACACCTCTGTATAGTGGAGGGTTACTCTGAGAAATTTGTAGAGTGATGAGGTGTACACTGTGATATCTTCACTAACCACTAATGTGCTATAGGTCAGTGGACACACATCACTACCTCCAATACAATATTAAATACTCATGTTAAAGGACTGATGAAGGTGGAGTTTTGCCACATGAATAAAGGACACAGTGGAACCTCTGAATAGATCAGGTCAACTGTCCCTTGTAAGGATGTCCTCCTTGTGCATTTTACCAAGAGTTGTCCCTTGTACTGAGGTTGGTTAGTCCTACATTGGAGATACGTACCTCAGTGCCTTGAACAAGTAATAAATATATTTTCCTGGAACAGTGGAGAACATTGTTATTAGTTCTAGGAGAGTCAAGTGATGGTTTAAGGTTTGTTGCTCAAGTTTGGATTGAACTGTGTGATTGTGTCAGTGGCTAGGATAAGGAGGTCCATGAACGATCCAACAGCTACTCGTAACATGCGGGCTTCTCTGGCTGAAAAACACCTGCAGATAACAATTATAACTAAAGTAGATTCATTTATTAGAATTCATAGCAGCTTCAGCCTGGCCAGACACACACCAGACCACACACCTCAGTATAATTATAGTATTGTGTTTATAGGTGCAAATGAATGGAGGGATCTCAATTGTCCTGTTATTCCAAGAGATCTCCTGATACCTTTCTCCTGCTTCTTCTAATAAAAGCTAACATCTCCTAGATTCCATCTTTCTCTTGATAAAGACAAAAATTTATTTCAATTCTATTACACCTAACACTTGATAAAAACTTATCTTTCATTTGTATATGTGTGTGTGTGCATGTATACATGCATGTTTGTGCAACCTTCTGTGTTTTTTCCTTTTGCCTTTGATAAAAATGGCTTGAGACTGAGACTAGAATATGGGTAGTGATACTTATCATTCATTGTGAAGGTAATGCATGTACTAAGTAACTGTATTTTAGGGTATAGCTTGATGCTGTTGCCATGGTGAAGACAGCTACTATAAAATAATACTCTACATACACATGTAATGTACTACCATCCACTCTGAGGCTCTTGGTGACCTCTGACCTCCGAGGTTCAGGGTCCACTGCTAGACTGGTGCAGACTATTCCTGCCTCTTGACTGCTCAAGAAAGGTACACTCAACTCTCTGTAAGCAAGCAAGAATAAGTTACATAACTTTGTCTGGCCTTGACCAGTTAATCTAGCAGGTTTCTGCCATTGAGCTGAGATATAAAAATTTTACAAGATGTGTAAACTATCAACAATCGTTATCGACTGGCTCTTTGTAAAACTTACAGTTTGAATAGTCGTCCGGAAGAAGATATTTCGGACATGGTTAGGAGATTGGATACAGAGGGTCCTTTAAGATTACAAACGCAATGTTTTATAGCGCGCGCTTAAGTAGTGATGTGGTGGCAGGCCAGATCAGAGTTTGCATAAACTATTATTGCAGAGAGGTTGGCATGTTGAGGTACAAGCGAAGGTTGGCTGCATGTTGTATACAAGAGAAGGGTGTTAGTACTATCAGTCTGGACTAGGTGTCGTTAATCTTCTTCGTTGGAGGTAAGTTAAGCTATGGAGCTGGCTGTAATATCTAGCTATCTCTCTGGGTTAGCCAGCTATTTGGCTGGCTAGCTAGTTAGTGAAAATCACGCTGTTGTATACTGAGTCGGTGCTGTCTTGCTGGCTAAGTAGATGCCGCTAGAAGTGAGTTGGTCGTTGTTTTATACATAGCCATGGTGAATTCTCTAAAATGGCTTCAGCTAGTTAACCACAGTGTATAAATTGTATGAAATTTTTTGTGGTTTCTGTTAAAGGACTGTGGTAACCCGACACTTGCCCTTACCCTTCATTTAGCTTTTTTTAAAGCTCCACCTAGCTGCATGTAAGTAGATTGCATCTGCAGTTGAAATCTTGTATGTACATAATGAATGTGCTTGCTTTTGGGACTAAGTAGAGCTGTAGCTCTGAGGGGTGGGGTCTAATTGACTCTAGCTATGGATGGATAGATTATTATTTTGCAACCAGGTAGTGGAGAGAAATGAGCTGACTCCTCTAAGCCCTGTTCCCTGGTCTGTATATTATTATTTCTAGTATAGTATTTATTATTATTCTATGATGACATTATTTGTCATGTGATGTGATTGTATGGGACTCGCTAGGTGTCAGTGTTATTACTACAGCTGTCTACAGGGTACTATCCTGATAGAGTTCCTCTTTGTTGTGGTGGATGAAGGAAGATGTTTGATTTCTTGGGAATGTTATTTGATAATTGATCTTAATTGGACATTTCAACTCTAGTGATTGAGGATTAGAGATGAAAGTTGTTGCCTGTGGGTGGAGTAAGTGATGTGTCTGTGGGTGGAGTAAGTGATGTATCTTTGGGTGGCATAATATTCCTATGGGTGGAGTGATGTTCCTGTAGGTGGGGTAATATGCCTTATGGGTGGAGTAAGTGATGTGCTAGTGTGGATAATCAAAATGTTGGCTGTTTATATAAACTGAAAGTGAGAATAGACAAAGATGCAGTGTACTATAGTAACTAACTAGTATCACGTACCTTCACCAATAAGAACACTATAGTTTATACACATCTCTATGTAGCTGGGAAGGTGTGCAGTGTCCTCATTAAGGAGGTGTCCTTATTTCAGGGATAGTTTATACACATCTCTATGTAGCTGGGAAGGTATACAGTGTCCTCATTAAGGAGGTGTCCTTAGGGGTAGTTTATACACATCTCTATGTAGCTGGGAAGGTGTGTAGTGTCCTCATTAGAGTAAATACAAATATATTTTAATCATGATATTTATAATGGCTACCTCATTGGGTGTGATCATTGCTAATTCGATATCACCCATACCTTCCCTCTGAGTCCAGTAGTAGGTGGTGAGCCAGGAATGCTCGCTACACTCTGCCAAATTATTTAGCCTCACTTGCATCTAATTCTAAGAGTGAAGGGAGACCTCCCTTCTATCCCATAGCTAGGTATAAGACCTTATGCAAAAGTTGGTTGTATAGGTATAGGTATTCCACTTTATACTGGTTTTGTCCCCTGGGTGACCACTGTATACAGGTTCCACTGTATAAGCAGACCACCTCTGTATAGCAGCCAACTGGTTGTGTCTCAAGGGTGACCACTATATACAGGTTCCACTGTATAAGCAGGTCAGGAAGGGAGGGAAGGGAGAGAGGTGGGGTTTGTTGGAGTTTCCGATGCATATGGATTCTTTATAAGTAATGTTTTTTTTCCTGAAATGGTGGTCATTCCAATCCTCATCAACTTTAAACTAATGTTCCAGAACAGGCCAATGGCTGCCAAGAACACTAATCTCTAAGGATGTCTGACACCCACACATCACTTTACCCATACTCCATTAGTATCCAATTTATCTGGAGGTGGAATGACATATCCTCTGCTTAATAGTGCAGTGTGGAGGTGTCTCAAAGAGGTGTCCTTATTTCAGGGTAGTTTACTATGTAGCTGGGAAGGTATGCAGTGTCCTCATTAAGGAGGTGTCCTTATTTCAGGGGTAGTTTATACACCTCTATGTAGCTAGGAAGGTGTGCAGTGTCATCATTAAGGAGGGGTCCTTATTTCAGGGGTAGTTTATACACATCTCTATGTCTGAAGAAAGTATGCACTAGCAGTATTTGTGATGAAAGAATTGATTCAGGGCCACGTAAAAAGCCATACATAAGGTATCTTCCCCTGAGGAACCACTTGTTATCAGGACATTATCCTGTCCATGTGTTATTAAGACAGCTGTCAGCACATGCTATGACTGGTCCCAGTGCTAGTGCATGGTCTGATATTATGGTTATGATGATGCAATGTGCCATACCTAAAAATTTAATTGTGACTGAGTAGTCTCATTGAAGTTAGAAGATGGGTAATGTTTATACTGGAAAGGTGAGTACAACAGAATTTGGTTTTCCCTCAGAGTTTTGTTCATTATACAGAAGTGTCCTCATTTCAGGTGTTGGAATAGAGGGGTTCCATGCACTGTATACAGAGGTGTCCTCATTTCAGGGGGTTGGAATAGAGGGGTTCCTCCACTGTATAAAGAGGTGTCCTTATTTCAGGGTGTTGGAATAGAAGAGTTCCACTGTATACAGAAGTGTCCTCATTTCAGGTGTTGGAATAGAGGGGTTCCATGCACTGTATACAGAGGTGTCCTCATTTCAGGGGGGTTGGAATAGAGGGGTTCCACTGTATTCAGGGAGTCCTTACTTCAGGGGCTTGCAATAGAAGTGTCTGAGCTGTTGGTGTCCTTTGAGTAATGGATTATTTGTTGTGTGTAGATCTCTCTAAAAGTGTTTTGTCAAGTGAGAGATTTATCATTTTAGCTTTAATTGTAAACAATAATTGTTTTTCTTTCCTTCAAATCATCTTAATCTCGGTGTAATGGTGGAACACTCACTCTGTGTACAGCTCTGTAGGATGCTGTTATAGAGTACTATATGCTCTAATTAGAGAGATACACTGTTATTATTTAGAGAGAGCTACATTGTTATTTAGAGAAGACTCTATAATATGCAGTTCAGTTGTATAGAATACTGAGTTCAGTTGTATAGAATACTGAGTTCAGTTGTATAGAATACTGATGTTAATTAGAGTTCAGTTGTATAGAATACTGATGTTAATTAGAGTTCAGTTGTATAGAATACTGATGTTATTAGAGTTCAGTTGTTTAGAATACTGATGTTGAGTTGAGTTTTGTAGACACCTATCTGTAAACTAGAACATGACAAATGGGGTTAAAGTTGTAATCCAATCCAGCAGACAAGTACTGATTATTTATCAATTAACCTGTTATTTGGGGGTTATCATAACCTCTAGGAAACATATGACATTTAGTCTCATGGGATAACAACATGTGCAGCAGCTGTTATCCTTTCTGTAATGGATTCCTAATTGGTGACTTAGCTCTGTGTCTGCTCTCCTTTGAAAGGGCTTGGTTTGTCCACTGCCAAGATTTCTTTCAGAAGTGAGTTGTGGACAATAATTGGTCCTTTGCATTGTGCTGTCAATGGGATAATTATATTGTCCATATTTGGCTGTTTCGGGGGATACTTTGCCCTTGGCCTTACACGCTATTGTCAGCTGTGTGTCAGAGATAATGCAACTGACCCACTCGTTGATAGACTATAGGGTGAATTTAATTTCCTCTATTTCAATCCTATGTAATGCGGTGACACAGTGGAGCCTCTCTGTTCCAATATCATGAATCACAGTAGAACTCCTCTATTCTAACCTCCTGAAACAAGGACACCTCTGTATACAGTGAGACTCCTCTATTCCAACACCCTGAAATGAGGACACCTCTGTATAGAGTGGAACCCCTCCATTTTACTCCCTTGAAATGAGGACACCTCTATATACAGTGGAATCTCTCTATTCCAACCCCCTGTAATGAGTACACCTCTATTTATATCTCAGCAATACAATATTATTATTATTAGAGTGTATATTAGTAGAATAGCATTCCTTATAGCCATAGAGATGATGATTATGGTTAGTGGTTATGTGTGAAGAGCTGGAATGAGGCATTGTGTCAATCAGTTGGTTTAGCTCTAAGTGGGAGACTGTGGGTAGCAGATTCTTGAGGTCATATCCCATGTCAATAATAAACTACTTATATCACTCTAATAACTATTTAGAGGTGTATTGTTATCCTAGACTCTCTCTGGTATGTAATGTCTTCTTCAAGGAGGTGTCCTTAGAGTTTGAATTAGGACACCTCTTTAATGAGGACACTTCACATCTTCCCAGCTACATAGAGATGTGTATAAACTACTCATGAAATAAGGACGCCTCCTTAATGAGGACACTACACACCTTCCCAGCTACATAGAGATGTGTATAAACTACTGTGGAAGAGGTGGAAATCCCAATGTGCTCTTCCTCTCTTCATGTCTAGTGTTATGTGCTATGGAGGAGGTGGAGGTTCCAATATGCCCCTCCCCTCTCTATGAAACATTGTCCAGTGTTATGTTTCATGGTTATCAGGATTAGTTCTAATTGTTAGAATTCTTCAATTTCAAGCCAGTAATTGCTGGAGTATTACCATGGTGATGGTACTCCATGGAATTGAGAACATAATATTTACTCATCATATAAGGAGATCTCCTTATTACAAGTGTCAGTTATGTTGTTACTTTCTGGATAACTTTATACACATCTCTATGTAGCTGGGAAGGTATGTAGTGTCCTCATTAAGGTAGTTTATACACATCTCTATGTATCTGGGAAGGTATGCAGTGTCGAAGTGTCCTCATTCAGGGGTAGTTTATACACATCTCTATGTAGCTGAAGGTGTGTAGTGTCCTCATTAAGGAGGTGTCCTTATTTCAGGGGCACATAACACTAGACATGAAGAGGGGAGGGGCACATTGGGACCTCCATTTCCTCCTGACATCTGACTATCCAATAGGAGGCACACTTGAAAGAATTACAAGTTTATTTATTTATTATTTTCAAGTTTATTTTATTTTATTATTTTAAAGTAGAATGGGTCAATATCGGCTGATCAAAGAGATGTACACTTAAAGCAAATATACTATTAGAAAGTTTATTTCATGAGCTACACTTTAGTGCCAAAATCAACTTCATAGGTGTAATTACATTCTGGAGTTGAGGAGCTCTGTGAATATTATTATTATTATTATTATTATGATGATGATGATGATGATGATGATGATGATTGGGTTAAGTTAAGTAATCCTGTCATTCCCCACTAAGGAAAGAATTTATTAATGTGTAGTTGTCTTTATTAGAGTTCTATAGAGATCTAGTTTATTTCACTGCTACTTTATTTTCAACATAATAAGCAGTAGGTAAAGGGATAAAGAAATTTTAAAACAAACTTGACATAGCTAAAATCATCACATGGATATCAGCATCAGTGAAACAAACAAGCAAACACGAATTAATCTGTAATACAGTTATTTTTGTTATCTATGAGAACTAGCACATAGCCAGATGTAGTAGCTAGTATGTAACTTCATGTCTGCTTTATACAATATGCAGCAAAACAAAATGGCCGCCAGCGTTGACATGAAGATAAACATCCTGAAGAATTCTATAAGGACTTTCTCTGGCTGGCTGGACAGCTGTTACCAGCTCATCAATCAGTTGCCACAGGAACTAGGGAAGTCTGACTCTGCTCACCTCAGAGAGCTGGCTATGAAATATAAGGTAAGGGGTCTTCTCTTTGTAAAACTTTTTCTAGCTGAGCTTTTGGAAAATGGGATGTGTCTAGAGTCCCTGCACTATTGTACTTAGAGTCCTGGCAGCAGAACATTCTCAGTATTATTGAAGTTAAGCTAGAGCTAGGGGTGGGGCTAAGCTAGGGGGTGGGGCGAGGATGAGCTATGGCTATTTTATTATTATTGTATAATCAGTTGTTAGGACTATATGTGAACTATATGTGAACTATATGACCTTGAGTTGGTGAACTATGACCTTGAGTAGGTTTATGTGTGAACTATGTATGACCTTGTGTCATGAGTGCTATAATATGTCATTGCTCAATTTTTCCTGTGAAAATTTCGTCATGCAAAAATTTGATTATTTGTTTTTCATGAGTATAAAGACTCCACATTCAAACAAAAATTTCTGGGTACTTATGTAGCCCTCAGGCTATTGACCTGCCAACATTTTTGCATGAGAGAGGCTTGTGGACATGAAATTTCAAACTACACTTTTAATATTTGGTAAGGTGTCATTAGCACTATCAATTCCTTTGGTCTGTTTTAACCTTTGTCCTCTGTTTACATTCTTTGATATTAATTTAGAGAAAACTCTCTAGCTAATCATTTGGAAGCATCAACAACAACACAGACATCTTTTGGAAGGCTTCATACAAATCTACATACAACCCACAAAACCATAGACATAAGTTTATCCTCATGTAGTGATAGTGTTTAAACTGGAGTGGATAGACATATCCAGTTTATCCTCATGTAGTGATGGTGTTTAAACTGGAGTGGACAGACATCATCCAGTTTATCCTCATGTAGTGATAGTGTTTAAACTGGAGTGGCCGTGGACAGACATCATCCAGTTTATCCTCATGTAGTGATAGTGTTTAAACTGGACATCCAGTTTATCCTCATGACCTGGTGATAGTGTTAAACTGGAGTGGAGAGACATCACTCATGTAGTGATAGTGTTATAAACTGGGATGGACAGTCTGTTGCTATGGAATAATAATGACATCATCCATAAACTCATAAGAAAAACTACCTTCTACATAATATTCTATAGCAACAGACTGTCCACTCCAATTTAACACTATCACTATATGGGGATAAACTGAATGATGTCATAATATCAGACTGTCCACTCCCCAGTTAACACTATTACTATATGACAGTAGATGATGATGGTTGGTTATTTTGTTTTGATGTCACCATGATGCCATACCATTATAACCAGTTGACATAACCAGAACCCAGCATTTGTTTAATGTCAGAAATGTTTGCTGACATTGTGCTTACTTTCATTGTCATCCCTTCACTCCCCCAACACCTCATTACCATAACCTGAAAATATTTGATTATGGCTCTGTCTAAGTATTCTTAATTACTTTACCACAGGGTATCATTACCTCAGGGTCTTCATTACCTCAGGGTCTTCATTGCATCAGGGTCTTTCATCTTTACCTTGTGCCTTCATTACCTCAGGGTCTTCTCTTCCTGCATGACACATCATGGCACTGTAGCTAGACCTCATGGCCTTAAGGGGTTATTTGTTTGTTTGTTTATTAGTGCCTGAATGGAATGTTTATTTACAGCATGTCTTGTGGTTTTGCACTTTTGCTTGCCTTTGGCAAGACTGGACATAGTTGTGTCTGTAAATGGTGGCATTCTTGCTGAAAGTGGATGGGATGCTTCTAGTGATACAGATAATAGATTTCAAATATTTGACATTATTATTATTTCTGATGTTATTAATTAATGGTTCCTCCCTCCACTGGGATTACTAGAGAGTGGAATGAGAGATTTCTGTTTGCTTTGCATACCTACTGACTTTTCTCCCAAGACATTTCTACATGCCAATCATTTCCACATACCCCTCAACATGATCTTTTCTCAATGTCAACCAACATGATCTTTTCTCAATGTCAACCCTTGTCCACATACCAACCAATTCCTGCACATCCCTATGCCAACCCTATGCCAACCCATTCTTACACATTCCTCAATGATGACCCTTTTCCACAAACTCTTCACCCACCCCTCATTGCTGACCCAACCCCTCAGTGCTGACCCAACCCTCAGTGCTCTGCAATACCTACTATCTAATAATAAATAAGTTGTAGAAGTGAAATAGATTTTGTGTGTTTTCTCTTAATAGGACCTGTTGCTTCAGATGAAGGAAAGATGTGCCTATATGCAAGAAGTTAATGAACTTTGTAAAGAAGTGGAGAAAGCTACTCAACCACAGCTGATGGACTCACCTCTGGACACCACCCTATCCCAGAACACCACTCTACCTCAGGGCACCACCCTACCCCAGGACACCAGTCTACCTCAGGACACCACCCTATCCCAGGACACTCAGGACAACATTCTACCTCAGGATGCTACCATACCTCAGGACACCACCCATTCTCTGCAAGCCATAGTTGCTAAGTCCAGTACTGATGACTTGAACAAAGAACTAGTGAATGGAACGCAAAACCAGCCAGCCTGTCCTTCACAGCTGAATCCAAAGTTAGCAGAATTGGCCACAGACGTCAAAGACCTCAACGTTCGATTTGCCGCAATGTGCTTGCAGGCTAAACAACATTATTCTTCTCTCTCAAGGGTCCTAACAGCTTCAATTGATCGGAGGCTGTCTCTTCGGTCCTTATCCTCCAACTCGTCCCATAGTGGAATGTCTTCTCAGAACAAGAAGTCCGAACAGGATCGTAACAGTCTGCCGAGACAGGTCAGGTTATGCAGGAGCAATTCCCCTCAGCTCCAGAAACGAAAGAACAAACGTACGGACAAACACTCAAAGACTAAACAAAAGTCAAAGTACACAAAGGTCAGTCTCTCCATAGTTCCTTCCTCTGGTCCCAATGCCAAGGAGTCATTAGCAGCAAACAAAGCAAGATTCATGCCATCTAAGTCATCACTGTCCAAGAGGAAGCTGGATGTAATAACTTCAAGGGATTCTGTTTTTTCAACAGATTCACCAAGCCCACAGTCTGGAGGTGGCCTCACTCGCAGTGTTAGTTTATCTATGAGTACAGATAGTGACAGAGAACTAGATTCTTTAACTAGACAGAAAGTTTTTCTGAGGAGTAAAAGTGTAGGTACAGAAGAATATAGTGACACTCAACCAAGATCAAGAAGAAGGCCAAAATCTGCTGTCATTATCCAGGCCAATCCTGATGGAGAAACTGCTCTGCTTAGTGAATTTGAGCTTAGTAATGGAGACACTACTGTCAAGAAACGTCGAAGAAGCATGGAGATTAATCTGAGCTCTCTGGCTGGATCTGGACTTATCTCTCATGGGAATATTGTAGAAAATAGTGTCTCTTCATCACCAGCTGTTGGAAAATTCCCAAATTGGAATCACCAGAATTGGGTTGAAAGTTTCAGTACCTCAGAACCAGGAGACAGATCCAGTGTCATATCAATTGAAAGTTTGGATCCAAGGGCAATGCTTACTGGACAGATGCATCAGAATTATCATTTGTTCAATGCGAACAGTAACACAGACATCTCTGTCAGTTCCACTACAAAAATTCCAGATCTGATATGGGAACCAGAAGGAGGCAGAATAGCAAAATGGAATGGAAATTTAGCAGTTGAGAACAGGCTGAAGGGATCTAAGAGAAGTATTAGTATGAATGAGTTGGAAAATGAAAGAGATAAAGGTTTGCCATTAAATCATGTTTATTATCAGAGGTTGTTAGAGGGAGATAAGGATGAGTGATAATTGAGAGGAGTGATGTCCATACTGGGGAAGTACCACCCACAGTGCCCCACCCACAATGCCTTGTTCTATTTGACCAAACATATAACAGCCATAATGCCCACACTCCAATACTTTTGTTCTATTTAACTGGACACCCACACCCACAATGCCTTGTTCTATTTAATCAATGTCCACAATACCTTTGTTCTATTTAACTGAGCACCCACACCTTGTTCTATTTAACCAACCACAATGCCTGCACCCATAATGCCTATGTTCTATTTAACTGAACACCCACACCCCCAATGCCTTGTTCTATTTGTACCAGCCAAGATGCCTGCACCCACAATACATTAACCGAATGCCCACACCGTCTTTGTTCTAGTTAATTAAACACCGACAAAGCCTTGTTCTAAATATCTCTACCTGTCATGCTGTGTATTCCTGTTATGTCTGGTAGTTAGTCAGTATAATAGTCTCTCTTGTAGCTCTTCCTTTCTCCAGTATAAATTATTATAAACCTGTGTACATCTCCTAGTCTGAACTCACAGTAGGACTTAAAGACCTCTGTCTTATCAACCTTTGCTAAGAATAAGAGTTAACTTTTTAATTAGAATAAGAGCATTAATAAGAATGAGTGAACTTTATTATGCTTTTACTGCATAATGTAATAGAAGACTCATCTCTGCTTTTGATGCACTCATGAGGGTAATAAGAGTATTGAGTGTTAATAAGAGTATTGACTGTTAGTTAATTAGGAGTATGGAGTGTTAATAAGGAATGTGGAGTGTTAATAAGAGCATGGAGTGTAAATAAGAAAAACAAAAGCTGTTTGTAGTTGTGAAGTGTCCTGACTATTATAGCATCACATGTAACTATATAACTTCCTCTTATCTCTCTATATATTATATTTGACTTGTTTCTCTCTTGGTACACATAGCTGTAAGTTTGTCTTCGAGGCTGACTGAAATTTCACTCCAACTTGAAGAGTTTGTCCACAAGATAGCAGAGGGTAGGAAGTGTGCTCTACAGTCTCTGGAGCTAGAACTCCATCTTGGACAGATAAAGGTAAACTCTCAACTTCCAATCTACCCCTAAATGATAGGCCACGCTCCTATTGATACCGTCTCCCAACTTGAATAAAAAATACTGATGCCATCTCCCAAAAATACTGACATTTTAATATTGATATTTCACCATCACAAATGGGACTCAGTCAAGAAATACTTTCAAAATGAAGAGGGACGCTATAAAAATAACTTTATTCACCAAGAAATCTCCCTCTTCTCCCCTAGAAGAGTAGATTCTTATAACCCCTTCTCTTCATGGTTAACCCCTTCCCTTTGTGGTTTAACACTGAAACAACCAAATTATCAATAAACAAGCAAACATAAAAGACCTGGTGTTATTTGGTTGCTAGGATACTCTCAAAATGGAGGCATATCCCTAGCACCCAAGGGTGCTAGGGATATGCCTTAATTCTCTGTTAATTCTGTCTGATTCTATCACAGGCCATGTCTTCTCTGCTTGAGTTCCAAGATTTCGAATTGACTCAATATTGTGCATCCTTCTCTCCTATGGCTCGAGACAAACTCGAGGCCAAGAAGAAGTCGAAGAGATTCTCCATCACTTCTGTCCATTCCTATCCTGAAACAGAGACTAAGAAGTCTCGTGATGAGATATTAAAGTTAATCGATAGAGTTGGACTGTTGAAAAATCATTGTGATGATGCTATCATACAGGTCAGTACACCACAAGATATGGATGGACATTACAATAAAGAGTAAAGGAGTTCCACTATATACAGAGGTGTCCTCATTTCAGGGGGTTAGAATAGAGGAGTTCCACTGTATACAGAGGTGTCCTCATTTCAGAAGGTTGGAATAAAGGAGTTCCACTGTATACAGTTGAAATAGTGGGCTTCCACTGTATACAGAGGTGTTCTCATTTTAGGGGGTTGGAATAGATAGGATTCCACTGTATACAGAGGCATCTTGGTTTCATTGTATTGAAATAGAGAGGGTTATACTGTATACAGAGGTGTACTCATGTTCACTACATAGAGAGATATTTACTTGAACAATGTTTTAGACAGAGGAGGTGCTAGAGTTTGTGGTGCAGTATGAGGCAGAGATTAAAAGGTTCAAGGACTCTCTCATCAAACATACGGCTACTGTGGAGGCTATAAAGAAAGAAGGAACAGTAGGCTACAGCGAAGAGAACTGGATGAAACTTAGTGATGTAAGTCTGTGGATTTTAATTTAAAGGCTGAAATGTTCTAATCAGTAATAGAATATTAGAGTGTAAAATAATGGAAAATAGGGTAAAGTAATTAGAATATTGAATACTTATGTAATGAGAATGTCAAAAATAACATTAGAATATCGTCGTTAGCTTTCATATTGCCAATGTTTGTTTTAGATAGTGAAAATTTTATCTGCAAATATAAAATGTCTTGTATTTTGCTATAACTACAGCACTAATGATTTTCAGTTGTCCACATTCAACCATGCAGGCATTCACTAGCATGACAGAGCAGAAGAAACAGCTGCAGACCATTTGTGAGCTCTCCAATCATCTCTTATATTTGGAGCCAATATTTAACGGTATATCCATCCGTGAGGAGCTCACACAGCTTAGGGGCCGGTTCCAAGATCTCGTCCTAGTGCTGTTCTTCCAGTTGGAACAGCAGGTGGGTAATGTGTGTTTTTCCCAGGATGGTTAAGGTGTGGTAGACGTTACCCCTGTTGGGTGGGGCTTAGATGTGGTCTGAAACTCCACCTTGCTTCAAGAGAACACAATCCACAAAATTAACCTTTGCCCCTCAACCTTACCCAGCAGGTGATAAAAATTTCTTGAGGTCAATATTTTAGCTAGAATTGAAAAATGTGCCATGACTCATGGAAATGAAAATATGTCACCTGTAAACCTCCCACAGTAACTATCTGTTGTTGTTATTATTATGTTGTTATTATGTTGTTGTTATTATGTTGTTGTTGTTTATCATTTATTTATTTAATATTATTTTTTATAGGCTAAGGCTTGGACAGACCAGCTATTACTAGAGATGAGCACAATTGGTTCATGGATGACTGAGACTGAACTAGCCGTCCAAGCACTTGCAAAAAGGAGCAAGAAACCAAATGGAATGACGTCAAAACTGGCCGAAACCAAAGCTGTAAGGACATTTTCCCAGCTGCATGCAAGTGGGTGGAGCTTATGGCTCTGTAGAGATGTTCTGAAATAAGGACACCTCCTTAATGAGGACACTGTATACCTTCCCAGCTACATAGAGATGTGTATAAACTATACCCAAAATAAGGACACCTCCTTAATGAGGACACTGTATGCCTTCCCAGCTACATAGAGATGTGTATAAACTATCCCCAAAATAAGGACACCTCCTTAATGAGGACACTGTACGCCTTCCCAGCTACATAGAGATGTGTATAAACTATCCCCGAAATAAGGACACCTCCTTAATGAGGACACTGTACGCCTTCCCAGCTACATAGAGATGTGTATAAACTATCCCCGAAATAAGGACACCTCCTTAATGAGGACACTGTACGCCTTCCCAGCTACATAGAGATGTGTATAAACTATCCCCAAAATAAGGACACCTCCTTAATGAGGACACTGCACACCTTCCCAGCTACATAGAGATGTGTATAAACTATCCCCGAAATAAGGACACCTCCTTAATGAGGACACTGTACGCCTTCCCAGCTACATAGAGATGTGTATAAACTATCCCCAAAATAAGGACACCTCCTTAATGAGGACACTGTACGCCTTCCCAGCTACATAGAGATGTGTATAAACTATCCCCAAAATAAGGACACCTCCTTAATGAGGACACTGCACACCTTCCCAGCTACATAGAGATGTGTATAAACTATCCCCAAAATAAGGACACCTCCTTAATGAGGACACTGTACGCCTTCCCAGCTACATAGAGATGTGTATAAACTATCCCCGAAATAAGGACACCTCCTTAATGAGGACACTGTACGCCTTCCCAGCTACATAGAGATGTGTATAAACTATCCCCGAAATAAGGACACCTCCTTAATGAGGACACTGTACGCCTTCCCAGCTACATAGAGATGTGTATAAACTATCCCCGAAATAAGGACACCTCCTTAATGAGGACACTGTACGCCTTCCCAGCTACATAGAGATGTGTATAAACTATCCCCGAAATAAGGACACCTCCTTAATGAGGACACTGTACGCCTTCCCAGCTACATAGAGATGTGTATAAACTATCCCCGAAATAAGGACACCTCCTTAATGAGGACACTGTACGCCTTCCCAGCTACATAGAGATGTGTATAAACTATCCCCAAAATAAGGACACCTCCTTAATGAGGACACTGCACACCTTCCCAGCTACATAGAGATGTGTATAAACTATCCCCGAAATAAGGACACCTCCTTAATGAGGACACTGTACGCCTTCCCAGCTACATAGAGATGTGTATAAACTATCCCCAAAATAAGGACACCTCCTTAATGAGGACACTGTACGCCTTCCCAGCTACATAGAGATGTGTATAAACTATCCCCAAAATAAGGACACCTCCTTAATGAGGACACTGTATGCCTTCCCAGCTACATAGAGATGTGTATAAACTATCCCCAAAATAAGGACACCTCCTTAATGAGGACACTGTACGCCTTCCCAGCTACATAGAGATGTGTATAAACTATCCCCGAAATAAGGACACCTCCTTAATGAGGACACTGTACGCCTTCCCAGCTACATAGAGATGTGTATAAACTATCCCCAAAATAAGGACACCTCCTTAATGAGGACACTGTACGCCTTCCCAGCTACATAGAGATGTGTATAAACTATCCCCAAAATAAGGACACCTCCTTAATGAGGACACTGTACGCCTTCCCAGCTACATAGAGATGTGTATAAACTATCCCCAAAATAAGGACACCTCCTTAATGAGGACACTGTACGCCTTCCCAGCTACATAGAGATGTGTATAAACTATCCCCGAAATAAGGACACCTCCTTAATGAGGACACTGTACGCCTTCCCAGCTACATAGAGATGTGTATAAACTATCCCCAAAATAAGGACACCTCCTTAATGAGGACACTGTACGCCTTCCCAGCTACATAGAGATGTGTATAAACTATCCCCGAAATAAGGACACCTCCTTAATGAGGACACTGTACGCCTTCCCAGCTACATAGAGATGTGTATAAACTATCCCCAAAATAAGGACACCTCCTTAATGAGGACACTGCACACCTTCCCAGCTACATAGAGATGTGTATAAACTATCCCCGAAATAAGGACACCTCCTTAATGAGGACACTGTACGCCTTCCCAGCTACATAGAGATGTGTATAAACTATCCCCGAAATAAGGACACCTCCTTAATGAGGACACTGCACACCTTCCCAGCTACACAGAGATATGTATAAACTATCACTGAAATAAGTTAATGAGGACACTGCACACCTACTAGAGAATTTATATTCATGGAGGTGATGATTACACAACATAGCACACACCTAGGAGTAAGTTTTCACAGGCACAATGAAAGTAAAAACAAAATTTCTAATAATGTTTTTTCCCATGAGTATAATTTTAAAATTCTCTCCAAAACTTTTTGAATGGTGTCATATCCTCTTCTATCTCTTGTGCTGTAAAAAAAGACTGAGTATTCAGTAATGGTTGCTATTTAGAAGAGTTAAAGCCTCTAGTGAGCTAGAATAACATGCATTCTTATAGAAGAATAGCAATACTGTATTCTAATTTAAGTAATGAATTCTAGAATAACTTTTAGCTTTAAAATTCATCATTTAGAATTAGCTAACTGTGAGCTAAATATATATATATATATTAGAATCTTTTAAAAGAAGTGGAAAAGAAAAAGGCTGACTTAGAGTCTATCTCTGACAAACTTGAGCCAATTTGCCTTGTACTGAAACCAGAAGAGAACAAATCCCTCAGTGAACTGATCAGGCAGTTAGAGAAGAATTCAAGGAATTTGGAGGCCATTGAAGCCAGCCTACAAGGCATCACTGCCAACTCTAAAGGTCAAGGTAATCAGGACAAGATATTACTCAGGTCACTCTATGGTGGTAAGAAACAGGACAAAGTTCAGGACAAGAGGATCGTTGAGGACGTGAAACCAATTCAGGACAGCACTATATTTCAAGACACGAGTGAGGATAATAACCCCTATGCAGAAATAGACGGCCTACGAAGAGAAATATTCCAGAGTCGAGGGCAGTCTCCACCGGTCTCAAGCGTAAAAGCACGTCCAATCAGTATTTCAGATCAAGTATTTAATATCTCGGGGCTTAAATCTCTGGGCACAACGCCATTTAAGCCATCCGTGTTATACGAAAGAATGGAAGAAGTCGTTCCTTCTCCATTCCTGGACTATGATATGGTGAGGTCATGAATGTTATTGTGAGGTCATCAGGGGTGTGTCTAGGATTTCGAAAGGGGGAGGGGTTCCTGTTATGCTATAGGATACTTGTTTGTTCAAATGATGAGGCTTTGAGATACTGTACTTTGTATGTAAGCTGTACTTGTGTTCTGCATGTAGAATGTTTTATTTCTTCGTATTTCTCCCATTAAGCCAATGACTGCACCCCCACTTTTGCTAAATACTCTTGGAGGAGTAGTCAGAGACTATAATGGGTGTTACGTTTGTAGATTTTATTAAATTTGAGTGCATAGCTTTATGCATTGCCATGTGGGTGTGTCCAATTTTGAGGGTGGGTGGGATGGGGTGGAGTTTCAAACAACAGGATGCCCATCATGTCTCTCATTGTTTGTACAGTGGAACCTCTTCTAACGGACATTCCCTATAGCGGACACCTCCATGCAACGGACAAAATTAAATGCACCAAATGAACTTACCATAATACATAATTATTTAGAAACCTCCCTGTAGCGGCCACCTCCGAGTTCCGGCTAACGGACACCAGCTCAGAACAAACTGTGAATTCTACCTCTACTTAGCGGACAAAGTGGGCGTGGCAATATCTGAATCATCAACTATTATATCTATGCTACTATGCACGGAGGGTGGGGCTAATAAAGTTTGAGTGTTCAGTAGCTAAAGTTAACTAGATACTATAGCAGCCCTGTTGATGTAAGGGACTCAATTATTTCTTTCATCTTCTTGACATACACTTCTGGACCTAAAATCTATACTTGCATGGAACCTCCAGTCCATATCCTCCTCCTCTGTTCACCTCGTTCCCTGTCACCTCTGCAAAAGCTTTATTGCACTCTCTGCATAGAAAATGTGAAGCTATAGCAGAAATATTGTATGGGACATGGCCAACAACGTCACCATCCTTCACTATCGCCACAGCATAACTATCTTTGACATTGCTAGGCTCTCTCCTGAGAAGCAGCACCTCTCCAATGACAGGCATCCACACATCTTTGTATACATGGTGGCCTCTGATGAAAGACTGCAGTTCTGCTACACACAAAGCAGTACCAGCTGGTTGAGAAGCCATCATAGGCGATCACATGGTTGTCATGTGATCAAGCAGCACGTTCCCAGTACAGCTGTTCATTTTTAGCGGTCTCGATCTGAGCAGCTATGGCTTCAAAGAAGAGATGTCATCTCTCACTGAAGCAAAAAGTAGAAGTGAATAAGAGTGATCCTAAGCTGTCAGTGCGTGCTCTTAGTGAGTTATTCCATTGTGGTAAGACCCAGATATCTGACATTCTGAAGGATAAAGAATTCATTACATCTTTGTACGAATCTAATGCTTCAAGTTCCTTGTCCCATACAAGACATCGAACTTCAGATTATTCAGAAATAAATGAGGCGTTATATAAGTGGTACTTGCTTGCCTGCTCAAAAAACATATATCCAGTTGGGACCCAGCTAACAGAAAAGGCTAGGGAAATTGCTGTAAGGCTGGGAAAGCCTGACTTTAAAGGAACAAATGGGTGGTTAGAAAAGTGGAAGAAACGTTACAACATACGAAGGGTGGCCATCCAGGGTGAGTCGGGAGATGTTGCAGGTGAAAAAATAGATTCCTGGAAAGAGAGATTGCCAGAAATTTTGAAGGACTATAAAAGGGAGGATATATATATAATTTAGATGAAACAGGGTGTTTCTGGAGGGCCCTCCCAGATAGAAGTTTTGGTGAAAAGGGAAAGAAGTGCCGAGGTGGCAAGAAGTCAAAGCAAAGAGTTACTGTGGCCTTCCTGGTTAATGCAGCTGGAGATAAGGAGGCTCCAGTAGTTATCTGGAAGTCGGAAAATCCCAGGTGTTTCCGTGGTATGATTAAAAGTACTCTTCCCATTAAGTACTTCAGCCAGAAAAAAGCCTGGATGACAGGAGAGATATTGGATAATGTGCTATCATCTTTCAACCGCAAGATTCGCACTGAAGGTAGATCTGTCTTACTATTTTTGGATAATGCTGGGTGTCACCCAGAAGACCTAAGAAATAAGTATTCTAATATAAAGATTGTTTTTCTGCCTGACAACACAACCTCTAGGTTGTAACCGTTGGACCTAGGAATAATTCAGAACTTTAAAGTTCATTACCGTAAAGTGTTCCTGCATTATATTTTGACTAAAATTGACTCGTGCAGTTCGGCATCTGAGGTAGCCAAGTCTGTCAATGTATTGACAGCTATTTGGTGGATTACCCATGCCTGGAATGAGGTTAAGGCAGAAACTATAGTTAAGTGCTTCAAAACTGCTGGTATTCTGACTAGTGAATTTGATGTGGTGAGCACCTGTATAAATGAGTGATCCATTCGATGATATTGAGGCATCATTGGAATTGGGTGATCTGATTGAGAGAACAGTGGGCAATGATAGTTGTCCTGCTAGTGAATACATCAATGGAGATGAAGATGTTCCTGTGTGTGCAGAATTTGAAGATGAAACCTGGGAGGAAAGCTTCTTTCAAAGCTTAATGGATGAAGATGGCCAGGAATTGCCTGATGATAGGGATGAATCAGATACAGAAGACTTCGACTTATTACCACCCCCTCCTAAATTACGCAATTTTCAAGAAGCTATTCAATCATTAGATGATGTCAAAAAAATTTTAGAGCATCGTAAATGCTTTACTGCAGCCCAAAACACTGACAATTTAATGAATGATGTTACATCTCTTTATTCATCAAAAACTGTGAGACAGAGTACCACACATGACTATTTCCAGTAATTATAGTTATTGTTTTTAAGGGTCTATTAAATATAAATGTACCACACAATGTCTGTAAGGGAGAAAACAAACATTTGAGCAAAACCTCCCTGTAAAGGACACCTCCAAATAAAGGACACTAGTGCTTGTCCCAAGCGTGTCCGTTATTCGGAGGTTTCACTGTACTCCTAAGAAAAGTAATCAATCTCCTAGTAATGATGAGTAATATATATTTTGCTGTGACCACACAAATAAATATGAAACTTTGCTGAAGATATCAATACACAACAAAAATTTTAATTTTTGTGGTTGGGTTAAAATTTTTCATTTCCAATGTTATAACACATTCTCTATAGGTGCCAACTAGACCTCTTGATATGGCAATAGAACAGCTCCCCCACAAGATAAGCCCCTCCCACACTGCCCTGCTTACAGCCTCTCCCTCCCACTATGATGTTCCTCCTTCAGCAAGACTGGCTCCAACAAAATTCCGCTACACAGAGATAGATGTCTCCCTCTACGATAACCCCAGACTGAGGTCTTATTCAGAAACCAATGACGGGGAAGGAGGGAATGAAGAAGTGGGTGTGGTCAAGGAAGACACCAAGAAGTTAAAAAAGAAGAAGGCTCTGCCACATGAGGAGATACTCATCCATGTTGGCAAAGAATGGAAAGATCTTAAAATTGATGTAAGTTCCAGCATGAATGTCTAGAAGCTATAGGGAGTGAATCTGAAATGTGCTAAAAGGGGTGAATATGGTTTTAGAGGAGGAATATGAAGTGTTTTAGAGGGTGAATATGATGATGTGTTTTAGAGGAGGAATATGAAGTGTTTTAGAGGGTGAATATGATGTGTTTTAGAGGAGTGTTTTAGAGGAAGAATATGAAATGTTTTAGAGGGGGAATATGAATTGTTTTGGAGGAGTCTTCTATAGTGATGAACGGGGATTTGGTTTGAAGTGTAACGTCCTTTAACTTACTTTCTCTATATCTCTTGACTGTACAGTTTTCCTCCATTGCTGACCACCAGGATCTCAGCGAAGTGATTGGCTCAATCAGTGACCACGAAAAACAATCAACTTGTAAGGGATTTGTGCTGACATTGCATGACTTGGAGAATCAGTTGAAAGGAATCACCGAGCAAATTTCAGTGCTAAAACCTCCTGAAGTTCCTGATCTGGAGAGAGTACATGCCTCTATTGATCAGTGTCAGGTAGAATTAATTCTATACACATCCTGATGCAAGTATAAATCACACCACTAATCACATAGAATGTAGCACACTAAAAGGGAGGGGTCAGGTAACTCCCCCTTTAAATTATATCCACTATAGATGACCATTTAAGGGGAGGGACTTCTCATAAACTGGCCACAAAAAAGGCAAATGATCTTATAGGATCATGTGCTACATCATTAGCTCTATCATCTACAACTACTTTTCCTAAGGACACCTCCTTAATGAGGACACTGCATACCTTCACAGCTACATAGAGATGTGTATAAACTACCCCTGAAATAAGGACACCTCCTTAATGAGGACATCTAAAAAGACTAGAGAGTTATCACTTTCTCCTATTATAGAAACTGAGGAAGAGGTTAGAGAACCTCCACCCACAAGTGGAGAAATGCAATGAACAGTCATTAGAAGTAACTTCAATTTTGCACGACACTGAACCCAACTCGAAAGTACTTCATCTGATTGGTGTGTTTGTCTTTGACGTGTCAATACTCTGGCACATGACTAACATGAAGGTGAGATGAAACATGGAGGACTTTGACAGTTTGTATTTTGTCAGATGTTTGCCATCTTGAAAAATTCAGAATCAGAATCATATGAAGAGGCAGAAATTAATGAAATATTGCTTTCAAATTGTCTTTCTGCTTTGAATAGCCTAAAAAATATTATTTACCAGATTTCTCTGTTGTAATAATATAGTCAGAGATTTATTCCACACATCTCGCGTCAAAGGCAACTCATGACTGTGTGTAGGTTGGTATCTCCTTATCCCAACAAAATTGTGAGGATATCCCCTGAAATGAGGACACCTATATACAGTGGAACTCCTCTATTCCCACCTCCTGAAATTAAAACACCTCTATATACAGTGGAACCTCTCTATTACAACTACCTGAAACGAGGACACCTCTATATGTAGTGGAACTCCTCTATTCCAACTCCCTGAAATGAAAACACCTCTATATACAGTGAAACCTCTTTATTCCAACTCCCTGAAATGAGGACACCTCTGTATACGGAGGAACTCTTTATTTCAACACCCTGAAATGGGGATACCTCTGTATACAGTGGAACTCCTCTATAATAAGAAGGCACCTCTGTATACAGTGGAGTTATTGAGATAGATATACTAATTGCACAATTCTGTAGGTGGCCATATGCATGAAAGAATTGAGAGACAGTGAATCATCTGTTAACTCCCTCCATCGTCAGCTAAGCACCCTCTCTAGAATGCTAGCTGAGGCAAGATCACTTCTTGAAGATAAGAAGAATGTACTGGATCTGGAAGACTACTTTAAGAAGTGTGAGGTGAGCATCCTTGAGACACAACCAGTTGGCTGTTATACAGAGGTGGTGTGCTACAGTAGAACCTGTATATAGTGGTCACCCTTGGGACACAACCAGTTGGCTGTTATACAGAGGTGGCCTGCTTATACAGTGGAACCTGTATATAGTGGTCACCCTTGGGACACAACCAATTGGCTGTTATACAGAGGTGGTCTGCTTATACAGTGGAACCTGTATATAGTGGTCACCCAAGAGACACAACCAGTTGGCTGTTATACAGAGGTGGTCTGCTTGTACAGTGGAACCTGTATACATATAGTGGTCACCCTTAGGACCTGTTTGTATGGTGGAACCTATATACCTTTGGGATAATGGTTATAAAGTTTTATGTATAAATACAGATGATGCGTTCAAAGTTGATAAAGAAAGCTGACAAGAGGACACGAATATCTTCTGAAATAAAGGAGAGTATTCTCAATGATCCACAGTCTAAAGTCTGCCAAGAATTGCTAGATCAGCTAAATGAGGTATTGCTATTAGCCATTAAATTAGAAACTTCTCTTCAGGATTATATTATTTAGAAACTTGTCTTCAATGTTAAATTTAGAAGCATGTCTTAAGTGTTAAAATTAGAAACATGTCTCAACTTTTAGAAGAAATTTTCTTCGTCAATGCATTTTTGGGATGGGGAAGGGCTTTCCCTCTATTTAAAGCCACACCCACTTCTGTCTGTGTAGGTGGAGACTCAATGGTTAAACATAGCAAAGGAACTGTCGGCAATCCCATCCATCGAGCCACTGCTCATTAAGAGAATGCTATCAAATGCCTCCCAGGAGAAGGTGGATGTGGAGGCATGTCTGCAGACGATTAAGGAGGAGAGAGGGTTGGAAGTAGAGAAGGTTAAAGAGAACTGCAAGACATGTCAAGTGAGTCAATCACCTTTTAATTTACATCATTTTTAACTTTGACATCCTACCTCTTCAGACATGTCTCATGAAAGCTAGACGACTTACTTTCTCTCTAACAAATGCCGAGAAAAAGCTCCATTCATTGGCCAGTTTGTCTGAGACGTCTGATGGCAATAGTTCTGCACCAAGTGACCACGATCTGGTGGAACTGAGTGGTGTCCGAGCCACTACCGTTGGAAGGCAGCCCAAACAATATATCCAACGAGATGATTCAATAGACTACGAGAAGATGATTCAAACTTGTTCTTCTCTGAAAGAGTCGTCTAAAAAGTAGGTTGAGTTTACTTTATCATTGTAACTGTTGGTTAGTGTAGAGAGCCTCTTTATTTGGGACACCTCGTGACATGTAGTGTCCTGATTACAGGGGTGACATGTAGTATCCTGATTACAAGGGTGACATCATTTTAGGGGGTTGTCCATGCACAAGACATTCAGGAGGTGGGAATAAAAAGAGTATCTTCATTTCAGGGGGTTGGAATAGAGAGAGGTTCAAAGTGTTGGAATAGAGGAGTTCCTGAATAGATGGGGGTTATAGTATTATTGATGTAACAATATAAAATGATTGTCATTGTATTACTTCTAAATATTATGATTATTTCTATTTCTAATTATGTTTAATTTTATGACTTCTAATGATTATATTTTGTTCTAGAATACAACAGGAATTTGATGACCTTTTCTCTCAGCTTGTTAACGAGCTTAAACTCGTCACAAAGTTCCATAAAGAGTATGAAGAGTTGAATGTGTGGCTTACAGACACCAGAGATATTCTAGAGGTGACTGATGCCCCTTTGAACCCAGGGGGCATGGAACCTCCTTCAAACCCAGCCCAGCTCAGAGGCAAGCATCAAGTAAGTTCAAAGGTTATATTGGTGACATTTCTAGTAAACTATGAAAGGATAGAGGTAGAGTTAAATGCTTCATTAAAGCATTTTAAACTCTGTGCACTTTCTTCAGTGGAAGGAGTATAATTGAAAGTATAGGGACCCACTGTCCCTCCACCCTCTTTTAAGGGTAATAAGAGCTATGAAGCCTTAACCATCCTGTGAGGATTACTGATGTTGCTGGAAATTCTTTCATACCTCTTTGAATGGTGATAATCTTGAATTTTTTCTCTATTGATGAGCTTAGGAATGCCATTGGTTCTAATTAACTGAACAACTGAACAATGTAATTATTTCCAAGTATTTTTATAGCATACCATATCTTATTGTAACTTAATAAATTCACAGCATACCACATCTTATTGTAATATACTTTCACTGCATACCAGATCCTGTTGTTGGTAACTAGTACGTAGCCATTATATGAGTAGGACTGGTCAATTGATTTAACACAGACCATTAAAGATTTTTAGTATAAGTAGATGTGTAGGTTAGAGGTTAGACTGTTTCTTGCTGAATCAGCTCATGTAAGACTGGTATTCATAGTAAGTTTGTGATTAGACTGTATCTTGATCGTCTCTTGCTAAATCAGGGTTATTCGTGAATTGATTGGTCATGATGACTCATCATAGACACAATAAAGTTAGTGATTAGATAGTCTCTTGTGGAATTAAGGTTATTCGACTAATATGAGGGGTTTATAGACATAGGAAGATGTCTCTCCTAATATCTCTCTCTCAGGATTCATCACTGGTTTAGAGAATAAATATTACTTGTGTCCAATAAGACCACCTCTCTATATAGGCCACTACAGTGGAACCTGTCTAATCAGACCACCCCTTAAGTAAGAAGACCACCTCTCTATATAGGCCACTTTGTCATGTCTCAGTTTGGCCTTCATATAGAGACTACCTCCTGATCATTTTGCCCAGAGGATGGTGATCATAAACTATCATTATTTTATACCTTTAGGCTATCTGCCAGCAAGTGGTCACACATCAGCCAAAAATGGAGATGCTTCATTCATTAGCTTCAGAACTGATCCAAATACCCGTAAAGCAATCCGAGAAAGAACTTCTTGAACATAAGATCAGCAACCTCAGCTTGGACTGGGATGAACTCTGTCAGCAGTGTGTTCCAGCTGGCGTGCTTCCTCTTCTGACCACACCAACTGGGGTAGGAGGCAGTCTGAAACTCCAACCCCCTGGTGAATTTGAAGACATCACACAGATGATAGAGTGGTTAATTTTGATAGAATCTAAACTTCAACCTTCAGTTCTCACCATCGGGGACTTCCCTCATTTAAAGAAGACATTGAGAGAACATTCAGGGATTGAAAAAGAGCTCAAACTAAGAGAAAAGGATTATAAACGATTCATGAATGGAATTGAATCATCTGATCACTGTGATTTCCAGGATCCAGAACCAGAACCAGAAATATCAAGTAATGCATCAGTTGTTGCCGGATTGGTCAGTGTCGAATTCTCTCCTTCAAAGTCTGTGAAGTTTCACGACGAGAATACTCTTGAGAGGAATCGGAGACAAATTGATATACAAAACCAGAAGTTTGCTGACTCTGGAGAATCTAGTTTGGAATCTTCAGGTTTGGAACCAAACAACTCAGGAATGCTTAATTCCATTCCATACCATTCAGTGGGACCAATAGGTCAGCGGGATAAGTTAAATGAGGAACCAAATCTGAACTCACCAATTTCCCAATCCAAAATACTGAATCGCATTACTTCGGATCCAGAATGTTCCATGTCTCACATGATCGATGGTATGACGTCACAGCTCTCAGAAGAACATTATCACCTCACACTCCTTTGGAAGGGTATATGGACAAACCTCCTTCAGGAGAAAACCAGACTGGAAGCGACACAAGAACGGTGGAAGAATTTTGAATCCAAGAAGGAGCAGTTCTCTAGGTTTCTGTTCAAGGCTGAAGAAAGAATGGCTTTCTTCTTTAGAATCATTGGAGGCACAAGGAATTTTGGAGTAATCCAAACTGAGATGGTAGCACAAAGGGTATGTCACAGTAACCCAGAGATGACCACTACATATAGGTTCCACTGTATAAGCAGGCCACCTCTGTATAACAGCCAACTGGTTATAGAAGTGGTTTTTTAATAACATTTTTCTTTTTCAAGGCTTTTGATGGCGACATTCGTATCAATGAACAGCATCTGTCAACCCTTAACAACCTTTCACAGGAATTGATCACCCAATATCATGGCAATGATGACACCAATGACTTAAAGGACACCATGGCTGACCTCAACACAAGATGGAAAAAAATGTTGGAAAGGTAAAGAATTGTTTATATAATACAATCCTCTATTCCAACACCCTGCAACGAGGACACCTCTGTATACAGTGGACCTCCTCTATTCCAACACCCTGCAACGAGGACACCTCTGTATACAGTGGACCTCCTCTATTCCAACACCCTGAAATGAGGACACCTCTGTATACAGTGGACCTCCTCTATTCCAACCCCCTGAAATGAGGACACCTCTGTATACAGTGGACCTCCTCTATTCCAACACCCTGAAATGAGGACACCTCTGTATACAGTGGACCTCCTCTATTCCAACACCCTGAAATGAGGACACTTCTGTATACAGTGGACCTCCTCTATTCCAACACCCTGAAATGAGGACACTTCTGTTTACAGTGGACCTCCTCTATTCCAACCCCCTGAAATGAGGACACTTCTGTTTACAGTGGAACCCCTCTATTCCAACCCCCTGAAATGAGGACACTTCTGTATACAGTAAAACTCCTCTATTCCAACACCCTGAAATGAGGACACCTCTGTATACAGTGGAACTCCTCTATTCCAACACAATGAGGACACTTCTGTATACAGTGGACCTCTCTATTCCAACACCCTGAAGTGAGGATACTTCTGTATACAGTGGAACTCCTCTATTCCAACCCCCTGAAATGAGGACACTTCTGTTTACAGTGGACCTCCTCTATTCCAACACTCTGAAATAAGTACACCTCTGTATGCAGTAGAACCTCTCTATTCGAGCGCCCTGAAATGAGGACACCTCTGTATACAGTGGAACCCTTCTTTTCCAACTACCTGAAATGAGGACACCTCTGTCTGTACACTTGAATATGTCCCAAATAACAGCTTATCATTACATTATAGTAACATTAATAAAACTCCCCCGCTTTCCTGAAAAGAGGCCACACGTCTAACTGAGACACCTTTAATATGACCCATGGTGACCAGAATAGAGTCATATAGAGGTTCCACTGCTTCCAAAAGTAAAGAAACTACTCTATTTTATATCCCAGTTACTCCCAGCACCAGCCAACAGTCTCTGAACTTATCACCCGATGGGGAGAGTTTTATCGAGAATACCTTAGTTTTGAGCAGTCCTTTCACAGTCTTGACATGGAAATGTCCAACATGAATCCATTTGTTGGCGACATGGAATCTGTGAAGATGCAACTAGAGAAGCTAAAAGTAATTAAATAGAAATATAATATAGTGTTAATATTAGAGATATAATGCAGTGTAAATATTAGAGATAATATATTAGAGACATAATACAGTGTAGATATTATACAGTGTAAATATTAGAGATATGATATTAGAGATATTATAATACAGTGTAGATATTAGAGTACATATTAAATAGAGATATAATACAGTGTAGATATTAGAGATAATAATACAGTGTAAATATTAGAGATAATATATTAGAGACATAATACAGTGTAGATATTATACAGTGTAAATATTAGAGATATGATATTAGAGATATTATAATACAGTGTAGATATTAGAGTAGATATTAAATAGAGATATAATACAGTGTAGATATTAGAGATAATAATACAGTGTAAATATTAGAGATAATATATTAGAGACATAATACAGTGTAGATATTATACAGTGTAAATATTAGAGATATGATATTAGAGATATAATACAGTGTAGATATTAGAGATAAAATACAGTGTAGATATTAGAATTAATACAGTGTAAATAGAGATATGCAGTATACATAGATATAATACAGTATAGATAATCTATAGAAAGTAATTATAGTTTACAGCAATATACTGAGTAGTATACTAAAAGTTCTTTTTGACATGTCTACCTGCATGAAAAGTATCATTTTACATTTTTAGCTGGTTCAGAATGAGTTGAAGTTGAGGGAAGGAGCATTAGAAAAGATCAGATTACTAGCTCTGAAACTAGTGCAAGGAGTTGGAGGCAACTACATCAATGCTGATGGGATGAACGCAAAGTTAGACAACGTGACAAGACGTTGGGACCATCTGCAAAGTTTAGCAGTGGAAAGGTACAATGTTTATAATATTGCATGTGATGATAGCATGTGTTGTGGAGACCCTTTACCTTTTATAGTGGTCATCTCTAGTCTGCTTTGAAACCTGTATATAGTGGTCATAACCAGTAATGCAGAGGTGGCCTGTTTATACAGTGGAACCTGTATATAGTGGTCATCCTTGGGACACAACCAGTTGGCTGTTATACAGAGGTGGCCTGTTTATACAGTGTAACCTGTATATAGTGGTCACCCTTGGGACACAACCAGTTGGTTGTTGTACGAAGGTGGTCTGCTTATACAGTGGAACCTGTATACAGTGGTCACCCTTGGGACACAAACAGTTGGCTGTTATACAGAGATGGTCTGCTTATACTTGTTACATATAGTATTGTGTCCACACTTACAGGAAGTCAGCTCTGGAAAGTGCTCTTACAGAGAAGCAAGACTTCCTATCTCACTTGGCAGACTGCCTTGCATGGCTTAATCAGGCAGAGAAGCACCTCAGGACTCAGAAACAACTTGGATCTAACTTGAAGGCAGTTATTACTCAGCAAGAAACTCATCAGGTGAGACATTATTGATAACATTGAAAGGCCCCTCCTTCATGTGGATGAAAAATACATTATATTAAAATGTTAGGCTTTTTGGAAAGAGGTTGAAGACCAGAAGTTAAAGATGGAGTCTATCATAATTTCTGGACAGAAGATGACAATGGAGAGACATTGGCCTGAAGGAACTGCTGAGAGTTTACGGTCAGAGTACAGTGGGATGGAGAGCCGCTGGAAGTGGGTGTTGTCAGAAGCAGAAGATTGGGGGAGACAACTGGAGTTGGTAATTCCTGAAATGGAGAAATTTCAAGTGAGTTTCTATACTTGAGCATTTTTGCAACGTTTTTTCTACATAATGCAAAAATTAGTTATGCACAAAAATATCTGCTGTTCAGTGTAATAGCAGTAACTTGAGAAGATTATTTTTGTGTGTAATTAAATTTAACCACATCTCTTTATAATCCCATTCCGTCCTTCCTCAGGGACTCTGTACTGATTGTGGGAAGAAACTCACTGATGCAGAGATGACAATGGATAAATTTGTTCCTTTGGCCCGCAAAATCCATGTCCTCAAGCGACAACTGGAATCATTACAGGTTCATATAATCTTGAAGCACACAGTTTACTAATGTATTAATATGGTCCGATTCATGTGTATCAGAAAATCAGCCTTTTTAAGATTGTATTCTTTATTCTTCATTGGAAACATGAAATTTTGTGAGTAAACAGAAATTGTCAGTAAGTACTAGGGAGTGCTAAATACTGAGGATTACTAGAGCCTACTAAAAATTACTGAGTTCTACTGAGGATTACTAGAGCCTACTAAAGAATACTAAATACTATAAGTTGCTATCGACTGGCACAGTACATAGTGGATTTTAAACACATGAATGCATAGATCTTTGTAAAATGCTGCATATCTTTGTGAAAGGACACCATTGCAATAAATTTCTTTGTGAAATGACATTATTTTGATGCATAGATCTTCGACCAGACTATTGTTACTATTGGAGAGAGTCTCGGTGTCCTTGAGAACTCCCAGAAACGACAGTTAGAGTTGGGAGCAAAGCGGTCTACCGATCTCTTCCAGCTGGTGAAAAGTTATCACCAGCGCTGGAACTCGTTAAGAGGAAGAATAGAAAAGAGACACAAAGATATCGACACGGCAATGGTCAAATATGATCCTGCCAACCTGGGGGTCTCTGGTAAGTTAGTCACATGATAATCACATGATAATCCTAGCTCAAGCTCTGGTCAATTGTGCTGCTAATTACCACATGTGTAGTAGGGTAAGTACGTAGTCACATGATAGTTACATGGGTTCTAGCCTGGTTCCTCAGTAACTTATTGATGTGATGTGATGTCTGTACATAGCACTACCTCGTGGATGGACTAGAAGAGTAAATGAGAATCAAGTTCCATTTTACGTAAAGTAAGTGTTCTAATTCTAAATGTTCTAATTATCTAATTCTACATAAGGGAAATGTTCTATTTTATAATTCTATGTAAAGATAAGGTTCTATTCTAAGTAATGTTCTAATTCTACATAAGGGAAATGTTCTATTTTATAATTCTATGTAAAGATAAGGTTCTATTCTAAGTAATGTTCTAATTCTACATAAGGTAAATGTTCTATTTTATAATTCTATGTAAAGATAAGGTTCTATTCTAAGTAATGTTCTAATTCTACATAAGGGAAATGTTCTATTTTATAATTCTATGTAAAGATAAGGTTCTATTCTAAGTAATGTTCTAATTCTACATAAGGGAAATGTTCTCTTCTATACTAATTCTATGTGAGGTTATGTTCACAAAAACTTCATAAAGAAAGAATAATTAACAATCAGATACAATAATTATCTCAATAATAGCTAAAATTAACACCCACCAAATGTACAGTCATAACTAGACCCAGAATAGCTATAATATTTTATAATTCTATTTATCATAGTACCTCCAGCAGCAAGCCCCAGTGGTCCCATCCGGACCTCCTCCCCCTCTATATCCAAGCAAGGGGAGACCACACCCTCCCATCGTACCCCTCCTCTGCCTACCCAATTGCCCTCAGGCTGAGACCTATCCAGAAGAGAACACAGTGTAAGAAATAACGGGAAGATGTGGAGTTTCGGATCATATTAAAGCATCTCACACATTAAGGCCACAAAATTCTTGTTTTGCTTCTCATTGGAATCATCTAAGTCCATTCTGTTACTGACTCAAAAACACTCACTTGATTCCAAAGCTACAGATACTAGCAGACTACTCAGGACAAGGCCTTTTTTTACTATTATCTATTCAGGGGCAGATCTATTTTGAAGGGGGTGGGGGGTGGAGCAAAACAAACTTAGGATAAGCACCTGTGCAGGCTTAAAAACTACATTAGTGAAAGTAAACAGGTAATCTAGGTTAGGAAGGATTGGCAATTGCCCCCAATGCCCCTCTCCCCTGGATATACCCTTGCTATGAGCCTGTACATTATCTCACAGCTTTATGTACCATGAGCAAGTACATGTGCCATTAATCATACAGAATGCTAATATAATCTAGCCAGTGGGTGCTTAACTAAACCACATTTCTTATGGCTCTGTCTAAGTATTCTTAATTACTTTACCACAGGGTATCATTACCACAGGGTATCATTACCTCAGGGTCTTCATTACCTCAGGGTCTTCATTGCATCAGGGTCTTTCATCTTTACCTTGTGCCTTCATTACCTCAGGGTCTTCTCTTCCTGCATGACACATCATGGCACTGTAGCTAGACCTCATGGCCTTAAGGGGTTATTTGTTTGTTTGTTTATTAGTGCCTGAATGGAATGTTTATTTACAGCATGTCTTGTGGTTTTGCACTTTTGCTTGCCTTTGGCAAGACTGGACATAGTTGTGTCTGTAAATGGTGGCATTCTTGCTGAAAGTGGATGGGATGCTTCTAGTGATACAGAATGGACTTTAATCTGCTGCATGTGGAGAGCAGTCTATAACTAGTTCTTTTACATATTGTAGTGACTCTTCTTGAGACTCGACAGATTATGGAAGCGTATGAAGACCATCTCCACTCTTACCACCACACCCCTCTCTCCTCTCACACACTCTCACCCTATGATACCACTGTGCTCGCCATAGATGTCTTCCAGAAGGTGGAAGACAAGATTGGAAGTGATAACTCTCTCTCGTCGCATCAGGAGGCTGGAATGACTACAACATCAAAGTTTTTCTTGAATTCAGCTGTGGAGCTCACTTCCTGTTGGATAAGAGATGTTTTTGACCAGTCAGTTACCAAATTTGTCATAATCGATACATGTAGCTAAGCAACAAAGATAAAAGGCCCCTCCTTTTTTAGGCCATTATAATGAGATTCATAGTCTCTAGTCACACCTCTATGTAGTCTCCTAGGGGGTGAGTTCTAGAAATCATTGTCATTACCCATTATCTGACCTTGCTTCCACTGTCAGTCTGTTTAGGTCATTCAATACCTTATAGTTAGATTATTGTGATGAGATAAGTGATTTGGCAGATGATGAGAAATATTGAATCATAATGTTAATATTAATAGTAGTCTTTAAAAATGGTAGAAAGTGTACTTTTAACCACTTCCCTTCTTCAAGAGTTAGACCACACCCCAAAGCCATACTCTGTGTCATAATCTGTCATTGTTGTTTGTGTTTTAGAGGGCATGAAGGAAATGTCAAGTGTTCTTCTTTCATGCTGGCCATCTTAGCTTTGTCGTCTGGAAGACTGGAAGAAAAATATAAAGGTGATTGGTCTGTCTGTCTGTATGTCTGTTGGTTGGTTCTTGAATCATTGTTTGAATCATTTTTCATGTAGCACTGTTCAAAGTCATATCTGGAGAACAGAATAGCATTGATGTGAACCAGCTGGTGGAATTTCTAGAACAGATTGTGCAGGTATAGCAACAACAACAGCAACAACAACAACAACAACAACAGCAACAACAACAACAACAACAAGTTAATAGATGAGTATGATAGTCAAATAACTTTATAGTCTTTGTTTTGAGTTAATTTATTGGTTATAAATAACTAATTTAGCTGTCAAGAGCTGTCAGCTATTTACAACAACAGCAACAACAATAATAACAACAATAATAATAAAGCAATGATATGTAACTTTGTAGATTCCTCAGTTGGTGTGTGAGGATCAGTACTGCTCTCTTCATATCCTGGACATTTGTGCTAAAGAATGCTTTAAAAAGGTAATACTAAACAGTAACCCCTCCCTCCCTCAATTCCAGTAGGTGATAACCCTCCCCTTCTCAATTACCTTAAAGTGATAACCCCTCCTTCCCTTAGGTCCTTCCCTTAATAGCATTAGGTGATATCCCCTCCTTCCCTTAGTGTTATTAGGTGGTAACCCCTCCCTCTCTCAATTTCAATAACCCCTCACTTCCTCCCCACCTCTCACTGATAAATTCATGAAGTTTCATTGATCTCTTCCACACTTCCACAGTTTGTGGGTGTTGGCCGACTCCACCTACCTCAGTTTATAGCCTGGCTGCAGACTGAGCCCCTCCCCTTGTCATGGCTACCTGTTCTCCATCGGTTAGCTGCCTCAGAGACTTCTATTCATGAGGTGAAGTGTGGAGTCTGTAAGACCCAGCCTATCAGAGGATTCAGGTTAGTTGTGTGTTGGTAATGGTGCTTTTTGACATACCATCAAATCAGGAAAATTATTAAATTTTGTGTTTATAATATTATTCATGTTGTTCTTTTTTTATTTTGAGTTATTTATTTTTGTGTTTCACTTTTTACCACAAATTTGAACACACACTCCCCCTTGACTCAATCTCTCTCCTCAGTACTCTCCCCTTGACTCAATCTCTCTCCTCAGTACTCTCCCCTTGACTCAATCTCTCTTCTCAGTACTCTCCCCTTGAATCAATCTCTCTCCTCAGTACTCTCCCCTTGAATCAATCTTTCTCACTCCTTACCACTCTCCCCCATTAACTCAATCTCTCACTCCTCACCACTCTCACTCAATCTCTCTCACTCCTCACCACTCTCACTCAATCTCTCTCACTCCTCACCACTCTCACTCAATCTCTCTCACTCCTCACCACTCTCACTCAACCTCTCTCACTCCTCACCACTCTCACTCAACCTCTCTCACTCCTCACCACTCTCACTCAACCTCTCTCACTCCTCACCACTCTCACTCAACCTCTCTCACTCCTCACCACTCTCACTCAACCTCTCTCACTCCTCACCACTCTCACTCAACCTCTCTCACTCCTCACCACTCTCACTCAATATCTCTCACTCCTCACCACTCTCACTCAACCTCTCTCACTCCTCACCACTCTCACTCAACCTCTCTCATTCCTCACCACTCTCACTCAACCTCTCTCACTCCTCACCACTCTCACTCAACCTCTCTCACTCCTCACCACTCTCACTCAACCTCTCTCACTCAACCTCTCTCACTCCTCACCACTCTCACTCAACCTCTCTCACTCCTCACCACTCTCACTCAACCTCTCTCACTCCTCACCACTCTCACTCAATCTCTCTCACTCCTCACCACTCTCACTCAATATCTCTCACTCCTCACCACTCTCACTCAACCTCTCTCACTCCTCACCACTCTCACTCAACCTCTCTCACTCCTCACCACTCTCACTCAACCTCTCTCACTCCTCACCACTCTCACTCAACCTCTCTCACTCCTTACCACTCTCACTCAATATCTCTCACTCCTCACCACTCTCACTCAACCTCTCTCACTCCTCACCACTCTCACTCAATCTCTCTCACTCCTCACTATGTATTCTACCCCTTGACTCAATCTCTCTTGCCACCCCCCCTCCCCGGCTCTATCTCTCTCTCTTTAATTCTTTGTTAAATAATAGCTGAGAAATAAAAGAATATTTTCGATAAAATTTCTTGTCCAATTTAGCAGTAACCATTAATATTATTGTTACTCTATTTTATGGTGCAGATATCGATGCATCCAATGTTCCAACCTGGACATGTGTCAGGTATACTAAATATAGACATGTATAATTGTATGGATCTCAATTGGACTAAAGTCTGACCTTGTCTTTCCTCCACCCCCTACCCTACCCCACCCCTACCCCACCCCCTTTCCCTGAGTGTCTTATATAATGCATTTTAAGCCCATAGAGAGAAGTAAGTAAACTCACTCCCTGTGCATGTTTCCATTAAATGTCCTTGAAAGAATAGCTAGTTGTTACTACAACTAGAGATAGCTCCTTTTTGATCTTTCTATATACCTCTACCTGCCCTACCTACTTGCTGACCCTTGCCAGTAATAACAATAGGGGATAAGTGGATCGATCCCCATACCAGGGAGTCGGAGAGGTGTTAATGACTTTTGTCCTTGATGATCCTTTCCACTCCCACAAAGCCTTACATAATTTATTTCAATATTCATAGATGTGCTATTGGTATGGAAAAAGTGCTAAAGGTCACGACAAATCTAAGCACTACATGGAAGAGTATTGTCTTGCTACAGTAAGTATCAACAACAAACAACTACAGTAATAATAATAATAATAATAATAATAATAATAATAATAATAATAACAACAACAGCAACAACAATAATAATGACAATAATAATAATTTATAGAAATCATCTGATGAAATGCGAGACTTTTTCAAATCTCTTCAAAGAAGTTTCCGTCGAAAGAAAAAAGATATTGCAATTTCGAATCAGAAAGTGAGAAAGGAGTCGTTGGCACCTACCCAAGTAGGTGGGACAGGGTTAAATGCAGGAGCTGCTCATGTTGAACCCTGGAGGAAGACCTGGTCTAGTCATAGAATGGCTCCTGTGTTGACAAAAGCTAACTCCTTACGTGGCGAAGAGCACCATCCAGGGAGACGCTTCACTGTCACAGAAGACATGAACTCTGCATGGATGAGAGGAGGTGGAACAGGTGCTAACGGGTACAATGGACACCAAGAAGCTGAATATAGGTAATCATTATTCTACAGTACATAATATACGTTATGGATACTACATACATAATATACTTTTGCTACAAGCATGTTAAATGTTAAATGTCATATGGATGCAAATGCAAGTCATGATGTTAATGACATGTTGTGTGTGTACATTGCACATGTTGAATAGCAGATGTTTTCTATTATTGAAATCATGTTTAGATGAGCATTCAAATAATTGTATGTGTTAGCTAATGTAGCTAAACAAGTGAAATTTCTCTCAGATAATATTGACATAATAATTATTCTCTTCAGAATTGAGAGATTAAAATCTTCATCCAGTTCTCCTACCATCATTGAAGCTGGACATGGTCTCCAACATGTGAAACCACGTGTATCCAATGAAGACATGGAAACCTCCATCAACAAACTCTCTGAAACAACAAAGTAAGTGATTACATGTTAGTACACTTTCTTTTAGCTCCCTGTAATAAAGAAACCTTTTCATGTAGTGTAGAATCAACACCCTGGATTGACAGTGGATCTCAACTCCATAAAATGAGGACACCTCTGTATACAGTGGAACCCCTCTATTCCAGCCCCTTGAAATTAGGACACCTCTGTATACAATCTATTCCAACCCCTGAAATGAGGACATCTCTGTATACAGTGGAATCCCTCTATTCCAACCCCTGAAATGAGGACACCTCTGTATACAATCTATTCCAACCCCTGAAATGAGGACACCTCTGTATACAATCTATTCCAACCCCTGAAATGAGGACACCTCTGTATACAATCTATTCCAACCCCTGAAATGAGGACATCTCTGTATACAGTAGAACCTCTATTCCAAATCCTCTGATGATTAATGTATTTTTTTCCCCTCCCCAATGACAGGAAGTTGTCACATCACTTAAAGCACATGAAACAACGTCAGTTATCATTTGAAACCGATGGCCCATCTGATCTGATAGGAGCAGAGTCTAGAGAAGATATTTTGCTGAAACGTAACACATCATTACAAGGAAGGGTCAAGGTTCTGCAACAGCATAATAGCAGACTGGAAAATTGCATCTCACAGCTCAAGCTTATATCAGAAATGGTGAGAAAGTTACATGGTGGGGCATGAGGCAGTTAACATGGTGGGGTAGTTACATGGTGAGGCAGTTACATGGTGAGGCAGTTACATGGTGAGGCAGTTACATGGTGGGGCACTTACATGGTGGGGTAGTTACATGGTGAGGCAGTTACATGGTGAGGCAGTTACATGGTGGGGCACTTACATGGTGGGGTAGTTACATGGTGAGGCAGTTACATGGTGAGGCAGTTACATGGTGAGGCAGTTACATGGTGGGACACTTACATGGTGGGGTAGTTACATGGTGAGGCAGTTACATGGTGAGGCAGTTACATGGTGAGGCAGTTACATGGTGGGGCACTTACATGGTGGGGTAGTTACATGGTGGATGGTGAGGCAGTTTAAAGGCATGGTATTTGATTGTTGATTCTCTTGTATGATTTTTGCTTATTTACTTCAAAGCATCGTCTCTAAATATTATTTATGATCTAAGACACAATAATATAGTCCATGAAATCTCAATGCTAGTCAATATTGTGATATGACCCATTGCTAAATATAGTAATTAGTTCCTGTTGTATATTTAGAACATGACAACAGTACTTAGTAGCTCATTAATAATAGTAACATAATACCAATGTTAAATATAGTAACAACTCCTGTAGTAATAGTGACATAATGCCAGTGTTAAATATAGTAACAACTCCTAAGAGTGATAATGATGTCCTCAAGTCATGATTATTATTATTCTGCAGAGGCAGCAGTCATCTGGCCAGTCCCATGCTGCATCTCCATTTCATGCATGGCCTCTGCCAAATGACCCATATTCCTCCCATCATCAGACAAACCACACCCCTCATCAGAAAAACCTCTCCCCTCATGTCCCTTATCAAGGAAATCATGTCCCTCATTCTCAACAATTGTCTCAAATAAACCACACCCCTCTCACTCATCAATCGAATCACTCACCTCGTCTTGGTAGACGTGTTCCTAATCAAGCAGGCCACACCCCTCATCAAGCAACTCCCACTCATCCTGCTCATCAACAAAGCAATACACCATCTAATGTGAGTCACACCTCTCACCAACAAAGCCACACCCCTAATCTTAAACCAGAGGGGATAAGCCACTCCCCTCCTTCTCCTACAAATTCACGTCATTCATCAAGATCAACTGAACAGCCTATAGGGGGAGGAGCCAATAGAGGGCAGTCCCCTAGACAGGAGGAAATATTTCTTCCTCCATCATTGAGGGGGGCTGGAAATAGTGGGATCCCTCCCCCTCACATACTACAGAATAAAAGAGTAGAAAGAACTCTATTGTAACAGACATTACTTTATGTGACAAGGACAGTCATTTCTCTAATAAAATAAATTATTTTTTAGTGGTTTTTTATATCATAATAATAATTATTACTATTTTCACATTTTTTTGTCGTCTAATACCAGCACTGGTTGCACTTACAAACCACCTTTCCTATCTATAAATCAGTGTGATTTACCCTTTAATGTTAATTTCTAGTGAAATAACTATTATAAGAGATCCTCTACAATATTATAGACATAGAATTTCTACTCCAAAAGTCCATGAGGGTCCTCGATTGGTAATAAAAATAACATTTTACCATTTCACTCCTTAGAATGTATCTATATTATCAAGCTTTAACAGTATTGATTCACCACAATGGGCCTTGTATGTAAGTTATAGTGTTGGTCAGTGAGGGTAGAAGATGTACTTTGGGACAATTTATACTGTTCCGATCATGGGGGTGATGTTTCAGGGAGTGAAGTTGTCAGAACAAGCTGTTATTTGGAACATATCCCAGTGTCCATAAAATCAAGGTGTCCTCATTTCAGGGGTTTGGAACAGAGGAGTTCCACTGTATATATAACTGCTGTATTGACAGGGTCAGGGTGTGACAACATTCCAACTGTTAAAACTTTATGTAGAAGTTATTTCCAGAGTGAGAGATCCATTATTATTTATTTTATTTTATTTTGTTTTGTTTTGTTTGTTTGTTTGTTTGTTTATTTATTTATTTCCTTTACAGAATGGTAACAATTTAAAAACAGATGTTATGATATTGTACATTGACAGGTGCCACAACAAACATTATAGAAAGCATGTGGGGATGCTGGAGGGGAAGAACTTAATGCATTCATTTGAAATTGAATAGATTTTACTGTTTCCTCCAGACTGGTCCTCATTGGTCTAATCTCCTCTTCAAATTGGTTAATTCTTCTTTCTTGTTCCAGGTTATATGCTTCCAATTTTTGTTGGATATTCTCTTGAGACTCTGTCCTGATAATCAATATCTTCTCCTCTAGCTCTTTGATTTTTCCCTCAGACTCTCTCTTGTTAACTTCTACTTCTTCCTTTAGTTCATTTATCCTTACATCCGATCCTCTCCTCCTACTCTCTAGCTCTCTCTGCAGTTCTTCAATCTTTCTACTCGACTCTGTTCTGTGTCTGTCGAGTTCTTCGTGAAGATCTATTATTTCTCTGTCCTTCTTCTCTTTATCTGTCTTTAGCTCATTGATCTTTTCTTCAAATATCTTAAATTTTTCTTGGAAGAATTTGACTGACTCGTGGATTTTTTGTAGCTTTGAATCTACATTTGATGCCTCAGTTTCAATTTGGTAGTCTGTAGAATTTGCTTGCTCCAAAATGCTACAGCGTTCTGTCAACGCTGCAAGTTGTTGCTGTAATGTCTGCATGTAGGATTGGTATTCGTCAATTTTTTGCTGCATACTTGAAGTAGAGATCGTACTGCTTCGTTTCAGCGTCGTGTTACTAGCGGTCAGCTTCTGATGGTTGAATGGAACAGCAGACACACTAACGAGGTTGTCTACAGGGTGACCCGACTCCCATGGAGGTGTTACAAGTCCATCATAGGATTTAGCGAACCCGCTAGTCAAGTTATCGGGTAGTAGTAAGGCAGGAGGGAGTGGATATGCATTCGATCTTGATCTATGTCGATAGGAATTTGTAGCATTTGCTCCCAAACGTTCATACTCTTCGTCCAGTATATTAACGATATTTCCATGTCTCCTCTCGTCAACTTGTAAATATTCCAGGAGCTTGTAATAATTATTAGGAGTGTATTTTACCTTATTCTTGATTCCCTTGACCACCATAGAAGATTTCTCCCTATCAGACAAAACTGATTTCTGATCATCAACAGATTCAAAAACTTCATCCGGTATCAATCCTTCTCGATGCAGGAAGAGTAAGACAGATCTGTCCTGACCAAGTTCGATCTCCAATGCCTCAGTGCAATTTAACAGTGTTGTATATTCTCTGGATTCAGCCATCTGTGTAAATGATAAGGATATCTGGATACTGTGGTATTGTTTTTGTGCACGCGAGTTAAATAAATCGGAGGGCATTTTTATACTGTTTCTCATGTTTCTCTGCATGACATTAGCTATTGGTTATTATAGCTATGCATGCTATAAATGCTATCTATTATAGTTCCCAAGGTCAGTACTATACAGTGTACTCTTATTTCATGTGTTGTCAGAATCCCTTTAATAATTACATGGCTGTATATCCTCTCTCTATGTTATGTATACATGTGAGACTGTTGGCTACTGTTTGCAAACATGTCTTCTGTGCCAATTGCCTACCTACAGTCTTGTCTATGGAATTGTATCTATGGACGTTAAATTATGCTGATCTGTATGATGTAACTCGAGGAATTTTTCTATTAATTTTTGTTTGTGTATAGTATTATAGTTTTATATTATGTAGTTGCTATAGTGGAACATATTTCCCTTTCAGGCAAACTGTATACATAATATTATATGTTTTGTATATTTTTATTTTAGCCTCATTTCAGGGTGTAATAATTAATAATGAAGCTGATTTGAATTTTTACATTTCAAAGGGTAGTTATTATCCCTATGCCCTAAATACAGGTACAGGGATACACCGAGATGCACAGGAAGGTACAAGGGGACACAGAGAGGCACAGGAGTGGGTTCTACTTATTATATACCCACATCAATAAACAATATCACTGATTATATTTATTACATAAAGAATGCTAGGCATTAGGTAGGGGTAAGTGTTGTCATGTACACATGAGATAAGAACAGACCATTAATAGAAATTTCTCCTTTGACTCACTAGTACAGAGCTTATGCCAAATTAGGTTACTATAGACCACAAGGTGGGATGGAAACATACAGACTCAGAAGTTAGCTAACATTGATTTCAGAAATAGACTATCTAATTACAGAAGAACCTCTCGATCTATTATAAACTCCTGAAATGAAGACACCTCTGTATACATACATGCAGTGACTCCCTGAAATGAACCTAATCTTGCACTGAAAATGAGAGGTTCTGCTGTACTAGGCAATGATGTTAAAGGCTGCATGCTGACCTTGACATCATCACAACCTTGCTCTTCTGAATTAGCAGAAGTATGCAGAAAAATGAGTTTATTTTCTATGGGATGAAAATTACTCAGCACAGGGGCGTAACCAGGAGAATGGTGCATTTGCCTCTGATGAACTCTCAAGATGTCATCCTAGGCAAATTCAACTCCTCTTAAAAGCTGTAATTCAATATTTTTGCTCGATCCCTTTTCATGGAATTCTGGCAAAGCCCTGCTCAAGGTCAAGACAGTTCCTCTCAGATATTTACACTAGTGGAACCAACCTATTTATGGATTCTGCTGATGGTACTCACTCTATAGCTTTTTAACCACTAACCTAGCTATCTGTCCAAATACCTCTATCACATATTGAATTGTTCCTAGCTAAGATTAACTATAATATTTTCTGTGGGGTAGTTGGATTCAAGACACCATTGTGTACTGATGCACAAACTAGTTGTTAAAATAGCTAACCTCTGCAGTATATAGTGGGCATTTACACAGACTCGCAAGATGATTTCAATTCAGGTTCTGCGTAGGCGCAAGGATCAGTAGCGATTCTGGTGACGATGACTTTTAGCGAGGACGATATTACGCATGCAGTACCCGTCAGCAGAGTCTGCATTAGACTAATACCTAGCTAGCTATACACATCTAGTGAATCTGAGTGTTGTGTTGCTGTTCTACTTCGGAGTCAGTTGTTGATAATATTGAGGTTGGCTTACATTAGAGTGTGGTAAAGACTTTAACATGCCACAGGGTGGGAAGTTATCTTGCCTGCATTCAAGGAGTTCTTGATGGTTCTCACTACATCCACCAGAAGAATGCAATTGCTGCAACACGATCGAGAGTTTTCACTCATTCTAAAGACAATAATTGGCCAATTAACTAAAAGAACTAAAATCGACAAATATAATAATAATAATATTAATTAGCTATTATTATATTCGCAAATTAATAATTTAAGCTTGAGTGTGCAAATGTCCTTGAAAATAGTTGGTTTGCTACATTCATAATAGCTATATACTACCCTTAACAAGCTAAAGTTAAAACCACAATCCAAAAACTAGCTAACAGCTTTAGCTGGTCAAAGTTATGGAAGAGAAACCACGATCCAAGGGCCTGTAGTAAAGCTTGGCAGGTCCAGAAAATTTCTATTAATTTTTATCTTGTTGACTTATTGGATATCATTTCAATATAACATGGAAGGGTTTTGAATGTTTGAAGAGTCACTATTGACTGCAGATTAGTAAATATAGATGCAAAATCTGGTGGTTGTGATGCTCATCTTTTTAGTTTACTGCTTGGAGGCTCTGTTTCAAAGGGAGACTCTGTGTCAGTTCCATGGTGGAACCTAATTCCACTCTGCTTAATTGATAGCTAGCCACAGTGTCTTCTTCAGTAGAAACCTCAATACTGCAAATTCATTTGCATATACCCAATTGAATTATAATTAATGGGACTTGGTCCATCCTCAATTCAGATAGTTGGAATAGAGGAGTTTCACTGTATACAGAGATGTCCTCATTTCAGGATGTTGGAATAGAGAGGTTCCACTGTATACAGAGGTGTCTTCATTTCAGGGGGTTGGAATAGAGGGATCCCCCATGCACTGTGTTTTCACCATAATCTTTGGCAAATGGGGCCGGGCCTGGGGTTTTCACGCGCGCGCTTGTTCCCATATATTATTATGCGACGGATGAACGCACGTGAATATCATGTGACCACCATAGTAAGCAGTACGTAAGCTCGCGTGAAGAGCCGGCCGGCTAAGAGCTAGCTATTACTAAGCTGGAAGCTGGTTTCAGTGGCTACCTGGTAATGTGAGTGTACCCAGTATGGCTCTATTACCTAGTTTTCTCTTCGGCACATCTCGTATACTTTTCCTCGCGCTGTTTAGCTTACAGGGAGCGTGGGTCAAAGGTGATATGCGAATAGTGACATGGAGCAACTTCAGTTCACTGTTAGAAGGAGAGTGGATGGTGGAATTGTAAGCTGTTAGATCATGCCAACTTAGAGGATTATGTAGGTCAAGGGGTCATCAATATAAATAGTGTTGTATAACTCTAATATTTATGGCGATGACGACCTTTACCTATTAGCTATGCTCCATGGTGCCCAGCTTGCAAACAATTCGCCAGTACGTGGGACGACTTTGCGATAGAGATGAATGAGAGTAGCTTAATTATAGCTAAGGTGGACGTCACTGAGGAAACAAGTAAGTCCATGAGAGTTCAAAGTTCAAACCCTAAATGTGAGATGTTTCATGTTGTAGTAGCAATTATAAATTATTTAGAGGGAAAACTAATAACAGGAAATGATGTCATCAGTTATAGTGTACAGAAAATATACTGAATAGTATACTAGTTCAAAATGAAGTTTCTTTTTAATCTCCTGCATGAAAAAAATATTTTCTTAGAGAATGAGATTTCAGGGCAGTGAGATAAAAACTTTATTGTAATCTTTTAGGAATTCCATAGCATCATTGTTCTGTTAGAAACAGCTGCTATAGGAGGTAGTACTACTTTCAAGTGATTATATTTTCAATTCTTTATAGTGCTGAGTGGACGTTTCATGGTGACAAGCCTTCCTTCAGTCTTCCAGTGAGATACTAGCAGTAGGAGGACATGAGGGGGAGGGAAATAGTGAATAGTAGGAGAGCATAAGGGGGTGGAGTGGGGTGAGGGGTGGGAGATAGTGAATAGTAGGAGAGCAGAAGAGGGGGGAGGGGTGGGAGATAGTGAATAGTAGGAGAGCATGAGGGGAGAGAAGGGAGATAGTGAAATATTCCAATAGCAGGAGGACATAAGGGGGAGGGGTTGGGAGGTAGTGAAATATTCCAATAGTGGGAACCAAGTGAGTGATGGTTCTGTTTAAAAGATGTTCACTGAAGGCCTTGCCAAACTAATCTGAAATAATGCTGTTGTTAGCCTTTTCTCTCTGAATTCTCCAGCATAAAAGATGGAGAGGTTTGGCAGTACGAGGGGAGTTGGACAAAAGAGGCTCTCATAGCTTTCATTAATGACAAAAAATGGGAGGAAATGGATCCTGTCCCAATGTGGAAGTCTCCAACATCCACTCAGTGAGTTGTGGTTATGAGTACAGTGGAACCCCCCCCCCCCCCCCCCCTGAAATGAGAGGACACCTTTATACAGTGGAACCCCTCTATTCCAACTTCCGAAAATGAGTAACCCCTTTATTGAGGACACTTGGGATATGTCTTAAAGTACTATAAGATAGTACAGGCAATTTCAAAACTTCCCACATGCACGAACTATGCTAGCTCACTTTTGAATATCAAATCTTAGTACTGTATGAAAACCAGATTGGTCATTGTACCTTTACCCTTTACCAACTTTCATTACTTTATGTGACTACCCTTTACCTACTGTTCCATCTCTCTTTTTCAGCATGCATCTTGTAGGGACTGTATTTTGGTTGTCAGAGAAAGCCAAGGAGATTCAGGATATGCTTCAGCAGGACTACCAACTCCCCACGTATGCTGTCTTCCTCATCATCGCAGCATTGACCATTGCCGTGGGATTAGTGCTAGGAGGAGTGAGTGTAGTTCATATTTTTCCAATAATTGTGCAGTGTGTTAGTGTAAATGTTTGGAATGTTACTGGTGGTATAGTATGAAGGTATGTTCTCCAATAAGTTATTACCACCACGCTTAAACTGTTGCACAAGTACAATGCAATACCTCTACAGTCCCCTCTATTCCAACACCTTTAGGTGAGGACACCTCTGTATACAGTGTAATCTCTATATTCCAACTCCCTGAAATGAGGACACCCCTGTATACAGTAGAACTCCTCTATTCCAACACCCTGAAATTAGGACACAGTTTTCCCACCCCCTAAAATGAGGACACCTCTGTATACAGTAGAACACCTCTATTCCAACACCCTGAAATTAGGACACAGTTTTCCCACCCCCTAAAATGAGGACACCTCTGTGTATGTGTATATGTTGCCATTGTGTTGAACCAGGACACTTTAAGGTATAGTGTCCCATTACACCACACGGTACTATACCCACCAGTGATTGTAGTACAACTATTGTGAGGAAGGTTGTGGTATTGTTACTCAGCATTGAAGGGAGACAGAGTAAATCTAATTGCAATTTGATGGCTCTAACGATTAGTCTCATGGTCAGAAAATGCTGAATGTACAATGGACACTTAGAGATAAAAATGGAGTCATCATAAACAACCTTACACTACACATCGAGTCAGAATTAGAAGCATGTGTTGTCAGTCGTTTACCGACTATTTACGTGCATGTGCCGTCCTTCCACTTTACCACCGTCAGCAATTAATTTACGAGTTAATTGTTTTCTCAAGAAATCTTCAGGGAAGACACTTCCTTCAACTGAATGATGAGATATTAATGGTTTCCTTATTCCAAGAGTCCTCTGAACATGGCCTTCAGCTTGGACCATCAAAAGTTGGTGTTTTATAAACATCTGCATAACTTCCTACGGAAGGCTCTTCTTCAAGGATGATGGAGGATTCTCTGGCTTTGTTTATCATTAAGCTCATTGGCTGACTACTGGCCAGACCGAACTCTCCATACCATGACTATCAGATGAGGTCATTCAATAGTTAAGCGACATGGTTTCGTATGGATTTTGTAGGTGGTGATGAGCAGTGGGTGGTGATGATGGAGGTGGTGGTAGTGGGTGGTAATGATGGAGGTGGTGGTAGTGGGTGGTAATGATGGAGGTGGTGAGTAGTGGGTAATGATGGAGGTGGTGGTAGTGGGCGGTAATGATGGAGGTGGTGAGTAGTGGGTAATGATGGAGGTGGTGGTAGTGGGTGGTAATGATGGAGGTGGTGGTAGTGGGCGGTAATGATGGAGGTGGTGAGTAGTGGGTAATGATGGAGATGGTGGTAGTGGGTGGTAATGATGGAGGTGGTGAGTAGTGGGTAATGATGGAGGTGGTGGTAGTGGGCGGTAATGATGGAGGTGGTGAGTAGTGGGTAATGAAGGAGGTGGTGGTAGTGGGCGGTAATAATGGAGGTGGTGAGTAGTGGGTAATGATGGAGGTGGTGGTAGTGAGTGGTGATGGAGGCGGTAGTGGTGGATAAACATTGAACGCATGAAAAATTTCTCCTGACCACACCCACTTTTCTGTTCCAAAGTAGTGATGGTAAGAGTAACTAGTTATTTAGATAGGAACCGGTCCCAAAGTAATCTCTATGGCAAACACAAAATCGATGAAAGTAGAGAGTTAGTCTGGAGAGGGTGTGGTACTCAATCTGGGGGAGGAGGGGGGGAGGTGTACTTATCTCCCTCCGTATGAAACTCTTGTTGATGAGATCTAGTGAAATCTTTTCAGACTTAAGAACTCCTTTTTGTCTAGAATATGTATAGATAATGAGAGGTATCTCTGAATATAGAATGTACGAGTCCTGAATATAGAGGGTGTCCTAAATATAGAGTGTCTATGGGATCCTGAATATAGATGGTGTCCTGAATATAGGAGTCCTGAATATAGAGGATGTCCTGAATATAGAGTGTCCTGAATATAGAGGGTGTCCTGAATGTAGAGGGTGTCCTGAATATAGAAGGTGTCCTGAATATAGAGTGTCCCTAATATAGGAGTCCTGAATGTTGAAGGTGTCCTGAATATAGGGGTCCTGAATGTAGGGGTCCTAAATGTAGGTGTTCTGAATGTCCTAAATGTAGGGGTCCTAAATGTAGGGGTCCTAAATGTAGGTGTTCTGAATATAGAAGGTGTCCTGAATGTAGGGGTCCTAAATGTAGGTGTTCTGAATATAGAAGGTGTCCTGAATGTAGGGGTCCTAAATGTAGGTGTTCTGAATATAGGGGTCCTAAATGTAGGTGTTCTGAATGTAGGGGTCCTAAATGTAGGTGTTCTGAATGTAGGGGTCCTAAATGTAGGTGTTCTGAATATAGGTGTCCTGAATGTAGGGGTCCTAAATGTAGGTGTTCTGAATATAGAAGGTGTCCTAAATGTAGGGGTCCTAAATGTAGGTGTTCTGAATATAGAAGGTGTCCTGAATGTAGGGGTCCTAAATGTAGGTGTTCTGAATATAGAAGGTGTCCTGAATGTAGGGGTCCTAAATGTAGGTGTTCTGAATATAGAAGGTGTCCTGAATGTAGGGGTCCTAAATGTAGGTGTTCTGAATATAGGGGTCCTAAATGTAGGTGTTCTGAATGTAGGGGTCCTAAATGTAGGTGTTCTGAATGTAGGGGTCCTAAATGTAGGTGTTCTGAATATAGGTGTCCTGAATGTAGGGGTCCTAAATGTAGGTGTTCTGAATGTAGGGGTCCTAAATGTAGGTGTTCTGAATGTAGGGGTCCTAAATGTAGGTGTTCTGAATGTAGGGGTCCTAAATGTAGGTGTTCTGAATATAGGTGTCCTGAATGTAGGGGTCCTAAATGTAGGTGTTCTGAATATAGGTGTCCTGAATGTAGGGGTCCTAAATGTAGGTGTTCTGAATATTATTTTATTTCATTTTTTATTTTTATTTTTATTTTCTTCCTTTGCTGTCCTTTTTAATGTCCTGACTATAGAATGGTTGTATTTTGAATGCCTGAATATTCTACCTTTTAGTTGTCCCAAACATAGAGGATATCCTTAATGCACATGTGTAATAGGTGTCCTAAAATGTGGAGAGTGTCCTGATATAAACAAGCCTTCTTATACTCCACTCTGTGGTTATTCAGCTCAGCTGTTTCTGCCTGCATACCTGGCATTGTGTAGTTCCTGAAAAGCTGACAAGTGCAATGGTTTTTACCACATAACCAGTTCACCTTGTACCCTGGACAGAACCAAGGCAGCCTCACCAGTCCAGGACTTCAGCTTATCTTACTATACAGACTTTATTGTGGGTAATGTACTTACAACCTCCCGTAACCATGGAATAACTTGGTAACCATGGAACTGCTATATTTATTTATTTATTTTGATTGTGGTCACTTCATAGAGATGAGATTTATGATAACTTGATATGTCCTGGTAAGGGCCAGCCTTGGACTGGTGGGTATGGTCTTAGGTGGTATAGTGAGTCCGGTCTTGAGGGGTGTGGTGGGTGCAGTCTTAGGAGAAGTGAATATTGGAAAAGGTTAAGGGTCAGCTTTAGACAGGTTGTACCCAGATAGGGTCAGTTTTAGACTAGTGGTCACCAGGAAGGGCCAGGCTTGAGGGTCAGTTTTAGACTAGTGGTCACCAGGAAGGGCCAGGCTTGAGGCAATGAGGAATTAGAGTTTTGTTGAGTTTCGGATAAAGAGCTCCACCCCTTACACCCACATAGAAGGGAAATCATGGCCTGGGAGAAGATGCATATTAAACACCACTAGCAACAACTAATGTTAATAATAACAGCAATAACAGCAACCATAATAACAATAACAACAACAACAATAACAGCAACGATAACAACAACAATAACAACAACAATGATAACAACGATAACAACAACAATGATAACAACAACAATAACAACAGCAATGATAACAACAACAATAACAGCAACGATAATAATAACAACAACAATGAGTGGAGTAGAAATTTCTACACACAAGCTTGTAGTTCACTTAACTTTTGTTTGTGATGATCATTACCAAACACAATGTCCCCCACATTACTCTGCATACCTTCTAGTGGTAGCAGCAACAGCAACAATGCAGTTTAATTAATGAAGGGTATTGTCCTATGGAAGCCTGTTCCCTTCAGTCAGCACTAAATGCCTTCGGTTCATTTTCACTTTAGTCTGGGCTTCTGACAATCTCCGGTATGAGCAACCCTGGTTGGGACCACTGAAGTGCAACTCCTCTATTACAACCCCGTGAACAACCCCCTGAAATAAGGACACCTCTGTATTGGAAATAACAGCTTGTGTATTAACATTAACAGAACTCCACCCTCTAATCTGTACAGTTAGATTTGTTCCAGGTGTCCGGATTAGAGAGGTTCCAATGTACGAGCAGGAATAGACCTGATACGCTCTATTTATTTCATCAGTGGATGGCCAGTCATAAAGATGACTGTTAAAGATGATTAATATGAGTTTACAGTAACTGTCTGTTCTATCACCACCAGCTAGTAGTGGGCTGTTGCCATGAAGTTAACTGCTTGTCATGATTAATATGAGTCCGCCATTAACTGGTGTACCTTCTCTGTAGTATCGCCATCAGTTAGTGTCCACACAGTGCCCACAAAGGTGACTGCTTGTCATGATTAATACAAGTTCACCATTAACTGGTGCATCTCTCTGAAGCTTTCTTTGTCAACAACTGATAAAATTGTGAACTTTTCTAACAATTTCTAACACTAATTAACTAGTGGTTGTCTGAATAGTGTCACTTCCTAAACTCTTTCTATTATCAGACCATAATGGGAGCTAGAAATGAATATTCCAACTACCTATGACCTGGACTACATGACAATAGACAAACAGCATGGGCCATCCAGTTCTTCCCCCCCACATTAGACATGTGTCTCCATTTGGGTAATCATTCCTTGTAAGGCACCACATCAATGACTACCTGTGTGCAGCATGTTTGTAAGCTTTCCTTACACAGCTGCCTCTATGGTTTTATTTTTTGATGAAGATCTCTGTTGGGTTCAGGGGGTTAGAATCTGAGATTGCTCCTTATCCAGAAGTGTTTTTTTTTTGTTGTTGTCCTTATGGAGAAGGTGTGTATGGTTTGTTGTACAGCGTTAGTGTCATCTCTTTCTCGATATCTCTTGTCCTCAATATTTCTCCTCAATATCTCCCCCTCAATCTCTCTCCCTCAATCTCTCCCCCTCAATATCTCCCCCTCAATCTCTCTCCCTCAATCTCTCCCCCTCAATCTCTCCCCCTCAATCTCTCTCCCTCAATCTCTCCCCCTCAATATCTCCTCCAAACTCCCCCCACACACAATCTCTCCCCTTCAATCTTTCCCCCTCAATTTCTTCCCTTCAATCTCCTCCCTTCAGTCTCTCATCTATATCTCTCTCTGATTGTGGTTAGCCATTTCTTCAGTAATCTGTCTGACTTGCAGTAAACTTGTACTGTGAACTTTATTTGCAGTGACACACCTCATCATGTCATCTCCCATAGCAACAGACTGTGGTATATACATGTATGTCTGGATTACTGCCTAGATTAGACCACAGCTGGACTTAAGAGGCTGATGTGTAAGTGCTATTAATATATGCACAGCTCACTCTGCTGATTTGCAAGGATTTGCAAGGATTTATGATACGGGTTCATATTTGCAGTGATTTGGATCTACTGTGCATAGTTGCAGTGATTTACTGTGCGAGTTTACTGTGCACATTTGCAGTGATTTACTGTGCGAGTTTACTGTGCACATTTGCAGTGATTTACTGTGCGAGTTTACTGTGCACATTTGCAGTGATTTACTGTGCGGGTTTACTGTGCACATTTGCAGTGATTTACTGTGTGAGTTTACTGTGCATATTTGCAGTGACTTACTGTGCGAGTTTACTATGTATATTTGCAGTGATTTACTGTGTGAGTTTACTATGTATATTTGCAGTGATTTACTGTGCGAGTTTACTGATTTACTGTACAAGTTTACTATGCATATTTGCAGTGATTTACTGTTCAAGTTACTGATTTACTGTTTGGATTTACTTGATTTACTGTAGTGTAGATTTTCATGTTCTTGAGTAGGACATTATAACACAATGTTGACTGTTGTCCTAACCAGAGGAGGAGAAATAGGCTAAAGGTTTGAATGAGGTTTACTGAAATAATATAATTTTGCAGGACTGTGCAGGTCATGTGATCACTGTTTGTAGTCTTCTAATTAATTTTGCATTCTAATTATGTCTCAGAAAATATAACAATAGAAACCTACACATTTGGAATACAGATTTTAATTCTCTGCACTGTGTATCATTTTAAGCTTAACACAGCATGGTTAGAGCCTTTGAAATCCCTTGTTTCTAATTCTCTGCACTGTGTATAGTTCTAATGGCATTGAAGTTTAACGCAGCACAGTAGAGCCTTTAAAATCCTCTGTTTCTAATTCTCTGCACTTGTTTACTTGCATGTGGAGTAATAACATAAAGATGTGGAACACATCTCTGTGTGTGAAAACAGCAGTTACCTCATGAGGAAGTTTTAGTGTTTGTAGTCAACAATAACTTCTCTGTTTGATAAATAATAATTCTCTCTCGTACATGTGCTGACTAAAAATTGAATTCTGTAACAGTCAATTATTCTGTGTTATTTTTATTTTTATTTATTTATTGCATTTTTTTAGCTAGCTTGCATTTCCTCTTGTCTGCACGTTTCTTCACAGCCGGTTAAGAATTTCAAATCCATATCTCCGTGTCTTAATAAAATTATAAGATTCAAAAGGCGTCCAGCCATCCCCCCCCCTCCCCCTCCATCACTCCCTCCTCCTCATTGCATTTCCCATTTGATTGTGCCAATCCCTGGAGCCAAATTTCCTGTTCTACTACTACAGCAGAAATTCTCTCTGTGAGGTATTCTGAACCATGGCCTCAGAGGATTCTTTAATGATATTCATAACTCTATCAGCTGTATGGACACCATGGAGCAGACAGTTTCAGTCGACGTGGTCAGCATGACATGGAACGGACAGTTTCGTTAGCATGGCATTGAACGGACAGCTTTAGTTGGCATGGACGGCTACATGCTGTCTTCTTGCTGACTGACTGCATAGAAAAATCAAATCCAGATTCTTCCACAGAAAGCAAGATTTTACTTCATTTTCCTCACTTACCTGCAATTCTGCAAAATTTTATCATGAAAATTCTTCATAGTCATAGAGACCCTAACAGCCCACGAAAATTTAACATTTATTAATGCCATTAGAAGCAATTTTCTTAATTTTTGTGGGGTATCCCCACAAAAATTTATTAGCGAAATTTTTCCTGAACCTTTATTTACAGTGTAGCATTGTATGGAAAATGCAACACGGCAAGCCAGAAACTATGGAAGTGCCTGGGGTTTTTTTTGTTTGCCGATTCAGCAGTCCATACTTCACCTGGTGTTCTGCACTTAACAGTATTCCCTATATCCTGCACACAGCATTCATATCTAACACCTGCATCTTCCCGTCAAAACCCCGCCAAAAACCTATCAACCAGGCGTGCTGCCTCTACACATAGCGTCTGCCTCTAATGTGGGGACCTACTTAAGAAACCACTAGCTTTGTCGTTACTGACTAAGTCACAACAGCTGGGTCACATGCATGGAAGGGTTGTGGTTCCCAGCCCGGTGTGTGTGCTGATGACGGTAATGGTCAGAGTCTATGGCCTCCCTAGTGAAGCCTCTGTCTGTTGTAGTGGTCATCTTTGTGAGGAAATATTGTGGTAAGGTTGTAAAACCAACTGTCAGGGTAGTGTATATAGCACATCCTGTTGGTATAGTGGGCAGTCGAACTTTGTCAGACATTTTTACCAGACGGGGGCCCCTATCACGTGGTGGTGCTGGTGAGGGAGAGACATTGTGGTGTACAGGGGGAACCATACAGCCCTTTATCAGAGGACAGTGTGGTGTACAGGGGGAACCAGATGAGGAGGAGGTGTCAGTGTATGTGAGGGAGAGACAGTGTGGTATACAGGGGGAACCAGACAGCCCTTTATCATGAGGAGGAGGTGTCAGTGTTAGACAGTGTGGTGTACAGGGGGAACCAGATGAGGAGGAGGTGTCAGTGTATGTGAGGGAGAGACAGTGTGGTGTACAGGGGGAACCAGACAGCCCTTTATCATGAGGAGGAGATGACAATGTGAGACATTGTGGTGTACAGGGGGGAACCATTATCATGTGACAATGTGAGGATGATAATAACCTTTAATAGTGTGAGATGTAGGAGGGAGTCAGTGTATTATGTCAGACATTCTAGCTCCTTTATCAGGCAAGCTAGAGATGATTGTGGTGAAGGGGGAGACATAGCATATCAATATGGGGGTCTGGTCTAGACACATTTTTCCTTTAAACCTTAATGGTGTGTGATTAGAGCGAGGTAAGAGAGGTGTCTCAACTCCTCAGTGTGATGTGATACTCAACGATGAGACTGGATGGTAATTCTCGTACGATATGGAGTCGACCAAACATTACATTTCACTTCACTATCTTATGCCTTAGCTAAGTATTAATAGCCATAGAGATGAAATGAACAAGAAGTTCTAGCAGTATATATGTTAGTACTCATTCTAGGTTATTCTAACTGGTTTCTAAAGATATAGAAGTGGTATATATAGAGATGTGCCAAACTTTAAGTAATTTTTATCTTTTAACCCCATTGCTGTGTATAAAGCTTTTTTTTTTTTTCCAGCCCTTACACAGTTGTTGTTATTGACTCTTTGACAATGGAATAGAGTTCTATCCAATAGCTCCATCTCTAAAGGAAGTGATTAGATGTTAGAATGTCAAATAGAAGCCCTGCCCACTCTACCATTGCTATACTTCCTTAAGTATTTCTTCACCAATCTCTGAGCAACACCTTAAAGCTTGTCCTGTGAAAGGTGCATTCTTTACATGCCAGTATTGCCTGTGGGTCTTTGCTAGTGGTTTTTGTTAGGGGGGAAAGGGTGCCTGGCTGCCTGTTCACTTTACTCTCTGGTGATTATGGGATGTAGTGTGTCTGTAAACTTCCTGTGTGGACGCTGAGAGGTTAAATGATGTACTATAACAGTAATATCAGTATACTATACAGTGGTATCAGGATACTATACTGTATACTATGTATTGCTAATTAGTAAACTGACAAACAAAACCGGACTATACACTCTCTCGTCTTTAGGTCTTCCTGCTCCTTGACTCTACCTCTCCCACTTTGTGTGGCCTCAGTTAAAGCTGTCCACTATGTCCATAGGTTTGGTTTCTGAGTCAGAAATCAAAGTGGCCAAAAGAATACTGACAGTTTACTATTTCCATGATAGTGCACCTTTAAATCCTCTAGGGGGAGGGGCTATAGAAAATATAGGTGGTCTGATTAGACAGGTTTCACTATATAGAGAGATGGTCTTATTAAGGGGTGGTCTGATTAAACAGGTTTCTTTGTATTGAGATGGCCTCTCCTCCTTCCCCCTGAGGTGCAGAACACAGAGTAATGAGTGAACAGAGCACAGTTTTTTTTTGATGGTTGACACATTTTGGGGAATGTGTGCTGGTGCCTGACAGGGTGTTGTCCCAAATTAACGAGTCCACCTCACCTCAAAGCACCTTTTTGCTAAGTTGTCAAATTTTCCATGGAAGAGTGACTGTTGTTTAGCCTAAAAAGAGATGGTTTTTACAGTCCTGACACAAATTCACAGACACTTGAAAGGATGGTAAGGATGACACTTAGAACTGTCTTTATAAGTGGTCACTTTAGCCACTAAAAGATATTACGTGTAATGCATAGCTAATTATCTGAGCCGAGCAGAGTAGAACCTCTCTATTCCTAACAACTCGGGAGTTTTTCTGATTAGAGGAGTGGACTTATTTCAGAGAGTTCCACTGTATACAGAGGTGTCCTCGTTGCAGGGTGTTGGAATAGAGGGGTTCCACTGTATGCAGAGGTGTCCTCATTTCAGGGGGTTGGAATAGAGGAGTTCCACTTTATGCAGAGGTGTCCTCATTGCAGTGGGTTGGAATAGAGGAGTTCCACTGCATACAGAGGTGTCCTCATTGCATGGGGTTGGAATAGAGGAGTTCCACTGTATGCAGAGGTGTCATGGAATTGGAATGGATAGGTTCCTCTGATTATGTAATCTCTAGTGGTGCAGCCTTGCTGTACTTGCCTGCGGGTTGTAATTCAACCATCTCTCTCTTGACCACTTTGTCTTTGCCACAAAAACATGGAATCCTAAAAATGCACTACTGAGGGGAGGCCATTCTGCAATTCTCCATAGCTGAGACCTGATCCCACCACAGTGTGGAGCAACTTGAGGTCAAGGCTGGAGTGTTGGAGAGGATAAAACAGAACTCAGAGTTAATAATTGTCTCAAATATAAAATAGATTTCTCTCTCTTCATTTGAGAGAGAGAGAGAGGATATCCTGGATAAAATACTGAGTTAGTATTTGTGAGTAGTATCCTGACTAGAATACTGAGTTAGTATTTCTTATTATTGGAGTAGATATTGAGTATCCTGACTAGAATACTGAGATAGTATTTGCAGTAGGTTTTGAGTTTCCTGACTAGAATACTGAGGTAGTATTTGGAGTCGGTATAGAATATCCATACCAGAATACTGAGTTAGTATTTGTTATTATTGGAGTAGGTATAGAATATCCAGACCAGAATACTGAGTTAGTATTTGTTATTATTGGAGTAGGTATAGAATATCCAGACTTACATATTATCTTCTAGTATTCTATTGCTGTATGTAAGACTATAGCTCTGTGTTGATAGAGTGCACACAATAACATCTATTCTTCAACAGGTTAGCAGACAGCTGAGTGCTGGATGCTAGAGTTTCATTCTGAGTGGGTCCTCTGAGTGGGTCCTCTGAGTGCTGTTTGTCCATCCAAGGCACTAGGGTTGGAATTAGATATATCTAGTTTGGTAGAGCCATGGATGGGTCTTGGTGATATTTTGGTCATTGACAATGAAGATGAAGTTTTAGTGTGAATATTTTATTGTACATATTATTATAGAAGTATGCTTCCTCTCTCTCTCTCTCTCCCTCCTCCCCCCTCCTCCTCTCTCTCTCTCTCTCTCCCCCTCTATCTCTCCCTCCCTCTCTCCCTATCTAGCTGCAGTGTGTGGGTATGTGGTGGTGTTCAAATACACATGACTGTAGACTGGGTAGTATGGCATCAAAGGGTTTTATCTCATTGAAGTGACAGGCTCTCACTTTGCTTGATGAATGTCTGTTACCTGGAACCGGCAAGCACAGGTGGGAATGTGGAGGGACAGACCAGACCAAATACAAGTGTGAAAATAATATCCAGTCGGGTACTTACTTTTTCTGAGTCTGCTATTGTCCCCCTCCTCCTGTGGTACATTTCCTGTTTAAAAATGTATTTTTTATGTCTAAGGAATAACTACTATAAACACTGTGTCTTGTAATTAGTAATATTTCTGTTGGGTAAGTGGTTTTTAAGTGTTAGTTGTCCCTAGTTAGAGCTACTCTTGATACCTAGCTCTTTGGGTGTCAACCTCCCTGTCTCACTGTGTCAGATCTAATCTGGGGTACACGCACGGTCACTTGCTAAGGGTCTCCCTGTCTCACTGTGTCAGATCTAATCTGGGGTACACAGTCACTCTCTCTGGGTTTCCCTGTCTCACTGGGTCAGATCTAATCTGGGGTACACGGTCACTCCCTTTGTAATAATAGTCTGAGGAATGAATATCTTTTGTGACCTAGAGAGCCACCACTGTAGTCTATTGTGTGGGAGAACCCACAGTGACACTTCCTGCCTGCCATGGTAGGCAGGGAGGGAAGGAGTGAGGCCAGGAGGTTGAGGCTAAAGGAATTATAGGAAGATGGCTGACCGTGGCCACCTGCTCACTCCACATGTGGATAGCTTCCTTACATTTTTTATCACTTGTTAATTGTGTGGACTGTACTGACCTCCATGTGGTGGGAAGTGTGTTCTCTGTCCTATACACGCAGCAACTAGCCACTCGTGAGACACACTGCAACCCCTCGGAAGTCCAATAGGTGGCTGACCTCATTTTGGGGTGGGTGGGATGGGGGGGGGGGGGGGGGGGGGGAGGAGTTGGAATAGAGGGATCCCACTGTATACAGAGGTGTCCTCATTTTAAAGAGTTGGAATAGAGAGGTTCCACTGCACTCAGAGGTGTCCTTATTTTAGGAGATTAGGATAGATGTGTTCTGAGGTGTCCTCATTTCATGGAGTGGGGTTCCAATAATTTACCATCTCTGCATATTCTCAGGCTATTCCTTGTATATCCTTGTATATTCCTGTATATCTGGGATTTATATATTTTCATAACGTGAAAAGATTTTTTTCTCAAAATGTGTAGGAATGATTTTGTATATCCTTGTATATTCTGCAATTCTTGTATACTAAGCTAATCTAGTATATTTAGAGCTCATCCTGTATATCTAGGATTCATTGTTATTTCCTTAATCCTCTCTTGTTTACCCCTTCACAAACAGAAACCATCTGTGTATGTATTGAACATTTATGATTGCCAAGAAGAGGGAAAGATAACCGTTTAATGGCAATTTCCCACCCACTCATTCATTTAATTACCCTCTGTGAGGAGGAAACACTGCGTAGATGTACCTACACCCACTCACAGTTTCTTGGGGTCTCAGGATGTGCTTACACCCACTCACTTCTCTTACTTATGGCAGAAATCCTGTGTTGTGAGTGGCCTGGTTCCTCCTAATTAAAGAGTCGGTGTATGTGTGATAGAGGACAGTATATTTTGGAGGAATCAGTGTGTTTATACTGGAATCTCTCTATTCCAGACACCTTGGGGATAAATTAAATATTACAGTTCTTTCAAAGAGCTTTCTAATGGTATATTCAGAGCCACCTTAAATCTAAATGTAACTAAGATAGAAATAGTAATGATAGAAACAGTTTATTTGGAGGGAAGGGTTAGCTACTGTGCGAACTCAGAAAAACTATTTATTTATTTATTTGTTTATTTGTTTGTTTGTTTGTTTATTTTATTTTATTTTTTTATCATTATTATTTTTTTTTTTTTTAATTCTTTATTATTATTATTACTACTACTACTATTTGAATTTGGTTTTACGATTATTTTCTGAGATCTGTTAAAGATTAGAAATGACCAGCTCTACAGTGCTTCCCAAGAAGTTACCAGGAAGGTTAAATTAATTATGCCAACATTGAGGTAATTCTCTCACTGCATTCACAATAGCTTACCACATGTCAGTCCAATGTTGTGGTCAAGTTTATTAGCCAACTGGCAGTGAGTCTCCTTTCCAGAAAAGTCATTAAGTGAAGGATGTCAGCTAATAACATCCTTGAAGCTAAATATCAGCCTCTCTCTCTAGTCATACAGAGGTGTCCTCATTTCAGGGGGTTGGAATAGAGGAGTTCCACTGTATACATAGGTGTCCTCATTTCAGAGGGTTGGAATAGATAGGTTCCACTGTATACAGAGGTGTTCTCATTTAAGGGGGTTGGAATAGAGAAGTTCCACTGTATACAGAAGTATCCTCACTTCAGGGGGTTGGAATAGAGGAGTTCCACTGTATACAGAGGTGTCCTCATTTCAGGGGGTTGGAATAGAGGAGTTCCACTGTATACAGAGGTGTCCTCATTTCAGGCGGTTGGAATAGAGGAGTTCCACTGTATACATAGGTATCCTCATTTCAGAGGGTTGGAATAGAGAGGTTCCACTGTATACAGAGGTGTCCTCATTTCAGAAGGTTGGAATAGAGAGGTTCCACTGTATACAGAGGTGTCCTCATTTCAGAAGGTTGGAATAGAGAGGTTCCACTGTATATAGAGGTGTTCTCATTTAAGGGGGTTGGAATAGAGGAGTTCCACTGTATACAGAAGTATCCTCACTTCAGGGGGTTGGAATAGAGGAGTTCCACTGTATACAGAGGTGTCCTCATTTCAGGGTGTTGGAATAGAGAGGTTCCACTGTATACAGAGGTGTCCTCATTTCAGGGTGTTGGAATAGAGGAGTTCCACTGTATACAGAAGTATCCTCACTTCAGGTGGTTGGAATAGAGGAATTATGACCCCTATATAAGTGTAGTCCTGGTTGAAATTGGTTCTACTAAAGTGCCAGTATTAGCGACTCATGAAACCTTTTATTCTTCCAACCTGAAAATTGCATGGAAACTCACGTGTCAAGACCATAAAAGGTGGAGGTACTTTCGACCTTCCTCCTTTAGTACCGGACCACCTAGAGCGGAGACAAACAGACATTTAATCCCAGGCAAACACTCACACTCCCTCATCTCTTGTTGATCTCTTCCAAAACTAAAAAAATCTTTTTCAAGGGACAATTCTCTAATGATCTCTTCCTCTCCCCCACGGAAAATTTTTCATGTGAATTAGTTGAATTCCGTCAGCACATTCTTTGTTCCCTTGTACAGTAATTCCCTGTAGGATTCGGTGTTTGTCTTTGTGAATTCTCTCGTCAGGTTTCTTGATGAGTATCAACATGTGATAGTAAGTGATCTAACAGATTAAATGGTGCCCTGTGGTTTGTGTCAGCTATTCATGTCTTTTAGTCTGGAGTTCTCCCACTGCTAGTGTTGTCAGGGAATAGTTGATGCCGTTGGATCTGACGCACACGATGAATTTCAATGAATTTCAATGAATTTCAGGCGTATATTATTCTCATGTCATTGCATAGAAGTAATACAGATTTTTCTCCCAGCATTCACTGGAGTGGATGTAACCACATCAAAGCTATTTTCTGACCACCTTCGTGAGAAATTGGAAGTGTGTTCTCTTTATAAAGTTCTTTGGCTGGTAGTGGGATGGAATTTTTTATCACACGAGCGTGTTCGTGCTCCACCTCACATCAACTTCAAGGGAAAATGTTGTCTACTGTGTTTCCAAGGAGGTGTCCTTATTTCAGAGTTTATGCACACCTTCCCAGCTACATAGAGATGTGTATAAACTCTGAAATAAGGACACCTCCTTAATGAGGACACTGCACACCTTCCCAGCTACATAGAGATGTGTATAAACTCTGAAATAAGGACACCTCCTTAATGAGAACACTGCACACCTTCCCAGCTACATAGTGATGTGTATAAACTCTGAAATAAGGACACCTCCTTAATGAGAACACTGCACACCTTCCCAGCTACATAGAGATGTGTATAAACTCTGAAATAAGGACACCTCCTTAATTAGGACACTGCACACCTTCCCAGCTACATAGAGATGTGTATAAACTCTGAAATAAGGACACCTCCTTAATGAGAACACTGCACACCTTCCCAGCTACATAGAGATGTGTATAAACTCTGAAATAAGGACACCTCCTTGATGAGAACACTGCACACCTTCCCAGCTACATAGAGATGTGTATAAACTCTGAAATAAGGACACCTCCTTAATGAGGACACTGCACACCTTCCCAGCTACATAGAGATGTGTATAAACTCTGAAATTAGGACACCTCCTTAATGATAGTTTTATACACATCTCTATGTAGCTGGGAAGGTATGCAGCGTCCTCATTAAGGAGGTGTCCTTATTTTAGGGGTAGTTTGTACATAACTGGGGAGTCTAGTCTCTGGTAATGAGTGTAGTGTATTGATTATGGTTAGTACATAACTTCATAGCTAACTAAGTGGGGAAAAAAACTGAATCTTTTTTTTATCACTTGTGTATTCATCAAATTTCTCACATAGACTAATTGTATTCACAGCATATGGACTGTTTCCACTTCTCGGGAAGCCATAATGATATTCATAGTCCTCCCAGTCACATCTCTGGACCAGTGGGCCGTGTGCATTGCTATTCAAATCAAAGGAAACTTTATTACTACAAGAATGATCCTCTTTCTCTTTGAAGTTTCTCTTAATGGATATAGGTTTTGAGAGGGAGTGAAGAGGGAGAGAAAGGAGTATTTTCTCCTCCATTAGTGCCTCATCTCTCCCATGTAATTTGGGGTCTATGGACTCCCGTGGGGCAGGAGCAGAGATAGACAGTTCCCAGAGATGGTTTTTTTTGTTTTTTTTTTATGCAATTGTAACAAATTATGGCCAATCCCTTAATAGCTTGTGTAGTCTGCCATGATACAGTGAGCCGAGGGTGTATAGAGTCTGATATAGTGAGCTAAGGGTGTATAGAGTCTGATATAGTGAGCTTAGGGTGTATAGAGTCTGATACAGTGAGCTGAGGGTGTATAGAGTCTGGTACAGTGAGCTGAGGGTGTATAGAGTCTGATACAGTGAGCTTAGGGTGTATAGAGTCTGGTACAGTGAGCTGAGGGTGTATAGAGTCTGATACAGTGAGCTGAGGGTGTATAGAGTCTGGTACAGTGAGCTGAGGGTGTATAGAGTCTGGTACAGTGAGCTGAGGGTGTATAGAGTCTGATACAGTGAGCTGAGGGTGTATAGAGTCTGATACAGTTAGCGAGGGTGTATAGAGTCTGATACAGTGAGCTGAGGGTGTATAGAGTCTGGTACAGTGAGCTGAGGGTGTATAGAGTCTGAGACAGTTAGCCGAGGGTGTATAGAGTCTGATACAGTGAGCTGAGGGTGTATAGAGTCTGATACAGTGAGCTGAGGGTGTATAGAGTCTGATACAGTGAGCTGAGGGTGTATAGAGTCTGATACAGTTAGCGAGGGTGTATAGAGTCTGATACAGTGAGCTGAGGGTGTATAGAGTCTGGTACAGTGAGCTGAGGGTGTATAGAGTCTGAGACAGTTAGCCGAGGGTGTATAGAGTCTGATACAGTGAGCTGAGGGTGTATAGAGTCTGATACAGTGAGCTGAGGGTGTATAGAGTCTGATACAGTGAGCTGAGGGTGTATAGAGTCAGATACAGTTAGTGAGGGTGTATAGAGTCTGATACAGTGAGCTGAGGGTGTATAGAGTCTGATACAGTGAGCTGAGGGTGTATAGAGTCTGAGACAGTTAGCCAAGGGTGTATAGAGTCTGATACAGTGAGCTGAGTTTTAGAACTTGGGGCCCTGATGCTAATTGAGAGAGAATATATTTTTAGGGACGGCATAGTTTTATATCATCAGCCACTCTCAAAGCCACTCTACATCTTGCTCTCAGAAGTCATTTTTACTGTCTGAGACACAATAGCCAGCCACTTAGTTGTAACAGTAACATTAGACCCGAAGGAGACCTCTGATCTAATAACCTATATTCATAATTACTTGACTGTGTCCTATCAAAACTAACCTGCTGGCATATCTCTCTGCCTATTAATGTTGATTAGCTAGTGTGTCAGTCGGTAACAGAGTTGGATTGTGTTTTGTTAGCTGATTGGTTGATGTAATGTCTAGTGTCAACTGGTCCTTGTGTGTCTGTAATAGATACAGAACATGATACCTACTGGGGGGGGGAAAAAACTGACCTCTGTGTGGTGAGTTTATATGTTGGATTTGTATTCTTACCTCACTGAAACAGGGAGACCCCTATAGAGTGGGTGTGTACCCTTACACTAGTGGATTTACCCCTAAGGGAGTGACTGTGTACCCCTTAGACTAATGGATTGCGTACCCTGACCAAGACATCACATCTCATTCTGACCTGACAAACTGAAAATAGCTGGCAAACCTTTGGGTAGACTGGTGAAAGGCTTTCACTTCCAATATCCACTCAAGACAGCCCCTCCAGCTTCCTCATAACTAATAGCCTTCTAACTGTTACTAAAAATAAATCATGTGTGAAACTTACTGAATTCACATCCACTTGTCAAGACACATTATAGCACCATCATAAGAGATTGGTACTATCCATGCTTTTGATGAACTATAACGTCATTTGTTTACAAGGAAACGTCCTTAATTTCAGACATTTACTCACCATAGTTGCTTCTTTGGAACTAAAGTTAGATAAACATCTACCAAGTATGCTCATTGAGTTGGTATCACAAATGTTTGTCACCTATCTTGTTTATCGACTGGAATTTCCTGTGCATTGATCTCAAGAACATCTTTTTTTGAAGCCCAGAAATCCTTATGTGTATTTAAAGGGTTTTTTCTATGGTACTTCCACCAATATATAAACAAAATGATGTAAAGTGTTCTTCTAGAGCTTCCAGTAATACATTTGAAATCACTTTTTAAAGCTTTCTTCAAGTTATTTTTTAAATCCTCTTCCTATTTTATTGTGATGAAAGGGAAATATATATATATTTTTATTTTGTTCTAAATGTTTAATGACTTCATTTATGTATAATATGGAGATATGGAATTTATTCCCTAATGATGTTGCTGCATGTTGTTGCAGTGCTAAATTTAGATCTTATGAAGATTAATTAATTAACCTTTTTTGTATGTGTGTGATTAAAAGCACATTTTGAGGGATTTTGAAAATTTGTCAAATATTCTACCAGCTCATGTTAAAGTGGTGACAACTGTTTCTATGAATATCATTATAATAATATTCCAAGCATTAATGTTAACAGACTCTTAATTGTTATGGCTAACAGTCTGTTGTTGGGGGGCTTATTATTATGTGTGCATATCATGTGATTATTATTAATTGTGACCAGAGTAAGACTGGAATAGAGAAATATGTCATTATTATTAATAAAAATAAAGTGGCTGTTAATAATAATAACAACAACAACAACAACAACAACGATAATAGCAACAACAACAGCAGCAGCAACCACAACAATAATAATGTAAAATTCTGAGATTAAATATTTTGTTAAAGACGATATTTCATTAGAATTCTTTCTTTGTTTTTAGATCACTGTGTGCTTTATAGAGGTGTGTATGCGTCTTTGCTCAAGAGGTTCGGTCAAAGATACAACTACTCAAAAATCACACCAACAGCAAGAAAAATTGAAACAATCTTCAACCTCTGGAGGTGAGGAAGTCCTTATTCTCTAATCACTGCAGTCAGAATTTTTCTAGTTGAAGGGAGTTTTGCTAAGGAGTTGTGTAATGTCCTCATTAAGGAGGTGTCCTTATTTCAGAGTTTATACACATCTCTATGTAACTGGGAAGGTGTGCAGTGTCCTCATTAAGGAGGTGATTTATTTATTTGTTGTTCTAGGATCAGACAAGTTTGAAGAAGCCACAGAAGAAGTAACTCTCCGGAAGAGAAAAGCAGGAGAGAAATAGGTTAGTTACTAAAGGGTTAAAAAGCATACAGTTACTATAGGGTTAAAGGCATCTATGTTAAAGTGGTAAAGCTAGATAGGGGCTGGTAGGGTAAGGTAAGGGCAGGTTGAGGACAGGTAGGGGCAGGTTGAGGACAGGTAGGGGCAGGTTGAGGACAGGTAGGGACAGGTTGAGGACAGGTAGGGGCAGGTAGAGTCGGGTAAGGAAGGGTAGAAGTCAGTATGGTTCCAGAGGTACCACTTTTCTCAGCTAATTTCGTTATTTTGTATTATGAAGTGTCAAGTGTAGTGACAGGTGTGATTTAATATAGCAATCCCTTTACTGTGATACAAAGTGTCCACTTCTTGTGGTGTAAGAAAAATTAACCTTGGTGACTAAGAAAATGAATAATTAAGCCTGGCTTTCAGTTCAAGGAAAAAGATTTTGTTCTGGAGAGTTCTATGTTGTGACTGCCTTGATTTCGCTGTTGGTCATCTGACAATGAAAATTAAGTGTTCCAAAATGGCCTATTATGCATAATAACTGTAGAAGTATGAACTCACATCAAAATATGAATACTGCTAATACGATACCCACAGCTGTGATATTCAGTCTAGAGAGGTAATGAATAACATTACAGCTCATAGTAGTTGTACAAGTATAATAACAATACTGCACAGATTCTGTATAATTAGAGTACAGTTCTATTTATAAGAAATTTAAATATTCTGGAGGTGAAATTTATAAATAAATAAATAAATATATAATTATATTATTATTATGATATTTGTTATTAAAGGCATGAATTAGATTCTAGAGCCAAAGGAGTTACAGCTGTTATTAACAATTACCTATTTCCCACCATTTTCATGACCGAGGCCACCAGTTCCAGTAATCAATTTATGCACTCGAACTGTCAGTATTCCACCATCTGCTAGTCTGATAAATTTCCTCTCTATGCTAAAATCCAATTTCTTTAGTGTAATTAAGATACATTAGTGTCATATAACAGTTACTTGTACCCTATGCTACTCTCTGTCTGCTTCTATTAGTTCAGCTCCATAAACTTCCAACGTGAATATCTTTTGTTTAAATAGAGAGATTTTATATTATCCAGACACTACACCAGCTATTAAGGGGTTCATTTGGGTTTGCTGCTGCTGGGGAGGGGAGGGGTGTGGGAGGGGGATGGGGAGTGTGTATGTGTGTGGCAGTGGGAAGGGGGGTGTGGGTCAGGGCAAATCCACATGGATTGCTAAAATTTAAAGGAGAAGGTGCACACAATTTCATTAACTTTATTAAGTGAAATTCTACTTCAATTTAGTTAAGATTACCTATTAGTAATGGCAACCTCATGTTTTAAAGGTAGTGAAGGACTCTTCTCGTCACCTGAAAACCCATGATTATCGCTTCATATGGACTTCAATCTGCACAAACTCCTCCTCACTTATCATTAGAGATAATTACTCTGATGTGTATATATGGTTAGTCTTTTTACATTCATTCTGACCAAACTTCTTCCCTGGTTGGTGGAACCATGCTCGTTACTAATGGAGAACATAGCAATTCTCTGGGAAAATATAATTTTGTTTTACATGTAGTAAGTCTTCAAAGTCTTTGTGGTGATGGGAAAACTCAAGATTGGGCAGTGATCTTTAAGGAGAATGGAATCCTTTGGCAATAAAATATCAGATGATGGTAATTACAACGTTGTCCCTCAACTTCGTGTGTTTTTCTTATCTTTGTTGTGGTCACTTGTAATGTTCTTACCTGCGATTGGAATTGATTTAGTGTTTAGGGAAAATTATTATGGGTTCCACTTTAACCTCATTTCAGGGGGTTGGAATAGAGAGGTTCCACTGTATACAGAAGTGTCCTCATTTCAGGGTGTTGGAATAGAGAGGTTCCACTGTATACAGAAGTGTCCTCATTTCAGGGGGTTAGTATAGATGGGTTCCATTGTATACAGAGGTGTCCTCATTTCAATGTGTTGGAATAGAGTTTTGCCTGAGGTGTCCTTGTTTCAGGAAGATAGTTTCTAATGTCCTCACATCTGGGGGTTGGATTGCTGTGCACACATGCATGCACACAATGAAAACTTACCCTAACCCCCTGAAAACACACTGCATGCGTTAGTTAGTGTCGATAATTATCTCAATCTTATTCCCTAAATGCCTAGCCAATTACTATTAATTTTTCAGCTTTGCAATACCAGTCTCATCAATGGCTTCATCCCTATTATAGAGTGAATGCCATTCTATCTCTGATAAGCTGTGGGGAAAGAATTTATGAAATCATGCATACATGAAAACAGCGAAGAGCTATGGAAGTTTCTTCCTTGCTGAGTGGACACCAAATTAATCTTGGTGTGGGCTTTTTCATGTTACTCCTTTTTGTTTTGACTGAAGTGGTCAAATGACATTAAGCTGGTCTAATAATGTCACTGTTTCCTGTTGAACCTCATGATCAGTTTATCAGCCATGATATTCACTTACTTAAGGTGTAAATACTTCTAGCTGGAGGTGTAGACTTCATAGAACAGCCTTCTCTGGTAAATAAATAGGGGGGGGGGGGTTCCATGTATATAGAAGTGTCCTCATTGGGTTGGAATAGAGAGGTTCCACTGTATACAGAGGTGTCCTCATTTCAGGGGGTTGGAATAGGTGTTCTCATTTAAGGGTGTTGGAATAGAGGAGTTCCACTGTATACAGAAGTATCCTCACTTCAGGGGGTTGGAATAGAGAGGTCCACTGTATACAGAGGTGTCCTCATTTCAGGGTGTTGGAATAGAGAGGTCCACTGTATACAGAGGTGTCCTCATTTCAGGGGGTTGGAAGCCATAGACTGAAGCTATAATTATCTGTTGTGTTTATTTTTCTGTACTATGCAAATAAACATGCTACCCTCTTCCAAAGATACTTGTAATGAGCTATGCTCTCCTATTCCTGGAAAACACTAACTGTCTGTCTTAGATGTTGTAACTTTGATATCATGATCAGAGGCCTGTGGGTTTTTTATGAAAGCATTCTTTTATCATTACTGTTTGAGTTATCAGTGGATGTCTATAGCTCTGGTGAGTGTGCAAAGACTATAGGTAATGGTGAAATCACTGAGACTGGCTCACTTGGAGCAGCTATGTGCTGGCTATGGTTCTCCCTGGGAAGGTGTGAAGGGATAGGGGTGATGTAGAATCTCAAGAACCACATTCAGCTCCATCCTATAGAAAGCACAGTGATTCTTAACTCTTGGGAGAACACTGGGTACAAGGTCCCCTAAATACATTGAAATTTCATCCTTAGCTGTGGAGCCAGAAGTCGTATTTTTTCAACCATATCTCAGGGAGAACACTATGAATGACACTAGTGGTGGTTCATCACCGAACCTGTGGAAGTACCTGCCATTGAAATGGTTTCAGCCTATGTTTTTGTGTTGGGTAAGTACTTGGGGGTGGTTAGTGTTTGGATAGGCTGATAGTGCCTTGTGGTTTATTGGTTGCTGGGGAAGGACAGTTACTACTGTCAGCTGCTAGTGGAGGACAGATGAATGCTATTGTTGTGGTCTATTTTAAAAGACTATTTGAGGAAGTGTGTTCTTTTTGTTAAACTAAGAATTGCTGATAAAAACGTAGTTGGAACCTTTCTATTCCAACTCCCTGAAAGGAGGACACCTCTGTATACAGTGGAACCCCTCTATTCTAATTCCCTGAAATGAGGACACCTCTGTATACAGTGGAAGCTCTCTATTCTAACCCTTTGAAATGAGGACACCTCTGTATACAGTGGAACCTCTCTATTCCAATCCCCTGAAATAGAACACCTCTTGATTGGATATATCCCAAATAACAACTTTCTATGAACTTAAAATGAGGCTGCCCCTCTAATCAGGTCTCTTATCAGAAGGAGAGGTTTTGCTATATTACAATTGTACAGCAGATTATGGAACCTACTTTTATACAATATTTCTCTTTTTTGTCCAATTTTCCTGCTGTTCTCTATTAGTTACCCACTAGAGGATAGAGAAGATGGAGGCACTATAATGGTTGTTAGTATCTGTCTAATATTCTGACAATTGTTAAGGGAACATGTATATGTATCATTAATTTCGATTCCTGGATTCCTCTGTGTGTGTGTGTGTGTGTGTGTGTGTGTGAGGGGGGAGGGGCGGCCGATCTTATCTCTCTTGATTAGCTGTAATCTAATAATTTAGAGCAATTATTTCTATTCTGGGCTTGTTTCAAAGCCATTGCTCACTCTCATCTTTCCAAGCACGCAGCCTGAGAAATCATTTCTCCCCAGGGAATGCAAGCTGTTTTCTGTTAAAGAGGCAGTGTAGGTGTACATATGTAAATGACTATAATGGCGTCTAGGTTCTTGTTTCTGTTGTATCAATGACATGCAGTGGAAAGATGAGCAGCTCAGCTTTCCACTGCACACAGATTATATGTTGTCAATTGAACATGAGCTTCTCACATAGGGCCAAGTTTCGAACATGATAGCTTGTTGAGGTACTGAAGTGTGCATATTTTAAGACCTGAGTGTGTGTCTTGGTCTTTGTGTCAAATATCTGTTGGTAGAGTTTGCTTCAAACCTGGGATGAAATTTTAATCTGATATCTTCTTATGTTAGAATGAATCATGTTTACACATACTTTTTGGTATTCTGTGATAAAGAGTACCCTCTTTTGTAGGTAGTGAAACCCTGGAAATCTCCACCCCCTTCTCCCTCCTTGTACATAGTGGAATCCCTCTATTCCAACCCCCCCTGAAATGAAGACACCTCTGTATACAGGGGAACTTCTCGATTCCAACCCCTTGAAATGAGGACACCTCTCTATACAGTGTATTTCAATCCCCTGAAATTCGGATACTCTGTATACAGTGTGACCCCTCTATTCCAAACCCCTGAAGTGAGAACACCCCTTTAATCTGCACACTTTAAATCTTGAGATGCCTGGAATAGAGAGACCCACTTGTAATACAACTGAGTGGAACACTGCATCACAGGAGACCCCAGGCTATTGCCTAAGGTTAGCAGAATCCTTACAAAACACTTACAACAGTTATTTTGTCTAACATAATTATGCTAATGTCTAGGAATAATGTTTGTACATGGAGGCTAATACAATAGCTAGCTAACATTATGCCACACTTTGATGGTTCCCTAAGTCCAGTACCTTTTACAACAATTTATGTAAGATATGGATTGATAGTAAAGTGGGGTGGATGGTATGCAGTATTCAATGATGTTGTGGTGGTATACTGCCACCCTCTATATTCAGGACACCTATTGCTTGTAGTATAGTGGTACCCCTCTATTCCAACCCCCTGAATATTACAACCCCCTGAAATAAGGTCACCTTTATACATGGCATAATTTCTCTATTCCAACCCCACTGAAATGAGGACACCTCTGTATACAGTGGTACTCCTCTATTCCAGCCCCCTGAAATGAGGTCACAGTATGCTCTTCTATTCCATGTTCCAATCCCCTGAAATGAGATACCTCTGTATGGAGTGGAATCCCTCTATTCCAATAGTCTTTCTAAATATGAACACCTTTCTAAGATTTCAAAGTCTCAAGTTTCTACAGTGGAATCTCCACTCCAGATCATAATGGTGTTTCCTTGGCAATAGAGTATTTCACCTGGAAATCCATTTCTGGTGCACTCTATCCAGTGGCCATTAATGGAAGATTGCAAATGGCTGTTGTTACATAGTAAAAGACAAGAACATGACCTCTGGACTTTTGGCAGTGAAGCACAGCTACGATAAGTGTTGCAGATATTACTCTATTTATAAACTATCATTCAATTCAATTAATTCTACTTGAAGCACATGTACAATTCTACATCAGAATACCTTAATCAAGCCTTACCGGAGAGATGATATATATAGATAACCCCTTCTCTTCTTTGACATCAACATTGGGAAAAAAGATAACCCTTTCTCTTCTTGCCACCCACATTTCTAGAGAGAAATAACCCTTTCATCTGCTTCCTTTCATTCGGCATTAATATTCATTATAATATTATGTGTGTTGAATAGAAATGTGCTCATTATTCATTAACCTCCTACACTCTAGCCACAGAATTTCCAATCTTTTGAAGTTCTGCCTCTCACACATTTACATTGTAGAGCTTCACTTGATTGGGCTCTTTTGTTAAACCGCTGCTTGCCTAGAAGGATCACGAATGAGTAAGTTTGTGTGTGTCCGTAGTCTCCCCCGAATTCCCTGTGGGTCAGAGGGAGAGGTGGGGGCAGTATGTCGCTTGAGTGAGATCTCACCGCAAGTTCTTTGATCATGTGAGGAAAATCTTCATTTAGCAGGCGTCTGAGAATTTCCTTAATGCTTTGAGGCTTCTTGGTGGGAGTTAATTGTAGTGAGGCAGAAGCCTTATGGTAAAGAGGCTAAATCTCTCAACACCTGAAAGTTTCTAATTTCATGTTTATTGGTGTTTATGTAGTGTCTGTAGCTATAGTGTATAAGGTTAATTTGTGTGGTGATGATTACAGTGGGTCACCCTCAGTGTAGGCACAGTGAGTCACTGCATACCTTCCCAACCACATACAGATGTGTTGGAAACTTTATCATTTTCCCATTTTCCCCCTGTTTGTTCTAACCCCCTCACATCTTTATTCTTAACCCCCTGAATTAAAGACATTCTTGATGAGAATACTCAAAATCACCTCCCCAATTAGCAGCTATAGAACTTCACCTGTTTCTGAATTGCAACCAAACCACATTATGGTTTGAGTAGAGTATAGACTGCTGGCCTTTGACCAGGCCCAGCATAGTAACCATTGAAGTGTTTACAGAGACACAAGACACGTCTCTTTCAGTTGGTCAGTTAAAAGAATATTTATTTTTCTATTCACTAATAAATCTTGTGGTAGTAAGCCGGTTCTCCTAATTAATATCATGTGTAAGCACAGATTATATTATATTTCTTCAGAGTCTGGATGGTCTGAGAAGCGTTAACAGAGGACAGACTGTGTATGCAAGAACTCCTTTAACCAAGCTCCAATATAATAATAATATTATTAATTCCTGTTTTCTCTGTAAGTGTTGCTGCTGTTGTACTTCATTCTTTCTATTCCAGTATTTTAAGTAATAATGAACATTGTTTTTATCGAAGTGAGGTATTGTGCAGTCATTTTGAGTGAGATTGTGCTTTTCTAGCACTTTCAGTTTAAAATCTGCATTCTCTCCCTGAGACATGAATCAGAAGATAAAATATGTATTGCCATGAGTATTTGTGTATACAGGTAACACCTATTCCAACTCCCTGAAATGAGGATACCTCGGGAATCTCTCCATTCCAACCCCCTGAAATGAGGACACCTCTGTAATAGTGGAATCCCTCTATTCCAACCCCATTAAGTGAGGACACCTCTGTATACAGTCAAATTCCTCTATTCCAACCCCCTGAAATATAGACACCCCTATATTAAGGAGACTTGAATATGTCCTAAATAACAACTTGCATATTATCATTAATGGAACTTCACTCCCAAGGTGTCCAGAACAGAGAGGCCTCACTATACTTGTGTAAACTAGGAAACCACCTTCTATTTACCATAGCTTTCTGACACTGGGACATTTGTAATTAATACAGACAGTTATTTAGCAAGGGGATTACAGTGTTGTTTTAGCTGGAACAGTACCCAAATTACTTACCTTCGCTAAATTGAAGTCTGGACCAGATTGAGTAGGCGCCAACCTCCTTATCATTTTACAGCTAAGATTAGAAGCATTTCTGACCACAAGGTAGTAATTTACCATCTACACACATTTAAGCCGATATAATTTATAATAAACGAAAAGCAACTACAAGGTGTGGTTATAAATTTGGTCCCCCAAACTAAACTTTGTATCCATAGTTACTAATTTACTACTATTGCAAGCAAAATGCAGCTTTATTTCACTGGTGTTCTAGTTACAGTGAAATCTCTGTATTTCAGACACCAGCCTCCTTATCAGAAGGATAAACTCATTTCAAGGATACCAACGTTAGGCTTATTTCAGAGGATTGGAATAGAGGGATTCCACTCTATGCAGAGGCATCCTCATTTCAGGGGTTGGAATAGAGGGATTCCATAGGTGTCCTCATTTCAGGGGAATAGAAGAATTTCACTGTATGCTGCGGCATCCTCATTTCAGGGGGTTGGAATAGAGGGGTTCCATAGGTGTCCTCATTTCAGGGGCTTGGAATAGAGGGACATTTCATGGGGTTAATATAGAGGGTTTCCACTATATTAATCTTTATTCAGTAAGGTAAATGTACTTTCTTGACAAAATCAAAATCCTACACTTTATTCAGTAGGTGAAGATGTAAGATGAGAATAGTAATTATTGTAACACTAGCATACTTTTAGATCTATCTGAGTGATAACGCATACTCTGAGATGCATTTGTGGTTTTCTAACAGACGAGGTGGGCTTGGAATGAGTTTTATTTCATGTGTGGTCCCTCTTATGGTTTACAATTAATGGGAAGTGCATAGTATATCATGAGATGAAAGAACTGGCAAAATGGTTTGTGTGAATTGTCCCATACAAGGCAAGCCGAAATAAACAAACTGAGAGATTTCAGCCTCCCTCAAACCCTTTAGATAGTGTAATAAGGCTGTCATTAGTGTTTGATTTGCCTGTTGGTGGCCTGGCCTTTGCATTGTCATAAAATGTGTGACCACTTAGCCTTGAAATGCCTAGAGAAGTTGCTGAAAAAATATACAATCCAGGTGGTCTATAAGCAACATCATAAACTGAAGAAAGGAAAAAGTATGTATGAAAATTCATTTTCTTGGGAAGCATCATTAGCTATGTCCCTTCAAGGAAATAAATCTGTTTTTACCTATTGTAGATGGCAACTTCTTACATTCAATATCCATTCTTGTACTCGGTGCCTTGAACTTGATAATGTCTTGCACATGTAGTGCCACGGAGAACCAATGATGTGATGCTGTTTTTATTAATTACAATCTAGTAATATGTATATTCATACTCTGGGGTTTTGCCTAGGACATTTCTTGGTAGATTTTTCCCTGAGATAGTTATTGTGTAGTATGCTGTGGTACAGTACACAATTATGCTATGATAACACTATGAATATTACAGAATTTTAACATTCATGAATATATTTGATGGTAAGGTAAAGACTTCTCTTTTACTTTTTTAATTCAAGGTCACAAAGTCATAGCTCAAGGGAGTTTAGCTACATATTTACTCAATAAGCTTTTTGATTTGTCCGTACACTTGCCATAATAGTCCAGCCATAAGACCCATTGTAAAATCTATCTCTATTCCAACCCCTAAAATGAAGACACCTTCTGTATACAGTGGAACCCCTCTATTCCAACCCCCTGAAATGAGGACACCTTTGTATATAGTAGAACTCCTCTATTCCAACCTTCTGAAATGAGGACACCTCAATCTATTCCAACCTCCTGAAATGAGGACCCTCTGTATACAGTGGAACCCAACCTCCTGAAATGAGGACACCTCTGTATACAGTGGAACGCCTCTATTCCAACCCCCTGAAATGAGGACATTCTGCATACACTCTACAGTGGAACTCCTCTATTCCTCACCTCTATATTCAGTGGAACCCCTCCATATATCTGCAGTTGGAATAGAGGTATACAGTGGTGTCCTCATTTCAGGGGGTTGAAATGGTATTAGATGTTTTCATTTCAAGGGGTTGGAAGAGAGGAATTCCACTGTAGATCCACTGCACTTGAAAAATATTATGTAAGCTCACCAAACTTCAATTAAAATAGATTTCTCACTACATACTACCCTAAAGTTTAAGGTATCATGCATACTTATGGTTAAATGTCCTTTTAAAAATCTGGTTCTACATGCTGGATGGCAAAACACAGAGAAAATCAAGCAGCCTTCTTGAAATTGGATACTTACTTGAGTCAGTGACCCATCAGCTGTGCAATCAGTGTAGCTTGTACAGGTGATTTCAAGCACTGATACTTATTTTAAGTAACATTAAACCAGAAAACTCAACCAGCCAAGACCAAGATGTACATCTGACGTAACCCAAGCCCTCCAACAATTAACTCTAACCTCTTAATCAGAGTAAAGAGGTTGATGTTGGAGGCCTTCTTTTTCCATTAGTCTTTTCTTAATCCACCATTTAGCCAGGCAAAAGATTCTATCTTTAGATCTTCTTTCATTTAGTCTCTCTTTTAATTAGTGGACAGTTGCCATTAATTCAGGCTCTCAATTGTTTAAGTATATGTTATCATCAAAAAATTTCTCAAGTATCACTTTTCTCAGTAAAATCTTCCACTGGGCTTATGTTGCTGTGTTATTTTTCAAGGTTAAACAATATCATTAATTTGACAGGTGGCATTTCATCTTCGTTCATATTTTAGAGAATTGTGTAGTGAGAAAATCTCCTTAAGACTTCTTGTGGGTGTCAGCTGTTTTTAATGCATCACATTAGTCATATTCACCCCCCCTTCCCCCTCCTCTCCTTCTCCCCTATCCCCTGCCTGAGGCTATAAAATATCAGTCAAGAAATGTCATTGCTAATCAAAAAGTATGATGGTAAAAATTACCCTATGCAGGGGAGTTGGTAATTAGATACAGCTGGCCTTGATTACAACCATGTTAGCTACAAAGTATAAGTTTATTGTTGTTCTAATGATGACTTATTAAGAATAAATGGGCAAATAATTCAATATCCTGCTACATAGTACAAGCAGGAACCCTCCCTAACTGAGAAAATTTCACATTTTCAAGTATTATGATGAGATTTGCTGCACACTTGTCCTGTACTTGTCAAGAACAAGTACTGCAGCCTATCCAGAATATCAGGAAAGTTTGTCCATCAGAATGTTATCTTCACCTGTGGAAAAAAGATGAGTGAAGCTAACAGGTGGTAAATGAAATGGTATTTTAATGACATTCATGAATGTTTATGACTTATTTCACCAATCATGTTTAGACTTTTAAATCTGTCAAGGTAGCGAAATATCTACATTCACATCTCCAAACTGTACCTCACACTATGAATTTTGAACACACAATGTTTATTACAAGAACAGTAACTATAGGTATCAACAATACAGTAACTTATATAGCTATCTATCAAACCATATTCCATCAACAGTTTGTTATAAAGAAGAGAACGAAGTTAGAGAAATGGGTGTGAAGTGAGTTAAAACTATTAATAACTACTTTTAACATGAAATAGAGTCTGTGTGCATGGAGTCTTCAAGTCTCAGAACTGACTGTCAAGCATGTAGGAGTACCTCCCTGCAAAAAGTTTTAGTAATAAGCAAATTAACAACAAGTTTTGATAGTTACATAGCTTGGATTTTTCAGTAGTAATATTAGCATACAGTAGAACTATGAATCCAGGATGCTTCCTAGCTAAACTATGCAGATACCACAGAAATGTGGAAATGGGTTCTAAACTTACATCTATGAAGCAATAAAACACACCAAGTGATACTTGAGAAGGTTATTATTGTTCAAGTTACTAAAGTTAGTTGGATACAGTGGAGTTCTCCGTTCTATAAAAGAGCGGCTCTATCTGGTGTTCGGCTAACCTACAGAGGTTTCAAGAATTTTGGTTCAGTGTTTTTTCCACTCACAATGCAGTGTCTCTCTTTTGCTAGGAATATAATGAATGGTTACCAACTGAGTGCAGCTATGATTCCTTACAGTGCCTACGGTTTGTCTCAAGAACAGGTCGCCTGTGTCTGCGATGTCCTCCAGCAGAGCGGGAACATTGAAAGGTTGGCAAGATTTCTCTGGAGTCTTCCAGCCTGCGAGCAGATACAGAAGAATGAGAGCGTCCTCAAAGCCAAGGCGCTGATCGCTTTCCATCAGGGAAACTTCCAGGAGCTATACAGAATCATAGAAAGTAACAACTTTACTCCCGAATCTCATCCAAGAATGCAGCAACTCTGGCTGCAAGCTCACTACATCGAAGCTGAGCGTTTGAGGGGCAAGCCTCTGGGAGCTGTGGGCAAGTACAGGATTCGCAGAAAGTTCCCGCTGCCTAGAACTATTTGGGATGGAGAAGAGACGAGTTACTGTTTCAAGGAGAAGTCCAGAGTTGTACTGAGACAGTGGTACACTCAGAATCCATACCCTTCGCCGCGTGAGAAGCGCCAGCTTGCAGAGCAGACTGGACTTACCACAACCCAGGTTAGCAACTGGTTCAAGAACCGGAGACAGAGAGACAGAGCATCAGATACAAAAACGTGAGTGAGATGTAAATGTAATGTACAAATGCATGCAAGATGCAGTGCTGCATTCTGCTGCAATTCTGTGCTGCAAATGGCATAGCTAGCTATAATACATGCTTTCACTATCACTCAAGTGGTTATAAGTTAGATGCTTGCTTAAGCATTTCCATTCATAGCTCATTTAGTTACCAAAATTTGAGCTGTAACTTGACACCTTCAGCCATCTCAACTTGTAAATTGACCCCAAAATCTTCATACTGCAATGTTAGACAGCTAGAGGTTCAAATTTCATGTCAGAAAAACTATATACGTGTTATGATTGCTATTGAGAGCACATCTGTCAGCTCCATTTAACCAGTTACCTGCAAAGGATTGGGCAAATCTTGAACTTTTGCTAGTGATAACAAAGGTATTAGATATTGGTAACCAAGTGCATCAAGATAAAAGGCTTTCATGCAATTAAATTTAAAGCACCTCATTGCATAACAATAAGTATGCATTTCTGAGGAAAATTTGCAGAACCAATGTTGCATTGGGACTAGGTCATCCTTTGACCACAAGAATATTAAATTTTTTTTGGTTCAGTTCATAGAGCCATATGCTAGCTAATTGAGATGTTCCTGTGTAAGTCATGCAGTTTAATATAAAATTCCCTTGATGGAGTGAGTAGGGGTGGTCGATAATATGTAATTATACAAGTGACTGAACAGTGTTTCGTTGTAAAAAAAATAAACTTGTGGAAAGTTCTGACCTACCACATAGAAGATCGTGCACCCACTCAGCTATCTCAAAACCACAGCACCACATTATAACCACTTGAAGCTCTCTATAAGAAATGAATTATTACTTACAAATCCTTTTATACAGGCCTGACATGACTTCGGGAACGGTCAAAGACAAGATAAAGAGTGATCATAAAGAAGCATCACAGTTAAAATCGTCTCTCCATTCACCAAAAGAAGGCCTCCAAGTTGTGGATGATTTAGACCCAGCCAATCTCCCCGATGATCCCAAAGATGAGCTCTCTAGTTTGGCCGACTCTCCTAGTAGTGACCTCTCAGCAATGGGTGAGAGTGCAGAGTTCTCAAAGATGTCTGTGTATTCTCCTTCCCAGGAACAATTTTCTATACCAGAAGATATTGGTACAGAAGCACAGAACAGCGCATCTCTTTCCTCTTCGGCTGTGTCTGACGTGCAAGGTGCAAAGCACTATCTCAGTGAATCGGAATATCCCATTGCCTCCACATCTGAGCAGAGTGGCAACAGTTACTACTCCACAACCAGAGCATATTCACTCTCACAACCTTCAATCGCACACAGTCCCCTTATGAGCCCATCCACCTATCCTGCCATGTTCAATCCCCAAGCTTTCCCTGCTGGCAGTGCAGATGGCATGGTGACTGCAGGTGCCATGTACCCAAATGGAGCTTGTGTCAGTCCGTCAGCTTACATGAGTCCCTATGGTACTAGTAAACAATATACATGGCCAAATACGCCTAATGCATATGGAACATTTGGAATGAATTCGCATGAACTGATGCAGAATGGATACACAACTGCATATCCATCTGGATCGTACTCTCAAATGACGACAATGTCAAGACCTGGTTATCCGGCTACCTACTTCCCTCCACAAGTAACTGCTACAAGCCATGCAACGTAGGACCGTTTTAATCTCTAGTCACCTATAATGTAAAGGGCTCAATCTACTTTTATCCGACAAGCTGTAGAACAAACTCAAATACAGTTACATTTTCACATCTTCCAGACATCATGATGCGATCCATTTCTTTCTTTTCTTTATGCATTTATATTCAATGCAGACTGATAATTATTAATAATAATAATAATATTATTGTTGTTATAATAATAATTTTTGTATAATAATTGTTATTTTTTCTATTCACTACTTGTTACCAAGTTTGTCAGATATTTTCTAAGACCTCTGGCTCCAACATTACAATCTATTATTTTAAATAATCACCTTAAATGTATTCATTGAAGGTTTGAAGGAAGGAATATTTTTTCTTTCTATGTAGAATATTAAGTAATAAATATAATATTGTAGATTGAGCTTTATTGATGAGGTTTGATAAGGATTCTTGATGATTATAATATGAAGAATAATTGTGATAACACTTTGTTATATTACATAACCTTTGAAAGAGGACACCTTTATTTTGTTGAGGATAAAGTGCAATAAGGATTCTCTGGAAACCACAGTGTGATTGACTATAAAGACAATATTATATCTTACTGATCCACTTAGCTGTGACCCAAGGTAGCTACCATATCAATAGTAGGATAATTATATTCTCTTAAGTGGTAATAGAGTGATGTCATGATGTTATCCACATGGGAGAAGTGATAGGTCTTCGAGTGTCTGTGGAGCTATTAGTATTTAATTTAAGACAGAAATAGGTAGTTAAGTGTCTTGACTTATCCTCAGGTATGAGTAGGACATAAGGCTAGGTAGCTGCTAGAGCTAAAGACAATACATCTCTGAGAATAAATCAATCTTCTTCTAAATAATAATAATATTATATTATTTATCTGAATTATTTGGGAGTGGGGGGGGGGGGGGGAGGGGGGAGGAGGAGGGGAAGGGGGTTAAGTAAGTTCTGAGAAAAATTTAATTATTATAACTGTCTTCTGTAATCACCCACTTTTCACACTATTAATTTTTAGTGTATTAAGCTATTGAAAGCTATATTATACCTGAGTAAGCATGTGTTACTCTGATAGAGCAGTTAACAGGTGATAATGAAGAAAGAAAATAGTTATGAAAGACCAGATGTCTTACTTTTGTATGGTAAAAAGATTTCACAGTTAGTTAATCTCAGTTACCAGCATAACATCTTTTGTACACTATTAAACGGTCTTTTAGCACTAATAAGAACAATGAGTTATGCATCTCTTCAATGAAGCAACAAATTGACACTCATTATGACAGCAAGTTTGGAACTGGAGAATAAAATCACCTTGTATACACATCATGAAAAGTGTGTGTGTGCAACTATCTATCTAGCTATTCTCTGTAATAATTTGACCACATTCCACAATAAGATGAAATTGCTGCTCTTGAGTGGTTACTGTAGGCTTATAGCTACTGATAAACACCCTTTGATAAGAATGTCGATTTTAGTCACATTGTAGACTGTGGACTCTTTATTGAGGACATCAAGGATACTTGTTCTATTGGAATCTCTCACTGTGTACTCTGTATTCAGGACACCCTCTATATCCAGGACACTTGTTCTAGTGGTATAATCTCTCACTCATTCTCTATATCAAGTATACTTGTTTTAGTCCCACACTAAACTTGTCACTGTGAACTCTTTGTCACCCACTATCTCTACTCTCATATTATTATAGCTAGTAGTAAACTAGTAATGTGCTCTCAATTTGGACCTTTGGTGGTTGGATATAAACTAAGCACTTAAAATCCAACCACAGAGTTATTTTATAGCTGATTGTTATGACGACATTGTTCTGAGCTGTCTGTGTGGCATGGGGTAGTTGCCTCACTGTGTAGTGTGGGATGCTCAGAGTAGTTAAGAAACACATGACGGCAATCACCACAAGAGATTCTGGATAATGGACGGCCAATTATTGGTGCAGTTGTGCAATAGTAGATTACTCTCACATACTGTGAATTTTTATCATATAGCTATTGTGGACTGTTTGTCAGTGTTGAGAGCACTTTCAGGGAATATAGTTAGCAAATAAAATAATGCTCTAGTATCATACTCACTGGAACTTCTCACTGTGAACTTATTATGTAGCTGTTTTAGGGCACTTTCAACATGCATTTATTCTAATCTATGTTGCAATCTCCAACCATTAACTAACTACAGTGGAACTCCTCTATTCCAATTCCCTGAAATGAGGACACCACTGTATACAGTGGAACTCCTCTATTTCAACTCCCTGAAATGAGGACACCATTGTATACAGTGGAACTCCTCTATTTCAACTCCCTGAAATGAGGACGCCACTGTATACAGTGAAACCCTCTATTTCAATCCCCTGAAATGAGGACACCTCTGTATACAGTGGAACTCCTCTATTCCAACCCCCTGAAATGAGGACACCTCTGTATACAGTGGAGTCCCTTAAGATGTGTCCTAAATAATAGCTGGTGCTTTTAACATTAATAGAATAACTTCACTCCCTGAAATGAAACCATTTCTCTAGCTAATCAGGTGTCCCAAGGTGGTGGTATCTGAGAACCATTTATTGAAGGCACCTCAAGGACATGTTATTATTAACTACAGTGCAACCTTTCACTCTGTATCAAAGATATCATTGTTCAGTTTAGGGAACTATATAATTATTATATATATTATTATATAGAATGAAGTAAGAGAATTAGATTAATGCGTGATCATTTTATAAAGGATGTGGTCATGCAACAATGCAGACATGCCGATAATCTTTATTCCCAGAAACCCAGAAAACATGCAGTTATTGGAACTAATATAATTTAATATCCTTTATAAAAAAACCCCCCTTCCTCCCCCCTCTTCTCCCCCAACCTCTCCTCCTCTTTGTTCCCTCAGAATCTCCGCTCCCACCCCCCACTTACAAGAAGTGATTTATACATGTTCATCAAGGAGGTGTCAGGGTAGTTTATACACATCTCTATGTAGCTTGGAAGGTGTGCAGGGTCCTCATTAAGGAGGTGTCCTTATTTCAGGGGTAGTTTATACACATCTCTATGTAGCTGGGAAGGTGTGTAGCAGTGTCCTCATTAAGGAAGTGTCCTTATTTCAGGGGGTAATTTTATACACATCTCTGTGTAGCTGGGAAGGTACACAGTGTCGAGGTGTCCTTATTTCAGGGGTAGTTTTACACACATCTCTATATAGCTGGGAAGGTACTATGCAGTGTCCTCATTAAGGAGGTGTCCTTAGTAATTCTCTATGTAGCTGGAAAGGTGTAAGGAGATGTCCTGTGAAGACATAGATTGTCCTCAATCAGGGAAAGTTATTTTCAGTACACATCTTTGTGACAACCTTAAAGATATGCAATTTTCTCTCTTGTAGGTGCTTCAGTTTTTCCTTGTGGTAGGTTTCTCTTCACTGATGTGGTAAAGTTCATAGATTTCTAGGCGAAGCTTGTCTCTCCTTTGAAATTAAAGTCACTTTGTATATGTATATGTTGCTAAGAACTACTACTACTTTATATTACTATTGAGCAATAAATATGAACTGGTTAGATCTGTGATTATATCAATGCACTCCACTTGAGTTGGAATGGATGATAGTAAGTTGTGGTAAACCTGTGGAGTGTTTGATGTCTGTCACTGCAAAACCTTCAAACTTACTCATAGATAGGCCATCTGTGTTATGAAAGGTTTCATAAATGTAGCTGTACACAGCCAATGGCCATTGTTTAGGAAGATGGCTATTCAATCTTCTCTGCCATTGAAACATATTTATGGTTTCTTTGAAGAAGGTTTGAACCAAGTTGTTATCTAACGGTATGCAACATCCTTGTAACTATTGTCTTTGTAAAAAAAATTAACCAGCTGTGTTTGAAGAATGACCTAATATTGTTGTTTTAGACTTACTAGGTTATGCCATATTACTTACAGTTGAACTGGGACACAGGTATCCCCTATAGGTCACCAAGTGTTAATAATATTGGTGTAATCCTAGAGGATATCACTGTTCTGGGTGTCTGAGAGGTTCTGACTTACATATCTAGCCATATTATAGCATATATGAGATGGAGTGTAAATTATCATCATCTGTTCATGTCCATGTACTTACATAATTATTATGCAGCATCAGTGCAATAGCCCTGACCCTAGCCTGTACTGCAATACATGCAGTTACAATGTGAAGAAGCAATAATGTAAATTAGAGTTTAATTATTGTTCATGTGGTATAAGTGGTTAGTGAATTGTACAGCAGCTGAAGGCTAACACTGGTATGTCATCTAGCTTAAAAATGTACACAGTATTATAGCAAGGGTTGTCTGCTAAATTACCATTTTCATAGTGATACTCTTGTACTGTATGTTGCTGTAATAAATATGATCTGAATTTTATAAACAGATGGGTTTCATCAATCTTTTGAAGATAATGCAATAATTATTGTACAAGCCTTCTTCAGCTCTATACCCAGGAAACAATTTAGGCTAGCTAGCTATTTCATTCTAAATCCATCATTAATCAAGCATGAGAAAAGCATTATCTAGCACTTATTTGAATCACAAGCCATGAAATGCTGCAGGAATAGCATAGCTATAAGTGTGCATTGTTCACACACAGAGATTAAGCTTCACATTCCAGTGTCTCATAGCCACAATGCTCCATCCAGTGTGAAGGAGTATGTGTTGCTAATGTGAGATAATTCACTGTAATTGCTTGACTGTGAGAAGTTGTCGTCGGAGGGGAAGTGAAGTTGTTCCTAGATGGGGCTTTGCAATATTGTGTCAACAAATGTAACTATAGACTATATACATGTGTTGTGAGAGAGTTTTCCTTCCTAGCCTTGTACCTATATTAGTCAGTAGCACTTGAAAGGTTGAACCCATAGACACTCATGTATGTCCCAGTAGAGGTGAATGTAAAGTCACACTGTATATTGGCCATAATGACCACTACACAAAAGGTTGAAGGTCCGCATAATAGTTTTGTGTGGTCTGTCTAACTAATTATGTACAAGAAACCTTTTACAATAAAATTTAATTTTGTGGGTTAAATTTTCATAGATATGTTCCATATTAAAACTAACATCATGCACAAAATAATAAATTTGCAACTTAGATTTTTGCAGATATGCATCATGCACTGAATCTATATAACTTCACGCGTTAACTATAGTCAGTGTTATCCTAAACAAAGTCTGGGCACCTTCAATAAGTATAAATAACACAAGATTAGCTCTACATTACTAGAGCCACCACAGTTATGTGGTATGCTAAATATGTCCATCCAGCATTCTCCGAATATGCGGGATTCTGTGTTCTGTGTTGGTTTAGAGTAGGAGAGATAGATATGAGTGGGAGAAAGGGCTGGAAGGGAGTAGAGAAAGAGATGAGCAAGCTAACATTGAGCTCAAATACCTGTAGGCCTACGCATCTTTGGGATAAACTGGAGTGTGGGTGTGGGTGTGGGTGTGGTGGGTGGGTGTGGGTGTGTTGGGGAGGGAGGGAGGGGGAAAGAGGAAGGAGTAATTAATATAGAAATTCTTTGTTCCATGTTGTATTATACGTACATGGCTCATGGTTCAATAGTAGCTATAAACAAGAGTTTACATTGTTTAATTGTTCTGGAATGGATTGGCAGTAGCTAACAGTGAGTACATGTAGTTATATGTATATTATAGCATACTCTAAAACATGACAGCACAATAATATAAACAATTGAAGGAACTACTAGCTATTAGCAGTGCTACACCTACACCTGCCTGATTCCCTGAATGGTTTCTATGACTCTGTCTCATCTGTGACCAATAGTGACATATAAATAGCTAGCCATCCAATAAACCCCCCCCCCCCCCCCCAGTGATCTCCCCTGAGGGCATGAAATAATGATATTCATAGCTATAACATCTTGACTTTAGAGCATAGGAGTAAGCTCTTGGTCACATGACACCTTAAGGTTTGGGTGGGACTTTTCAAGCCTTTGTTGTGTGTGGCCTGAAGACTCACTTACTATAGTGTTCAAGTTTATGATGCAGACAGCAAGATGTCCAGGACATTTCCTTTTGAGACTTCAATAAATAGGTGTCCTGAACATTTTAATAGTGTAGTACCCTTTGTGAAAATATATTACTTTCTTGGGAGGTTTCAGGACAGTAACAGGTATTCTGTAGGACTTTGATAATAGCTGGGATTGACTCATACATGTAATTAAAAATCGGAACATATTAATTTTTTGCTAGACTCCAGTCAGAGTTAATTTACAAACTATCAAAATTGCTTTTTGCTTTAGAAGTCAGTCATCTGCTTTGAGAGCTGTTCTATGCTGCTAGTAGACACTGTTATGTCTACAGAGAAAAGAGGTTATTCACTAGAAATCATGGTGCCATTTCAGGAGAATATACTAGCTGTTGTTGACACTAAAACCTCTCCCCTCTAGTTCTCAAGTGAGGAATTCTTAACATCCGGTTGATGACTGATTTTATTATCATATCCTCCCCCACTGAATGGAGTCTGGAAAGAGGCACTGAACCATAGGAACTCTGAACTTTAAACCAGCAATGAATGTTATGATTTGACGAGGACAGAGTCATGCTCTAGTTGTATGGTTTTTTTCCTAATTCCATACCGACTATGTAAACTGTCACTGTGATACAGTGAAGCATTGATGCACAAAAGGAGTGCTAAGTGCAAAACCATATTTTCCATAATATCATCATCTCATGGGTTCAGTGTGAAGGAGTGTGGTAAAAGCTGAGAGGAGTGACAGGAGGAGGATTTTTGCTATGCTCGATAGGACGGCTTCCCTTTAATCGACTCACCTGATGATGTAAAATATGAAATCAGTGTAGAAGAGGAAGTGAGAGAGAGAGTGTGAGGAAAATGGTGTGTGTGTGTGTGTGTGTGTGTGTGTGTGTGTGTGTGTGTGAAGATGTGGGGGTGTTAAATCGGGGGGGGGGGGGGAGGGGGGAAAGGAGGAGGGCAAAGAAGAGAGAGCTAGGATAGAGTTGGGAACTAGGGGAGCTAGAGAACCTCACAGAGAAAGAAGGAAAGATAAGTTGTGTGCAGGAGATGATCAGTTAGAAGAGCAAAGCTTTAACTAAAAGGTAGGGTAGAGTTGAGAGAAAGGAAGAATGAGTTAGAGAGAAAGGAGAGAAGGTGGAAGAACACAAAACATAGAAGCTATATATAATTTAGTTGAAGCTAATAAAGTTAGCAGAAAAATGGCTTCTGATTGAGACAGGAGGCTGCTTAATACTCCGATAGAATGGTATTAGTGTTAATATTGCAAGAGTAAAGACATCTAGCAGTAGAAGTGACTTCATATAGTGGAGAAATCATTATAACAATACATATTCTAGTTGCCTTCTATAGTCAGCATTAAATGGAATTTACTAAGTTGCAGATTTGTGGTGTTTGGTAGGTTTCAGCTAAAATTCACTATCAAAAAATCTGCTCCCTTGTCACATGGTGCAACCTTCTAAAAACCAGCTCATTCAATAAATACCAGATGATTACTCATCACCTGACAGTTCTTTGATTGCACTAGACAGAGGAATTCTACATATAGGGGGTGCGATTGACCACATGAAAGCTAGAACTCTTGTATTCAACTTCCAGGTGATATAAATGAACATGAATATTAAACAATGTGGCTACCCCACCTTAATGCAGGTGGGGGGGAAGGGAGCTTTCAATCCCTAACACCCCCCTCACTTAAGAAACCCTTGAATGCCACCATTGTATGGATTATTCAAGGTAACTATATTGCTTCCATTGCTGTGGCTTACTTTCATTATTAAGTCCTCCATGCGTGAGGTAAGCAGTGCCAGATATTTATAATAATAACAGTAAAACCTCAAAATGTTCCTGTTTTCTAAAATCGCCTTCATAGCTAACTACTTCATGCTTGCACCAATAATATGATGCATGACACTAGCTGCTCCAAATGATATATTGTTAGCTAATGGTTTGGCCGTTAAGCCATATTGAGTGAGAAGGTATGAGAAGAGACCGTGTCTTTATGTCTAATTTTGCTTGGGAGGGAGGGAGAACTTGCCTAACCTTCCCTTTCTCCTTCAATGTTTAAACCCTCATTTCATAGGTGTTCCGTATACAGAGGTGTTCTCATTTTAGGGAATGGAAATGGAGAAGGTCATTGTATACATATAAAGAGGTGTCCTCATTTTAGGGAGTGGAAATGGAGAGGGTCATTGCAGCTATATATGTATAGATGTGTCCTCACTACATTTCATTCCTCATTACTGTAGGAAACTTTGTATTCTAGTTATCTAAACTAGTGCGTAGAATACTACCTTCCTTCAAACTGACTAAAAGGGATTCTGGTAAAGTGATCCACTAAATTATCATAGAAGTATAGACAAATCACCAGCAATATTTTAGAAGTGAGTGGGCGTTGAAGGTAAGTGTTTGTAATTCTATGCTTCTAATTGGTGCAAACTTGAGAAACTTGATCATGTCATTATAACTGATACTGTTAAAACCTTACTCTGCCACTTCCAGGTTGATTTGATTGTGGTAGTATGGAACTTGGTTCTTAAACGAAGTGATCCACACAATTCCAAACTCATTTCTGAAATGAGGACACCTCTGTATACAGTGGAACTCCTCTATTCCAATCCCCTGAAATGAGGACACCTCTGTATACAGTGGAACTCCTCTATTCCAATCCCCTGAAATGAGGCCTCTGTATACAGTGGAACTCCTCTATTCCAATCCCCTGAAATGAGGACACCTCTGTATACAGTGGAACTCCTCTATTCAAACCAGCTACACCATCACCATTGAACTTCAACAGAGAGAACCAGGTACTCTAACTTATGTAGTGACCCTAATAATTAAAGAATGACCTCTCTTTGAAGTGTTACGATTCAAAGTCTCTCTGTATTGATGTCTGACAGAGCATGCATGGCCAATATTTATAGCTTACAATGTGTTCATCATTGATTTACTGAATACCATTAGTATGTAGTCTGTTAACCACAATATCTCCAATTAAGTGGCCATGAAATTATTCAATTCACATTGAACAGCGTCGGAGCCTTTGATCTTTGTGCTGTAGTGGCCTCACACATGCATACTACACAATGGAGCATCATGCCCTCACACATGCATACTACACAATGGAACATCATCCCCTCACACACACTGAGACATAATTCTAGCTAGCTACATATGACAGTTAACCACCACAACAACAAAAACAACAACAACAACAACAACATCAACTTGAGAGACAAGACTAATAATTGTGAGCATTTTGGCCTGTAAAAAGCTGTGAAAAGTGTTGCCATTCATTTTATAGCTGTTATTCTCAGATAATTATATTAACCCATGCCACAGAATATCTGAGCAACTATCCATTGTAATATGTATGTCTCAGTATATGTGAGGGCATAGCTATCTGGTTGACACTGGTGTGGAGACACAGCCAGTGGCAGTGTGCTAATTAAATAAAGGTCTGTAACGTTGTATAATACTGAAGTGTATACTGAATTTCACTACTGTTAAGTACTCATAATGACTTTGATCTGATATTGCTAGCACTCCCCATCTCCAAGATCTTCAAGACTAGACTTGTAAACAAGACTATAAATTATTTTAAATGAAGTGCTCCATAGACTAGAGATATGCAACCTGTTTCTTTGCAAAGCATCATGATTAAATCACTCTGCAGGGTCCACCACAGCTGACTAGGCTTGTGGAATCCCTGCATATGACCAAACTTCCTTCTCTCCACTTAAAAAACAGTCTGATGCCTATTATATAACCCAAGCTGTCTACCTTGTGACAGTCATCGAAGCACGGCTCTGCAATATTATTGGCTCTGTGAATGTCTGTTTTTTCATGCGCTGGTGGTTTTTAGGTAAAGATAATATTGGAGTAGGATTATTAGCCAGACAGTTAGGATTTTTATACATCAATAACGTCATTGCTGTGTTGTGGGGGTACATAGTTATCGACTTAGGTCAAACTAACTGGTCTGTCTAGTCTCCATGCATATATGCTCGTTAAGCAATAAATAAAGAAAATGGAATGTATTAGTGGTTACTATGAAAGTAGACCACTTCTGTTTGACGGCCAACTGGTTATGATAGCTATAATATTACGTGGCCCTGAGTGACCACTATACAGGTTCCACTAAGAAACTTCCATGGTGTGCATAACTGTGCAACCACTAAGGTCTCAATTCTGCAGATTCCAACTGTGATGATAATTCATGATAGCAGATGTAATGGGTTGAAAGAGGATATACAGCAGAACCTCGACACCTCTGTATACAGTGGAGCCCCTCTATTCCAACACCCTGTATTAAGGACACCTCTGTATACAGTGGAACTCCTCTATTTCAATACCCTGAAATGAGGACACCTCTGTATACAGTGGAGCCCCTCTAGTCCAACACCCTGTATTAAGGACACCTCTGTATTTTAAATGAGATATAATTATTGAACACTAAAGAATATCACCCCCAGATAAGTGACTACCCCTCAAACCATGACACTTTAATTGCCCCAAAGTAGTTAGATGTGAATTCTGCATGATCTAGTCCATATAGTTTTAATTCAGGGGTGCAGAACACACACATACACTCTAATCACCGTAATCAATGAGTAATTATCTACTTCCCTCAACTTTACCGATCAGTATACATCTGGCAGTGCAAACTCAGCACTGATCATAAACTATTTTGTCCCATGATATAAAACATCCTTTTGATGGAGTTTGAAGCTTATTAATTTCTGTGAGTTTGATCATAATAGCTAATAATTGTGCATTCTACTGACTTGCATGAAGTTAGAGCCTGCACACTACAAACAATTCCTTGAAATAGGGATATAGTGAAGAAACCTTGGAGTGATCAAAATACCCTAAACTTTACTTGCCTGCCTGCTACAGTTCCAGAATTATAGTTGTTTTTGCACACATCACTGAATGTATTGTTCAGCAAGTACGTTACCATTACAGTAGAACCCTTTATAGATGCAACAGTCTGAAATGAAGACACAGTGGAACCCTTTATAGATGCAACTCCCTGAAATGAGGACACCTCTGTATACAGTGGAACCCTTTATAGATGCAACTCCAGACACCTCTGTATGGAACTTCTCTATTCCAACCTCCCAAAATGAGTACATCCCCATATACATTAGAACCCCAATATCAAGGATACCTTGGTATACAGTGGAACCTCTCTATTCCAACATCCTGTAAAAATTTACAGATCATTATAGGCCACTGTATAATATCTACAGCCAGGTCATTGTATAATCTGCAGGTCATTGTGTTAATCTGCAGGACATTCTGCAGGCCACTGTATATAATCTACAGCCTGCAGGCCATTGTATAACATGCAGGCTATTGTATCATCTGCATGCCATTTTAAACTTGCAGGCTGTTGCTTTATCTGCAGGCCACTGTATTTTTATAGGCCACTAAACTGTATCTGTAGGCCATTCTGTATAAGTTGGCCACCTACTTATAAAATTAATTGTCGTTTATATAACCTTTGCACTTTGAAGTGGTAGTTTCTTGCAGTGTTTCAGCTAACAACAATAGAAGCTCAGACTGTAGACATTAATCCTCAAGTTGACATTTCAAAATAGCCTCTATTTGTATAATAGACCACGTTGCTTAGGTCCTCGTAAAAGGACTCATAATTTTTGATGTGGTCCCTGAAATTCCACCTTCTTTCCCACCTTACAACCACCACCACCTAGTGTTATCCCAGGGTAATGTTAAGGTACTGTCCCATAATAGGTCATTTTAGCTAATGTTAATTAGCTACATGAGTATGTCAGTCACTATTAATAATCTATAGTCGGATTGCTCTTTTAAAGCTTGTATAATTATCCATACATAAGTGTCCTTGCATGGAAACCCTCTATTCTAACCCAGGACAGCCCTATATTTTAAAAACGTTTGGATATGTCAGCTTGTGTATTAAATTTACCCCCTTAAATGAGACTACCCCTCTAATTGGGACATTTTAAGCTGCCTGGAATAGAGAGGTTGAATAGGTAAATAATTAGCTAGCTAGCTGTGTGTGTAGCTGGGATTGTCCAGGGCTATAGTGCTGAATGCTCTACTTTGAGACACAACGTAGCAACAAGAAAACTATCAAGTATATCAACATAAGTACTATAACAGTTACATATCCTCTCCCTACCATTAGGGCCCTTAATGCTATCCAGTTGAACAATACCTCGCATTCTTTATTTCTCCCTTTATCTATTAATCATTCTATTTATTTATTATCAAAATGATACTTCTTCCCACCATACACAATCACATATCAGGTCCCCTCCTTTTAGATCAGCCCCTGTGAATTGGGCCTTCAATAAGGAAGACAAAATTTGTTTTTAGCTGCACTGAAACGTTCCATCGCCATTTAAATGGCAAGCTGGTATGGGATAACAAAGTAACAAACTAAGAGTTAGCCAATAATGGTCATCAAAATTATATTTCACAATTACAGTAATTATGTTTTAGCCCATAAGTAAATCAACCCTTTACCAATCCATTGACTAATTATTATAAAAACCAAAGAGTCAAATAATAATAATAATAATAATAATAATAATAATAATAATAATAATAATAATAATAATAATAATAATAATAATAATAATAATAATATTTGATTGCATAATTAAACGTTGAAATCTGGATCATCATGATCTTTTTTTTCGTGGGCAACTTTACCATAATGAGTACTGACATGCCAGACTAAGACCTGCATATGGATGCATTAATTCAGACTATTATTATTATAGCATTGGAGATATAATACTAAATAACTGGGAAAGTTCATAAGCATAAGTTTACAATTTTCAAGAGTGTTAGTGAATTTTTCTTCCACATAATATAGTTGCCCTTATGAATTAGTGATTGTTCTTGAATATTAAATTTGTGAAAAACATCTGTAAAACTCTCTCAGTCATGAACTTTTCCATGAAGTCTTCCAGTGCTAAGGGTATATTGATTGACTTAACTGTTCTTACTTTTGTAGTATTGGATCTATAATCTGAGAAATTATTATGTGTGTGATATCAGTATTAGCCACTATGGAACAGAGCTATTAGAATTTAATCCACAGTATTATTTTGTGTGTGATATCAGTATTACCAGAACAAAGCTGACCCACAGAATTGTATTCTGTGTGTGTGCCACTATATATGGAATAAAGTGGAAATTTATACTCTTTATAGATAAGAAAAGTGATTGTAGTGATGTGGATTGACCAGTTACCCCTTGGACCAATCCCTGAAATGAACCAGGTTCTGAAAACCGTTAAAGTATTGTACAATAGTTACCTCATCAGTGATTCCAATACACTCCACCATACTTCGATTTGCCCCAATGCTTTGCAGGAAATCTGGTTCAATATAGCCTGCAGAAGATCTTTTCACTCCATTTTTCTTATATCCAATTCTGACATCACTTTTGTTAATAATCATTCGAACATTCACTGCAAATCCGGCCATATCAATTGGAATGTGCCTTTATAATACACAAAACACAATTCATGTCATAGCAATGATATATTATATACAGTACAAGTTATAACTTGAAGTGTAGTTATAGTTATGTACCATGTGGCTATATGATTTGTATACATTCTATAATATGGTCAATAGCACACTGTGTGTTTGCTTATGGACATTATTATAGTTAATTGTGCAGAAAGACAGTATACAGGTCTATAAAAGAATAGATAGCCATTTGGTCAGGAGTCTGCTAATGCTTGTAATTTAAGTAAGCTGTCCTTCAATTATGATTATTTGCTTGGGTAAACACAAAAAAGTACCCTTTTGTGATGGGATAGAGTGCATGCATGTCAACAACACTCAGCATTATGAACACAGGAAGTGTTTCAAGTTGGGAGACAAACCCTTCACCCTTTCTTAACAAATATTCCTTTTTAAAATTATTTGGGAGGAAACGCTAGAAATTTTAATCCTTGTGTAGGAGACCAGTATAAGATTACTGATTCAAGAATTGAGAATGATATTATCATTATAGTAGAACTTCTGAATAAAGGACACAATGGGATCATGTTGTTCTTGATTTACACAAGATAAACAAGATTGTTAGCTGGCCTTTGCAAGGAAGTTATTCTTACTTTGTAGTGTCATGTTCTATTGTATTTATTATTATTATTATTATTATTATTATTATTATTATTATTATTATGTATTATTATTATTATTATTATTATTATTATTATTATTATTATTATTATTATTATTATTATTACTATTACTTTAATGTGTACCTCTTAGGTGCATATTGGACGTGCCACTTTACCACAGTCCCATTCTTACAGATAGGACCTTCATACTTTAGTCCTGCCACAAATGCCACTGGAAATACTGACACACCCTTCGTTTTCCGAATCTAGTGGGAATCAAAGAGTTAATGCCTGAATATTATTATAAGAAGTTATTAATAGTGACAGTTATCCAGGGAGTTACTACCAGATCAAGAATATTGAAGGAGATCATTGCAGAAACTGCAACAAAGATTCTTAGTCAAGTATAAAATAAAAAAGAAAGATCCCACCATCTCAAGCCAATGGATACTGACTAGGTACGTTTTTGTCCTTTTTGTGGGGCAACTTTATTGATCTCCACTAACTGCACAATGGCCGTAGCGGAACCTGGATCCTCTGGCACTGATACTTGTCAATGTAAGTGAAACATGTGTGTATATTTTAAGCAATGCATTTTGAATGGAAACGTTATATTTACAAATAAGCAATGAATATGGAATAAATCATGCATAATAAGATTAGCCGGATAATTAAAGTTAGATTCCACTGGATTAATAATGAAAATAAATAGAAACAGAAGTCCAGGCCATCCCTTTCTTCAGTGGTTTTAACACCTTGAAATTTTTTATTTTAAACTAGATTTCAGAAAGATAGCTACCACCATAACTCTGTATGGCTAGATAGCTAATAACCACTTCTTACCCTTTCAAAGAGCCTGAGGTCATATTTGTTATCATCATCCATAAAGTAGACCACACCCTGGCACTTATCACATTCCATCCTAATCCAGTCTAATGCAGCATTTCGTTGATCCACTCCCTTCTGACGTACTGACTTGGATTCATTGGAGGTGGGAATATTCAATAACACACTCTCCACTTTACAACGAGTAAGAACTCCTCTCACTTGTTGTGAAGTGGTGTTGGAGTCTTCAATCACAATCCACAGGAACCGAGGTACGTTCATGAGTGTCTGGCAAAGGGTGGTCAGGTCAGCCTTCTGAGTAAATCTATAATAAGTTGGAGTTATCCCTATTATATAGGGCATTTCTCCTTCACCTTCTTGATCTCTGATAGAAGTTTTCAGATTATTTTTTCTGCTATTGAAATGTGTACCTTGTGATGAGAAATAGAATGCGTCTCTGTCTTCAGCTTTTATCGCAGGAGTCACTCCTATCTTAGAAGAAGCAGACTTTATATTACTTTTGCTATTGGTATTAACTACAGATTCAGTAGAACTATGTATGAATCTATCATTGCTGTTTTGCTCATATGGTGGAGCTGTTACTCTACAATTCTGTGTTCTTAATATTCTCAGAATTTGACCAACTTGTTTCTCTAGTTCATTCAAATTATCAACTTGTCCTTGATTCACCATTTCAGAAGGATTGCTAGTGATTGGCACAAAAGAATCTGAAAGAAAGATGCATACTATTTCAATAATGGCATTGGGTGTTAATAAATAGTGTTCTGCTAAAAAGGGTGAAGGGACTCTGGTAATGTTAATTGAGTTTCAGACAAACATCAAGCATTTAAGCTCCATCTACAGCTATATCAAAAGGGAAATGTCCATTGAAAGCATATATAGGGGCCCACAAGGTCTTAACTATCCTGGGGAGTAATATTATTATTTGGAGAAGGGAGGAATATACTCACAAAATAGAACTGCAGCTATTTAGAATTGATCTTGAGAAGTTGTAGGGGGTGGGGCTTCTTGTGTGGACACACCCACTTCTATTACTCTTAAGGTAAAGTACAGCTAAAAGATGTTAATGTCAAATGCCACCATGTTTTTTTTTGCTTCCAGATCTGTCTCTATTTTCATTCAGAAGTGAGGAAGCAATTACCTCCAATGCCTCACGGGATTTACCAGAGGCGGATCCAGGGAAAGAAAAGGGACCATTATGTTGTGGCATAATAGTTCATATTATAACAGTTTTGTGTGTGGCTGCTACGTAGCTGGGCCATTCACGCAGTGATTAAAACAATATGTACATTGTACATAATGTAGTAATTTATACTTTACATGTGAATATTCATTAGTATAGCAGACCTTGGCATTTTACAGTTATACCCGTTGGCTGTCCCTGCCTGGCCCACCTGATGTCAGAACATAAATCAAAACATTTTTTTTGCTGTGCATGCAATATGGTTGCGTTGTCGTTTTTATTTAGGTAGTGATACATTGCCCAGTAGCAACTAACCACAATTTTACTGTATGTTCCAGTTATTATTGGTATGGCCATCCAACACAACTCAGTTGTAAACATTAATTGCCCACTGTGATTCATCAAGAAAAGGCATAGCTACCTGAAATTAAAAAGTATCCCTTAGTGACATAGGCCATTTGTCAGATCATTCAGAAGACAAAAGTTCAGTCATTGGGAAGCGATACAGATTGAGAGTGATAACACCTCTGTGTTGTACATAAAGGCTCCCAAGTGGTCCATGATGGGCAAAGACCATCTCTATGCTCTACTTCTGTTTTATGCTCACAAGAATATTCATCTTTGCTATGATAATGTAAGTGATTTATTCCAGGCCATTTCATGAAAGAAGAATGACTTTCATTGATCTTTTGTCATGATCTAACAAAATTAAATTAATTGTACTGAAATGTTCAAAAGTGAACATTGATGAGAAATAGGCAATCATGAATGCATGTCTCATATTGCCTCCCCCCCCAAAAATCCTGGGATCTGCCTCTGTGATATCATTGCCCCCCTCTTCTCTCAAAATCCTGGATCTGCCACTGCTTATACTTTAAAGATTTAGGTCAACTCATGAATGGAGTAAACTTTTCATTCTGATAAAGTTTTCCAGTTCTATAGCTTTCTAAAATTTATGATGGATACATTGTAACCTCAACACTGGACATAATACATATTAGCGTAGTGGAACTTCAGTTATCTGTTTGTTGCTCTGATTATAAATAGATGCATATTCATTGCCAATTTGCTACACCTTAAATAGAATGTATAACATTACATACATGGACACTTTACTTATACAGACTAGTGCTGATCCCATAGAGTCCATATAACTGAGCTTCCACTACACAGACTAGTGCCAGTTCCATGGGGTCTGTATAATTGAGGTTCCACTAGCTATACAGACTAGGGTCTATATAACTGAGGTCCCACTGTATATTACACAGACTAGTACCAGTCCCGTAGCATCCATATAACTGAGGTTCCACAATACAACTATGACCATTTCCTTTAGTGACTAGTACCAGTCCCGTAGCATCCATATAATGAGGTTCCACAATACAACTATGACCATTTCCTTTAGTGACTGTACCTTTATTTGAGACATTGCTATAGCAGTAGAAAAATATAATGTACACCAGGAATCCAGTGAGAAAATTTGATACCAAAATATAAATTTTGAAGTGCCTTATTTTGACTGTGTTGCTTGAAAGAGACATCAGGAATTCCTAAATGGACAAAGAAGAGTAAATATTATAGTTGTACTGCAGATCAGTTTTTGACCCTATTCATAATGACTCTAATTCATGTCTCTAATTCATGACTCTAATTCATGATGACTCTAATTCATCATGACCCTAGTTCTAGGCTTAGGTAGATTATGCTCAAAATTTCCCCCATTATTCTATTCTGCAATGCTAAAAAAAGTTGCCCATTATTCTTGCTAATTCACCCATTATTCTCACAACATTATTGATTATTCTCCTTTAAAAGAACAGTTATCGTTTGTTAAACTGATGTTTCTACATAGTCCTGTAAAGTTTGTCCCTGCTGATCTCCAAAAGTGGCCTTTAGTAGTGAACTAGAAGCCATTTTTGACACTATCAAAAAAACTGAAACATGCCACATGGCTGATCACATGCTCAATCACTGTATAGTCACCAATAGTTCGTGAAACCACTAATGGAATTAGGCTTATAGAGTAGATCCATTTCATCAGGACCACTTAGAGGACTTCAAAATTAGCTGTACAATGACCAGGTGCAAAAAGAGCTCAAATTATTCCCAAAATGTGCCCCATTATTCTAGCCTTATGCCTGATTCCAGGCAGTCCCTATTATTCCTAAAATTATGCCAGCATAATCTACCTAAGCCTACCTAGTTCATGTATTCACTATTATGAGGTCACATGTCCAATATAGTGAAAACACTGTGACAGTGAAAATGATTATAGCTGTGTCCCCCTAAATCACAATGGAGTAACATGGTAATTCTACAATGATGTCCGTTGCCATTGCATGCACTATGTATGTCTATGGGCTATCCCAGAATGGCAGACATTGCAATAATATAATTCAGAAACACTATTAAATAAATAGCAGGGTGTAAGGAGGAGTTCATACCATTTATTATTATTTCGTATTTTAATCTCAGGGTCAAAGAGGTTAAGTTCATAATACTGTTATTTCATACATTTGAGCTGCTGCTACATAAATGCACACTATGCTGAGTTGAACTAAAAAAGGGGGATGTGTTGAGGCATTAAGATGCACTGGCATGGGTTTATAGCAAAACTAATTGCACATCCATTAAAAAATCTATACAGAAATTCATTTTTACTTGTGGTTAAAATAGTATCTAGTAGGTTTTGAATTAATGGCCAACAAGAACATCTAGATAAACCACATACACACGATAATTACATTATGTGTAGGAAGTTGTTTAGGATTGTGGGGGCTCTGGCACTGCGCAAAGTGCAGCGAGTCCAGGGACATGCTCCCCCTGAGAATTTGTGTGCTCTGAGGCAAATTCTGGAAAAGTACTTGAAGTAAGAAAAAACTAGGGGGGCCTCATCCCTCAGAGCCCCCCATGTTTCCTACACCTATGTAATAATCATGACAACTAAACTGCTATCCCATAAATAGTCAGGATAGTAAGCCAAGCCATCAACCTTAAGTGAATCTTATAAGATTCCTTCTTAGTGTCTAGCTACAGCCATTTCAGATTATTGATGGTCACATACACAAGTATATTTTCCAACCAAATTCCTGTTAATTTAACTGCTAGATTCAACATGGCCTTATGTGTATTTGTTGTTATAGTGTAACCTCATATGGCCCTATAATAATAATATGACACACTAGTCCATAAACAAAGCAGTACATTTTGAATGGAAGCAATCTTTTATTCTATTTCATGTAATATTAAATTTGGAAGTTAATTGGAGGCAGCTAGATAGCTGAAGTGAAGTCCATGTAAATGAGGTTCTGTTATTAGGGGCTGGTCCAGGGGGGTGAATAGGGTGACATGTCAACTCCTTAATTTCAATGATATTCATAATTTTCCCATGGGGAAAAATAGTAAGACATTACAACAGCAAAACTAGTATTAGTCTTTTTTCTAAGGTGAAGTTGTTTAAATGTGGTGTGGTAACCACAAATACGCTTGTTTTCTTGAGAAAATTAAAGGTCAAGAATTTGCTACTGGTTGTACATGCATTTAGAGGAACATGATGACAACCACTTTAGGAAACATTTTTTTATTAAAATTATATGATACAGCTACACATACTGCAGTTAGTTGTTGATGTAAGTACAGTGGAACCTCAGTTATGAGAGGACCATATATGGATATCTATCCATATAGCTATTTGAGATAATTGGAAGCAGTTGGTATAAGTAATGCTCTATTATAATATGATAGGAAGTAATTTATTATTATACTCAGACAATTCCCAAGCAAAGAAAGAGAATGTCAGCTCTATCCAAAACTCTCCAACTCCTCCCCCCCCCCCCCCCCCCCACACACACACACACCTTCACTTGGTGGTCCCTCTGTAAGGTGTGGCATCTCTTAGAAATGTTGATCCTTATCATTGAACAGTGTGCCTAGGGATGATTGTTGTGGTTTTAATGCTTATTAAAACCTGCTAGATCTTGTGAGTAAACTCTCACGAGAAAGTTAATGTTGAATTTGTTAGTAGCTATGGTTGGTATAACTTCAGCTGTATAGCAGGAAGGCACCTGTGGTAACTAAAGCTGGGAAATGTCCAAGTGTACTTAATACAGAGGTGTCCTCATTTCAGGGGTTAAATAATTATAACAATCTCTCTGCTATAAAAAATGTTAATAGGTCTGGACAAGGAAGAGCTATGTGTAAGTGAAGGTTTCTATTTGTATACCAAACCAAGAGTTAAGATGGCATGTGTTTGATGGCTTCTCTCATGGTTATCAGATATAGTGAATTTACTCTTCTAGAGATCTCCAATTGAACTCCTCTATAACAACCCCTTGAAATGAGGATACCTCTGTATACAGTAAGACAATTTTATTGCATACAGAGGAGTCCTCATTTCAGGGGGCTTGCCAGAGGGATTCCACCATAAAAGTACATGTATGTACATGTGTATGGTGAGTGTAACGATATGTGTGCATGTATGTGCATGCACACGAATGCAACATTGCTACAGTGGAATATCACTATTCTGAACACCTTGGGACAGATTAAAGTGAACTGATTAGAAAGTGGCCTCATTTTAGGGGATGAAGTTCTTTTGATGTTAATACTGTTATTAGGGGTAAAATAATGATATCCAAATGTCCTTAGTATAGGCTAAATACAGTGGAACCTAGTCCTCTGAAATGAGTACACTTCTGTACATGGTGGAACTCCTCTATTCCAATGCCCTAAAATGAGGATATATCTCCGTAAACAGCGGAACCAACTCCAAAATGTCCTCATTTCAGGTGACTGAACTAGAAAGAATTGCCTAATGGTTCGAATCGAGATTAAAAGAAAAGTAATACCATTTTAAGCAATATATGACATACAGAGCTGCCTAGTCACATCATAATTCCTTGGTCTTGTAATCATTCAGTATTAATCCCTTGTTAGTTAGCAACTCAAAACATGTAGACATTATACTGTATAGCGGAAAATTTCTGAGGGGAAATATTTTCGTGGTTTTCAGTGGTTTTCAATAATCTATTTTATTCGTGGAAAAAAATTCGTGGTTTACAGCTCGGTGCTGTCTCAATTAAACCATAAAATTAAAAGTTCTTGGGTAAAACATTCGTGGTTTTATTTAAACCACAAAAACCATGAAATTTTTCCCCCCTCAGAAATTTCCCGCTATACGGTAAGAGAGACAATCACGCAAAAGTGAATTACAAATTTTTTTGCCCTGTTGGTACCTTCAACAGCTAGATATAATACTACACCATCAGCCAGCATATTGCTACATAGGACAAAACTGAAATGATTAAGAGCCAATAATGTTTATGTTGAAAACAGATTTACAGTTGACATGCAGATCTGCTTGTTTGTTTAATGATGCTTGCTGTGTTATTGTGACTGCTGTGTATTGAATTAAAACTTCAGGAGGCATATTATGGTCTCTGACCATCTTCAAATAGGCTCCTATCCACACTGGTCAAGTCACATGGTCTGAATAAAGAGATGCCCTAGGCCTGTATAGGATGGGTTCACAACCAATTTCGTGAGCACCAATTAAGTTGGTCATAAGTTGTTTATCGGTTAGCACAAGTATTGTGGGACTCCACTATATAGATATGAATACATAACTAGCTAAAAATACATAGTTACAGTTACATACCCTGAGTCGTAGCTAGCTAGCTATCCGGTGTATAACAGTAACAGCAGATGTTGAGCCGAGTCTCTCAGGCAAGACAATCAAGTAGCTAAATGCAGTTAGCATCTAGCACACATAGCTAATAGCTAACCTATTACAACTCAAGAATCTCTAGATCACCCGCAGAAATCCAACATGATAATCCGTTACATTGCACATGCGCAATTGGCCACACTCAGTCTTGGCTAAGCCAATAAGTTGTGAGTGACAGTAACACTTCTATGGCAAGCACAGCTAATCATCACGTAGCTAGTGTCTTTAATGAATACCAAGGACTTAATAACGAGAGGAAAACATTTCAACATGCAAGACAAGATGGCTCACTTGACACCATGTAAGCCTGAAGTTACCTGGCTGAGTCAAATCAGGATGAATAGCTCACATACAGATCTTAGAAATCAAGTCACACACACCGCTAGCTATAGATACCTAGTTCAATTCATAGAACCAGACACTATTGTAGTACTTTGTCACTCTGTTAGAAAGTGTTCTATTAGCCCTTTCGCTACACTAATTTTGGAATTTTTTTGATTTGGCATTGGTCGTCACTAGGCGCCGGCGCCCCAGGCAGCAAAAGGTCGCGCAGGTCAGCGTGACGTCATGCTGGCGGCTAGCAGATCAAGGCAGAAAGAATGAGCTCCTTGGAGACTCTTGCTGGCCTGCTTGTGGCCTCTCTCACACCGACGATCCTCTACGGCACTGCCCCATGCACTATGCCACTCTCCTTTTCTTTTCATTTTTTTTTTTTTTTAAAGTCCATATAAAGCGAAGATCAAAGGAAGCTCCTCCCTGTGGTCAAACATCTGAGAACTGACGGACCACAACCCATTGTTCTGACTTCCGATGCCGACGGGGTCCGAGTAACGGACGGTTGAAAAGTGTGTAAAATTACACTCTTTTGGGAGCGAAAGGGTTAGAGAACCTTATCAAAGAGTCATCCCAGTTGTGGTTGCATGATTACACATTCTGAAGATATTGAGGGCTTTAAGGCATCCAGCAGTGTCCATGTCAAGTGAAGGACTATGATTGATGACATCATGGATAGACGATGTGGAAGGTACTAGCATGTATACTAGGATTCAGCACCCAATGTTCTTGAAGGTTGTAGCTAAATCAAAATTATTTCCAGAACAGATTTGTGTGAATAAGCAATCCTTGTGATGCATGTACATCTTTGTGTTGCCGAAAATGTGACCAATTATCCTTTACTGTCATGATTGTTTCATCACGCTAATTTTCCCCTTGTTGGTAAGGAATAATGTTTCTAATTGAGCTAAAGTTTTGCATATTACCTCATTCCAGATTTTAGAAAATCGGGTCTAAACAATACACTATCATGAATTTCTCAATAACTTAGAAACTGAAGACAATTTCCTCAGCAAGTTTTTATATCATCTGAAAGGTAATGCATGTGATCTGCCATAATAATGATAATTAATTTTAACCACATTAATTATTATTATTTATCATAGTATTCAATATTAAGACAGTGTATGGTACCTTCCAAAAGATTTTCCACGACATGTTAGGACAAAAGTATTTGTCTTTGTGTCCTTTCTTTTTTACTGGTGGCTTTACTTTGTTTCTTGACATTGCTTCTTTTCCTTATGTAAAGTGTTTTCCTTGGAGATGACTAAGGTTAGTGAGAGATGGAGATCTTCTCTGACCTACTGTAGCTATGGGCAATCAAGGGTGTAACCAAAGTTCCATTCAAGTTTTTTCTTCACCCGTTGCAGTATATTAGGCTGGCAAACTTGTCAAACCAGTATTATAATAAATTCATTCACTATTACACTAATTTCCAAAAGACTTGCTTACTAGCTTGTATATATCACTTGAGAGTTCTTCAGCCAATGCATGATTTAGTATGTCAACACAAGACAATTTGTATTGTAATCACAAACAATCATGGGTTTATTTCAGTATTTCCTTGTCGTGAATGCCTGGTTTCCTTTCCATATCTCCCCTAAGAAAAGTTGACATAAAACATACATCCCTCTTGCTTGGCACTTTCCAGCAGTAAGAGGTCCATGGTAAAGAAAGGCTGTATCTCCTTTATTGTCCACATTTTCATCAAGTAGATGGCCAGGAAAGGATTCATGGATTAGTACAACACATTCCAGAAGCACAGTAATTGATGACAAAGCATAGGTGGAGGAAGATGATTTAGAGTATGGGGGCAGGTCAAATAGATCTGTGGTCAAGAGTGTCACACTCTCTGATAATCACTCTCCTACCATCATGTTTCAATGATGGCATAAAAATAGAAAATATAATTTTGTTTATGAGAGTTTGATGATATAAAGATGTCTGGGAGTTTATTTTTAATTTGTGTATGTAATAACATAATATTGTTTTGGACATAGTGGAACCAGGATATGTCTTAACTTGTCATAAACAGGTGTTGCAGTGGTAATCAAAATAGATGTTTCAAGCATGAATGATTATTATCAGATAATAAAATGTACAGTTGACTTGTTAATTAACTACAAGAGTGGAGTGGACCAGATCTTAGCACAGTTTATTGTATGTCATGTTGTTCTGTACAATTGTCATAGATTTTAGAATGGGGGCAAGTACCCCCCACTGACCTGATGGTTTTACCAACTACAGTAAAGAGCCTCAAATGGTAGAGGAGAGGTATAAAAATTGACAACTCTACCAGATTCCAGTAGATTATTTACCATCATGCACATTACCACACAAACTCACATCTGCCCCCCCCACTGCCCAGTATAGCTATAATATAGCTAAACTTCAAAATCATGAATGTAATTAGTTTTAGACTCCCACACATCAACAGCTCAACCCTTCATTTATATGTGTGTAAGTGTAGGAATATTTGGAAGGCTTTCATTCCAAATATTCCTACACTTACACACATACAGCTTTGCAATGAACAGCTACATCCCTCATTTCTTAGGTAAGTATTGTAGGAATGAAAGCCTTCCATCGATCAAAAGAGGGTTTAGATAAGCAAGTGGTAATGTTGACAGAATTATGTGGAGGAGAAATAGCTAAACTACCATTCTCTGATTGATTCTTCCCAAGAATACAGGTTGGTTGCAAGAGAGTAAAATTACATGTTACATGCTACAAACAATCCAATCAATACATTATTTCAAACTTTGGGTTCATTAGCTAGGTTCTAGGCTCTGAGAAAACAAATCACTTATAGTTTTTAGCTTTAGATGAAGTGTTAACTTACCCTCGGGATGCAAGTTCAGTAGCTGCAGGCGCAACTCTTGTGAAGATATAGAAGTTCAAAAAGATGGGAAGTTATTATAGAGTTATTTCTAGCTAGGTAGACTATATATAGCTAATATAAGTAGTTTCCTCAGGTGGCGCTGGGCTGATTTCAGGGCTTGAAATTCTCACAGGAAGGTGGGAGAGACACACATTGTATGCCTAGCCTAATAATAATAATAGTCCTTGTACACGTGGGGGTGTAGTTAGTGTTAATTACACAGCGTAAACGATCCACACCGCGCATAATAATAGGAATTATAATATACCGTGGAGGCAATTTACCGCCCACGCTACAAATAAGTTAATAACAATATTCATTACAATTAATCTCAAGTATAATAATAAAATTAATTATAGATAATAATAATAATGTTTAAGCCTGGTAAGTAACCAATTTATTGACCAATGAATTACAACAACAAAACAACAACAAAATAACTACAAAACAGTATTGATTAAATTTTGAAACCTGTATCTGAGGGATAGTCCTTTTCCTGGGTAAGTTCATCAATATGGGTTCTTACATGCCAAACTAAGACCTGCATAATTATAACATTCATCAATTTACACTAAAACTGAAGGTATAATAGATTTTGTTTCACAATAAGTGTCCTAGGGGATTTGATGACATTGTTTTCTGTTAGCCCATTGTATTAAATAAAATCAGTAGCATCATTCTTAGTCATGAACTTCTCCATGAAGTCTTCTAGTTGCCATTGTAAAAGCTATGAGTACATAGATTATTGTTGAAAGAACTCAGAAATATGGAAATTGTTGTGTATCAAGACAAAAAATTAACGTCATTAAACTGACTGACTTAACTGTTTCTACTTTTGTGTGATATCGATTATTATTACTATGAAACAAAGCTGCCCCACAGAATTGTATTATGTTTGTGTGCTACTATATGTGGAATAAAGTGGAAATTTAGAAGTGATTGTAGTGATGTGGATTGTCCAGCTACCCCTTGGATCAACCCCTGAAATGGACCAGGTTCTGTAAAGTATTGTACAATAGCTATATAGCTACCTCATCAGTGATTCCAATACACTCCACCATACTTGGATTTGCCCCAATACTTTGCAGGAAATCTGGTTCAATATGGCCTTGATAAGATCTATCCACTCCATTTACTCTATATCCAATTCTGACATTACTTTTGTTAATAATCATTCGAATATTCACTGCAAATCCAGCCATATCAATTGGAATGTACCTTTATTACACAAAACACATCATGTTAGAGCTAGCTACAGTGGAATTAATCTTTAGCTATGAACATAAGTTAGTGTTATTGTAGGTAAGATTTTCTGTGCCTGGAAAACAAATGCATTTACAACTAGTTCTAGCCCTTAAGATTACGTACAAAGTTGCATGCGTGTCAAAACCCAGCATTATCAACAATAGTAGGCATTGAAGGTTGGAATAGTAGGCATTGAAGATTGGGAGGCCTAATCTCTCTATTTTCTTCTTAAATATTAAGTATATAGAAGTTGTCCTTACTGTGGAGTGACCTGTTCTACTGTTGTTGTTGTTATTATTATTATTATCATCATCATCCATCATCATCATCATCCATCATCATCATCATCATCATCCATCATCATCATCATCATTTTTACTATTATTATTATTACTGTATTTACTGAAATTTTCGTTTATTTAATAATTCATTTTTCAAATGTTTGTGTTGTTTTAATTTCGAAAGAGCCTCACCATAACGAAATTTAGACTAGGACTATACCTGAATAGAGGTAAAATACCAATAGCTAGCTCAATAGGCTACGTGAATAGCTCTTGTATTAGCTATAGCAGTAGCTGTAGAGCTTACTGCTAACCTTTTGTACCAACCACACTTCTTAGAGGAGTTTTTTGCCTCATTGAGAACCTTGAGGACTTCCCTGTTTGCATTGGTAATTGCTTTAGAGGAAGGCAAGTGGCTAGGGGCCCATTTGAATTGGCTCTATCAATATACAGTGTGACATAGCAAAAAATGCTGTTAAGAAAATTTTTCATTAACGAAATTATTTAACCTTTTAAATTTCGTAATAAAAGTGACATCCCAAATTAAAAAACGACGAAAATTTCAGCAAATACGGTACTTTAATGTGTACCTCGTAGGTGCATATTGGACGTGCCACTTTACCACAGTCCCATTCTTACAGATAGGACCTTCATACTTTAGTCCTGCTACAAATGCCACTGGAAATACTGACACACCCTTCGTTTTCCGAATCTAGCATGAGGAAAAGGAGTTATTATCAGGCCAAGAACATACTGTTGAAGTTTTAACTGCAATAAAGATTAGTGGGGGAAAAAACCAATGAATACTGACTGACTGGGTACTAAATTTAAAGGGTGGTTATTTCAGTCACTTTTATGTAGCAATTTTAATGTTAAAAATAAATCCTCATAAATTTTGTGCTTAGTGTACCATCAATGGCCTTATTGAAAGAACAGTGGAACCTCAGTTACATGGATCCTGTGGTACTGACAGCTGTCCATATAAGAAACATTTGTATAAGCAAAACATCTACATATTATATTAAGCAATGCATTTTGAATAGAAGCAGTGCTCTATTCTATTTAATGTATAACAAAAATGGCAATGAATATGGATAATCAGAGTAGCTTGATAATTAGCTAAAGCAAGAATCCACTGTATTAATAGTGAAAGTAAATAGCAACAGAGCTCCCTTTCTCTATTGGATGAAAATTTAACACCTTGAAATTTAGTACCTACATGATATGCATTAAACTAGATTTCAGAGCTAATAACCACTTTACCCTTTCAAAGAGCCTGAGGTCATATTTGTTATCATCATCCATAAAGTAGACCACACCCTGGCACTTATCACATTCCATCCTAATCCAGTCTAATGCAGCATTTCGTTGATCCACTCCCTTCTGAAGTACTGACTTGGATTCATTGGAGGTGGGAATATTCAATAACACACTCTCCACTTTACAATGAGTAAGAACTCCTCTCACTCGTTGTGAAGTGGTGTTGGAGTCTTCAATCACAATCCACAGGAACCGAGGTACGTTCATGAGTGTCTGGCAAAGGGTGGTCAGGTCAGCCTTCTGGGTTAGTCTGTAATAAGTTGGAGTTATCCCTATTATATAGGGCATTTCTCCTTCACCTTCTTGATCTCTGATAGAAGTTTTCAGATTTTTTCTACTATTGAGATGCAATGAGAAATGGAAGGTATAATAAGTTCCTTTGAATGCTTCCTGGGATAATCTGTGCATAGAATCTTCATTTTTTAGTGCAAGATTTACTCCAATCTTAGAAGAAGCCTTTATATTACTCATATTGACTACAGCCATAGATTCAGTAGAATTATGTATGAATCTATCATTGCTGTTTTGCTCATATGGTGGAGCTGCCACTCTACCATTCAGAGTTTTTAATATCCTCTGAATTTGACCAACTTGTTTCTCTACTTCATTCAAATTATCAACTTGTCCTTGATTCACCATTTTATTTAACTTCTCCTTTGAATTAGATGCTTTTCTGGCCTTCAAATAAATGTTATTGTCCCCTTCATCTCTCTCATCCATCATCCTTCTCCCACCCTGTAGCTCACTTTTAACAAGTTGGTCCATGCACAGTAATCTGAGGATATATTCATCTTTACCAATGAAGTCCAAAAGATTATCTCTTGGAGGATTTCTAGCGATTGGCACAAAACAATCTGAAATCAAAGAAAGATGCCACTTCAGTGGTGGCATTTGGTGGAAGTGTGTATTATATTAATAGTGTTCTGCATGCAAAAAGGGTTATAGAATTCTGGTAAGGTGGAGTTTCAAACAAACATCAAAGTATTTAAGCTCTAGTGTCAAAAAGTGTTTGTTGAAACCACAATGTCTCTGAGCAATATTATTATTCTACTGAAGGGAGGGGGAAAATATATTCAAGATGAAAATAATGGGTCCTTCTATGTGTAAATTTCCTTACAGTATTCTTATAGTATATTACAGTATTCTTATTTTATAGTCAGTAATCTTATTGAATATTACAAGTATATTACAAATGACGTAATGTCAAGGATTTACACATAGAATCACCCAAAATAATGCCAATATTAAGTAATTTCTATAAAATAATGGTTGAATGAATCATGAAAATTTGGATGATGAATGGGAATATTTTTTGATATTTTTTCTGATCTGTCTTTATTTTCATTCAGAAGTGAGGAAGCAATCACCTCCAATGCCTCATGGGATTTATACTACTGAACACTTTAAGGATTTAGGTCAACTGTAATTTTTTATTCTGCTTGTTTTCCTGTTCTATTGCTTTCTAAGTGATGATACAATATAATACTGTATACGCTGTGTAGTGGAACTTCAGTTATCAGGCTGTTCTAATTATAAGGATGCCAAATTGCATATTCATTGCCAATTTGCCATTCCTTAAAATAGAATGTATTACTGTTTTCCAGAAATTTTTGAGTAAAGATTAATACCAGAATGATAATAATAATTATTTTGGAATTCAGAAAATTTCTTGATTCTATTTACTCAGACTAGTGCTGTTCATATAAGTTCCACAGTATAACTATGCACCACTTCCTTTTTGTGACTGTACCTTTTTTTGAGATATTGCTATAGCAGTAGAATATTGTATATACCAGGAATGCAGTAAGAATATTTGATGCCAAAATAAAGGTTTTGAAGTGCCTTGTTTTGAGACAAGGGATATACATCCTAGCACTTCGGAATTCCTAGAGAGACCAAAAGTGTAAATATAGTTATTATAGGTCAGTTTTTTAAGCATGCTAGTAGTAATGACCTTAATCCATCATGATGATCATTATTATTATTCATGATGACCTACTAATTTAATTCAATTTAATTTGATTCTAATTCATAATGACCTTAATCTATAGCCTTAATTTCTAATTAAATTTGCCTTGATAGGAAACAGCTATCATAAGTTGGTTATCCTACAACACTTCACAGCTGCTTACAATCCAAATTTTTTTTGACTCACTGCAAGCTAAGCTGAAGTCATAATTAAATTTTGTTGCTTGCAAAATCATTTGTGAACACTCTAATAGCTACAGGGTTTTATAAATCGCTGTCAACAGCCACCAATCATTCTTAAAGTGGGTGTGGTCACGATTACTTGTAGGTGTGGTTAACTAATTAATGTGGAGGTGATGCAATTTTGTCCTAGAAGCCGCTTTGAAAAAGTTGAGACTTATAGACTACCCTGATAAATGGCATGCTCCTCCTTGCAGCACTGTCGCTGCATTTTTACTACATTCACTGTGGACTATATGACCTCATAACAGCAATGTAAATTCTGTGGCAGTTAGATAACCCTAATCCTAGCCTATAAAATGGATTTTTTTCAATTGTTTTGCCCTTCCAAAAAATCCATAAAAGATGCTCTTAATAATTAATCACAGTCCCATATTATAAGTATAGTACCCACCAAGTGGGAACATTGAGGTAAATCAGTAACACAAGCAATAATAATCATGACAACATGTTACCCCATACCAATGTACTGTTTCGTGTAGACATGACTACATGCCATATGACTACACGGCAACACTACATATTGGCTTAGGCCTAGCATTACAGAACATGAAAACTACTACAGAAAACATGTGACTGTTATAACTTGTACATGAGTAATATAACACCTATAATCCGGCTATACTGCTGCAAATACAAGTACAGTAGAACCTCAGTTGTAAGGACCCTATGGGACAGGCACTATGGACACATCCATATAATGTGAAACACATTTTCATCAGCAGCAGTTCTATACGTAATGTTCCATAGCTAACTATGTCATTAGGGCACTCCAAAATATCAATAGACCCCAAACTTGGTCCTATCCCAAACTATCTATATTGCAACTTCTAACTTCAACTCACCTAGCTACTGCAGGTATGGAAGAAGAGACAGACAAGGCTATAGTCTGACTAACTGTATACTACTCTGCCTGAGCTTGATCATTAGCCAAGTTGTAAGAGGTGGTAATGAGGCATATTTGGCACTATTTTATGAATGTGTGTATGTGTGTGTTTGAGAGGGGAGGTTACCCAACCACACTGCATTTACTGAAAAGAACTAATAACATTAACCACTACAAGTACTTCTTGGCATGATGCTAAATGACACTAGCCAACATTTCCCACAGGCCAACAATTCACATCCTATAGAGACGCCCAGAGTCATTTTAAGGGATTTGTAATGAGGAGGAGGGTAATACAATTATGGACTGTTCCAGCTACACTGTAGCTACTAATGAGTTTCAGTTTTGACAGGGATGCTTTATACATAATAGTCTGTACTAAAGACATTTTGAATATATCCCAGATAACAGCTTTTGTACTGATACCAATAGAACTTGACCCCCTGAAATGTGGCCATCCTTCCAATCTGGACACTTTAATTAGTTCCTTAGTGTCTAGAATAGAGAGTAATAGTATAGTTGATCTAGAAGATATTTTTTGTATATCAGTGGAACCCAGTCCCCTAAAACAAAGACACCCCTATATACACTAGGTTCTATTTCGACAGTGCCTTGAAATGTCCAGTCACATCATAATAATCCTCCCTTATTACCTTTGACTCTGTAGGATTAATTGTGAATCCCTAGTTTAACAGCAATTCAAAAACATGTAGACATTATTAGAGAACATTCACACCAGAGTGGGTCACAACTTAATAACCACATTATCTGCTCTACCAGTAGGAAAACTATTCTCACCAGATAGTATTCTCACCAGATTGCTATATTAATTTAATATTGTCAGCCAAGCAGCACCACTACAGGCATAGGTGCTGGTCTAGAACTTTAATTATACCAATAAGCATCAATTAAATTGGTCATAAGTTTATACCCTGATAAATATCGTGGGACTCATAACTAGTAGCTAGCTACAGTGATGCGGTTACATACCCTCTCTGATCTGGTTAGCTAGCGGTTAGCTAGCTGTCAATCATATATAACAGTAACAGCGTTAAATCTTCCAGGTAGCTGTCAGTATATATATAACAGTAGTAGCACTGAATCTCCCTGGCAATAGTAGTAAGAAATAAATGTAGTTAGCATCTAACACTCATAGCTATTTTACTCAGAGTCTAGATCTCTCACAGCTATAAAACTAGCAATAATAGACAGCGCTGCATGATCTACATTGCACATGCGCAGGTGGTCACACTAAAATTCTGCCATTCAAATGAACATTCTTGGCTGTTAGCATACTGTAATTAGAATGTCGCCAACAAGTTGTGAAACACAGTTGCTTAATAATTGACAAGAGATGATTATGATGCAGCAGTCAAAAATACAGAGGTATAGCTACACAGGGATGGACTCTTGCACGAGTTGAAAGATGATATTATTGAGATTATTGTGCAATAATGGATTTACATAGGTATAGGAATGAGATTTTGATTGAGGGGCACTCATATGGAAAGGAATGGCTAAGTGTGTCTGTCTGCGGAAATTTTGAGTGACCACACCCACTAGCTACACATTTTAAATACAATTTAATAAGAACCAAAAATGCTTATTTTCACCTATAAACTTCTCAGCAATACGTACCTAGCTCTAGCTAATACTGAACAGCTGCTACATGCATCAAGAGAGACACCATAGACCACAAATGTTGACACTAGGTATAGGGAGTCAATAAGGACTTACGTAAACAGCCTATTCATTAGTTAACTTTAAGTGGTTGCTTGAATAGGACCTTGATTCCTTCAAGCAACCTGTGTGCAATCCATTTTGTCAGATTGGGGGGGGAGCACATATCCCCAGTGCCTCCCCAGTTCCTACACTACAACAAACAATATTAAGACATTCCTGACAGTATGGGGACGATGAGCATTCTTGGATAGAGGAGAGTGGTTCCTTTATTGACTGTTTTTTTGATTGAATCAATACTGCTATTAAAATTAATGGGACCTTATACATTCCTTATCATACCCCCCTCCACCCCCCTTCAATGTCCAAGATCCCCTAAATCCCCCCCTGCCTGATCCTACTCAACAAAATTAGTTGTAAGCAAATTAACTATAATTACAGAAGTTAATCTTAATTCTCAACTTATACCTCAAGTATCCATCCCTCTCTAGTTTGTACATCTTCTTTTTTGGGTACCTCATCCATTCCTATATACACCTCATTGTCATAGCTAACTACTATTGCTAAACATGATGAATCTAAATTTACAGTGTCAGATTCTCATTGGAAACTTCCTACATTGAGAAAGTGCACCATCACTATTAGCTTACAGAGCTGTCATATTTATTTAACCACAATACAGCTTCTAAAATTCTAGAACTTGGCGTGGAACTCATAGCTACACCCAAACAGCAAAAGAGTCTCCCCTATCTCCGCCTTCGAATTCTTAATATTTATCAGGGGTGTGGAGAATGCCCCTTACCCCGCCTACACCTGAGTGAATTTTTAGCGCGCGGAAATAGGCGTGGTTTCAGAGACACACACACTGGGCCCGCCCCTAGACTTTGAGTGACCCCTTACCATCTTCTGCCAACTCAGAAAAGGTCGTTACATGAACAAACCTGATTATTATGGTGTGCAGAATCTAGGAATTTAGGGTGGGGCTAGTTTGCAATGTAGATTACTAGGAAAATCCCTCAAGTATAGAAAGTGTTTATATACACGAATGTGATAAAAACAGCAGAGAAGCAGGACAAAAACAAAAACTGCATAACTGCATACCAGTCCCGCAGTTTAGCTCGCTACTTGAGAGTGTCAATAGAGCTAACTCTCATATGAATACTAGATGTGTACTGTAGCCACTAGGTAGTTTTGATAGCTAATATCCCCTGTCACCCTGTGATAACTTTTCGTTGTTTTAACCAAGGTGAGAAAAAGTACAGCAGCGACTTTAGCGAGAAGATTCCGTTTGAACCTCGATTACAGCTCATCTGTCTGGTTTTGGAAAGCGAGATCGAGCAGCTAACCACAAATTCATTTAGTGGTGAAATTACAAACGCCTGATCTCTGTCAACGCTGTAAGGTGAGACCATCACAGCCACACAAAGACTCACGGAGTCGGCCCTAGTGCGACGGAAATGAGTTTTATGGAGAGAAGGATATCCGAATACAAAACGGCTCCGGATGTGCGGCGTGGTTCTAAAGGTGGTGAGAGAAGGCCTTTCATACTTTCTCGTTCGATAAGTAGAAGCGCTGTTAGTGGAGTACCTGTTAAGGAGAGGAAGAAGATGTTTGAACAGAGTGAGTCTTCGAACCTAACGACTAGTTCTGGCTACGGGTCTGTGAGTAGCAGGCGTGGGAATAAACAGCAGAAGAAAGACTTGTCTAGGAACAGTTCTTTTCGTGGTACTAAGAAACTAAAGAGTGAAGATGCTCATTCACCCGTTCTTGGGAGGTCTAGGCAGCTGGGCTCTTCAAACACAAGTTTCCCTTTATGGAAAAGGCTGAGGAATTTTGGACATTTTGATGTACAGTCTTTGTCCATGGACAGCCTTTCTGTTCATTCAAACAACATTGAAACTGAGCATAATGTGAAGAAGCCAACAGGTGCCTCTGCTGCCCGTGGAGATGCAGGGAGTGAAGAGAAAGGCGGTATTTCTAATTCTCTTGTCTGTTGCTGTCCTTCCTTCACCAATGAAATCGGAGGTGATAGAGACTGGTTGACCCTTGGCAACCCTGTATTAGAGCTTAGGGACTGTCTCAGTGTTGATAAGCAGAGAAGAGTAGCCTCCAGAGAGAGAATGATTCTGGATGGAGATATCCCAACTGCTCAACGAGGCCCAACGAACAGACAAGTAAGTGAAATTTTGTCACAGAAAACTGGTATAAGCTATCCATTTGAATTCATCGATTTCGGAGCATCATATTATCGGAACTACTTTCTTCATCATGGTTAGTGTTGTGTGTGTTAGCTAGGACTTACAGTAGCTGGCACTAATGGGGTTAAATTCCTATGTGGTGTGCATGAAGGGGTGTGTGGTGTGCATTAAAGGGGTTAAACTATCCTGTGTTGTGTACACGAAGGGGGTTAAACTCTCCAGTGTTGTGTGCACAATGAATGATCTATACATTGAGTTTAAAAGGTTGAAAAGGATATTTACATCAAGTTAGTAGTAAAGTTATGTATGTATTCTCATGCATGTATATAAACTTTCTTTCTAGCTGGTATAAGCGCATTGGCTTGTATTTTGTTCATTTTGAACGTTGTTGGTTTTATAACCTTGTATCAACCTTGCTACCTACATATCTACACATGTATAATGGAAGTTACATCTACGTGCTTTGAGGTCTCAAAACTAATAAATTCTTAGAGTACAGAATAAAATCGTAAAGTTTAGGAGAAGAGCATTCCAAAGTCTACAAACTGAAATAGTCTATAATGTCCAGACTGAATGATTTTGAACTCACAACAAACCCTCTGTTATCAAAACTATTTGAAAAGAACTGGTCCCCAGTGTCATAACTGTTGTAAGTGTGCTATGAATATCCTTATATTTGTGGGCACTGGATTGAACTATGCCAGGTTAATGATGTAATGTTTGTTACAAGGCTATCATCAGCTGCTGTTGTGTAGCTGGGAAAGGATAGTCTATCATATGGATGTTTATTCATATAATCTGACCTGAAGAGAGGTCATTTTGGCAAGTTTAACTGAACAGAAATGGCCACCTGCATCTGAAAGCAATAGTCTAAATTCTTCTTGTACATTCAGAGGTACAGTTTAACAATAAGTATACATTATGCTCTTTATTGATGGACACTTCCTAACCTGTCCCTTCTGTTCTCTGTGTTAGTAGTTGGGATGAGCTATGAGAATGAATGTGAGGTCAGGTCAGGTCAAACAGAGGCCAAGTGTTTTCCTGTACTTATTCAGAATGTGTATACTGTTCTGTTTGTGGTCTGACCTTTCCATTTTCATTCTATAAAGATAACTTTGTGTGTAATAAAATGCAATAAGAACATCTTTATATACAGTGGAACCTCTCCATTCCAACCCCTGGCACCTCCTGGAATCCCTCTATTCCAATTCCCTGAAATGAAGACACCTCTGTATACAGTGGAGCCATATCTATTTCATTCCCCTGAAATGAGGACACTTCTATATACAGTGTAACTCCTCTATTCCATCCCCTGAAATGAAGATATCTCTGTATACAGTAAACCTCTGTATCTAATGGAATTACTCAGTAGCTAATCTTTACACCAAAGTAGAATTCCTCTCATTGAATTGAAACACCATTTCCTCTAGAACACCACTTCATGAGTAAATAACTCCAACCTTCTACCCACAAAGTATCCATAATCATCATGTCTTATTTCTGGGCTGATTTGGGTAAATATTTAGCTCCACAAAACACACCACAATCTTAATCAAATTCTATTTTGACCCCTCTTAAAGTGGACCCTGAAGTAAAAAAATCTCTTTGTTCAGCATAACTTGTGCCTAATCAAGCGACCTTGTTACAAACATGAGGCGTGTGGGTGTGTTGTTTGAAGCTTGTATTTCTACATACTCCTGCTAGAATAACATCCTCTATTACAGATTTGTTAAAATTCCACTGACTTGAGTTACAATGGATGTTAGCTGTGTTCAGGTGTCTGATAGACTATAGACTGCTATAGAGAGTGGATGTGTAGTGGATCTCCAGGGAGTATTCATTGAAAGGGTAAAACATGTGGAAAGACTCTTACACAAAGTAGAAACCTTTCTTTATAATGATATGGAGAGGGAGGGAGAGGGAGGGAGGGAGAGAGAGGGAGGGAGAGAGAGGGAGGGAGAGTGAGAAGAGGGAAGGAGAGGGAAGAAGGGTATCACAATCATGGGTGAAATTATTCTTAAACTCTCTGAAGTATTGCACATGTGTTTGTGCTAGGACATATAATCTCCTAGACATCTTGGAGTGTCCTGATTAGAGAATTCAGGTGTAGCCTCATGAATGTTCTATTTTTAGGTTACATATCCTAATACAAAGACGTCACAACTTCAGTGGGTCTTTCACTATTTTACAGAGGTATCCAAATTTCAGGGGGTGGGAATAGAGGGGTTTCACTGTATACAGAAATGTCCTCATTTCAGGGGGTGGGAATAGAGGGCTTCTATAGAGGTGTCTTCATTTCAGGGGGTGGCAATAGAGGTGCTCCACTGTATACAAGGTAGAATAGAGGAGTTCAGTTGGTGATTTCTATTCACACTATAAATGTAATGTATATATATAAATATCCTAGTGGACTCAATTCACTATAGCTGATGACCTATCGCAAAGCCATTTGAGGACTCATCTCTGTCCTCAGCTTTAACCCCTTCAAACCTCAATGTTGGTGATTATTAGAAAGGATTTAACACAATGGTTTGCGTCTAAGATGTGTTGATAATGCTGAATTCTATGAGATAAGTAATTTTATCATCCTGACTATCAGCAGTTGCCGTGTAAACACCACACCCACTTTCAGTATGCATTATGATAGCAATAAGCTGAATGAACTTGTTGTGTGCTTATGGGTTCAGAGGTGATGGTATGCAGTACGTTAATTAATCCCTATTAACTCTGTGTATAGGCTTATTAACCCTGTGTGTATATGGTTATTAACCCCCTCTGTACTTATTAAATTAACCCTGTGTGTGGGCATTTTAGCCTTGTGTGTAGTTATTGAATTAATTCTGTGGATGCTTATTAACCCTGTGTGTCCTATGTGTGGGGGTTATTGACCCTAATGGGAGGTGCATGTAGGAAGGTGGGATGAGTTTTTGATTAATTCTTTCCCCTCATACATAATAATTGTACATGTGTGCACACACACTACACACATACACACGCACATGCACAGGCATACACACACGTGTGCATCTGCACGTACATACACACATACATGCACACATGCACGCACACATGAACGCACACATGCATGCACACACATGCACTCACATGAATGCATACACGTGTACATACATACATGCACATATGCACACACACACATACATATGCACATACATATGCACATGCATGCACGTACACTATACACACACATATATACCCACCACATCCACATGAGCACACAAAGAGAGGCAGACACATGATGATAAGTGTAGAGGTGTCTGTTTTATTTTACATGGTGTATGGTACCATCTAGACCCTGGACTCAGTATACAAACAGAAGCCATCATTACACTATTAGCTCTCCACTATATCCAGGCACATCAACATATCACATCCTTGGTTTATAGAGGAAGGTTGTTATATAGCTGTCCATAGTATAATAAGACTATAATGAAATCCCTCTTCCAACCCCCTGAAATGAGGACATCTCTGTATACAGTGGAACTCCTCTATTCCAACACCCTGAAATGAGGACACCTCTGTATACAGTGAAACCTCTCTATTCCAACACCCTGAAATGAGGACACTTCTGTATACAGTGAAACCTCGCTATTCCAACTTTCTGAAATGGAGACACCTATGTATACAGAGGAACTCTTTATTCAAACCCCTTGAAATGAAGACACCTTTATATTAAAGACACTTGGATATGTCCCGACTAATAGCTTATGTATTAACATTAATAGAACTTTACTTGGAGCCATACTTCTAATCAGTACACTTTAGAACTTTACTTGGAGCCATACTTCTAATCAGTACACTTTAATTTTGTCCAAGGTGTCCAGAATAGAGAGCTTCCACTGTATTAGTATGAGACTAGAACAAGTGTCCTGGATATAGAGGGTGTCCTCAATACAGAGAGTCCAGAGTGAGAGATTCCACTGTATCATGAGACTAGAATAAGTATCCTGGATATATAGCAAAGGTGACTATACTCAGGCATAACCTGTTATGCACTCCCATTATAGTGAAGCAGAAGAAACCTTTCTCTTTATCCGTACATGGCATAATTATATTGAACTGCAATGATGAGGTCACTACATATTGAGAGTTATGACTCCACACGAGGGACAGAAATGCTGTGGGGTGATATTATTGATCTTTCATCCAAACTCATCCCACAGGTGCTGAGACATAGAGCTTCTCAACAGGGACACACCCCAAATTAAGATTAACGCTTCCAATTTTCCACTAACCTATAATATAAGAACCCTGATTCATAGATTAGGAACAGAGAGACACCTTGAACTGTGGGACACCCTGAATTCTGAATTAAGGGACACCCTTTATCTGAGATAGTATCATCATTGGATGCATCATATCAATATGATGCGTAGGTAGTTGTATGTGTGGGAGTTTTCCTGTAGGTAGTGTCCACTTGTGTTGTTAGACTTGTATCTCAATCTGTTGAAAAGTTACCTCAATTAAAAATTAAGGAGTTAAACTGAAAATATAATTCAGTGTGTAGTGGGTTATTGTAAAATAACAAACAGGCATAACAAGACTTAATGACAAGACTTACTCATTTGAAAAGCAAGTGAATTCCATTCATCCTTTTCTGTTAGTGTGTTGAAAGTATACTATTAATGTTTGCATAACAATAATTTACTAGTTTATAAACATTGTAGGTTAAGTATACCACTCTCTGTGTACATAATTAGGCTGAGTGTAACCAGAGTGGTCACCCAACCAGTTGGCTGTTAGACAGAGGTGGTCTGCTTATACAGTGGAACCTGTGTATAGTGGTCACCCTTGGGACACAACCAGTTGACTGTCATACAGAGATGGTTTGCTCATACAGTGGAGCCTGTAATAGTGGTTACCCTTAGGGCACATGAAAATGTATATACCCGTAGGACACAACCAGTTGGCACCTATATTTAAGAGTGGAAGTTCCTCTATTGTTCTCTACTAGATCAAAGAGCAGTGCTGGCCTCTATAATGAGGTGTTTAGTTCTCTGTAGGGAGTGGAAGTGATTGTGTGTGCTGTCTCTTAATTAATTCTCTTGTGGTTGTAGATAGTCAATGATCTATGGAGATTGATAATGGGAAGCAGCACACATGAAATCATACCATTTGTTCTGTGCATGATTAACTAATGTGGTTAATTAAAAATAGCTATGAATTCTATTAAACCCTTGGACTCTACATAGGTGACCTATAGAAGTAAAGACTTACAGAATCCACCCACAGGCTCCACCCATGGCACCACACCTACACATACATCAAGATATCCTTTTGGTTGGTAGAGTTGGATGGCTATTTTTGGGTAAATGGATAATGTTAAGGTGAAGTTTCACACTCCACCTTTGTCTCCACCCACATCTTAATCACAAATTCTTATCTCCTGAAGTAGTACTATTCATACTCCTGGGACAAATCAAATTCTCCTGATTAGAAGGATGACCTCAGTTCATGGATTGAAATAGATACAGAGGTGTCCTCATTTCAGGGGGCTGGAATAGAGGGCTTCCACTGTATACAGGGGTGTCCTCATTTCAGTGGGTTGGAATAGAGAGGTTCCACTGTATACAGAGGTGTCCTCATTTCAGTGGGTTGGAATAGAGAGGTTCCACTGTATACAGAGGTGTCCTCATTTCAGTGGGTTGGAATAGAGAGGTTCCACTGTATACATAGGTGCCCTTATTTCAGGGGGTTGGAATAGAGAGGTTTTACTGTATACAGAGATGTCCTTATTTCAGAGGGTTGGAATAAAGTGGTTCTACTGTGTACTGAAGTGTCCTCATTTTATGAGGTTGCACAGTATACAGAGATGTCCTCATTTCATGGAGTTGAGTTCCACTATTATTAAGTTCTTGTAACATGTACTATATCATGAAGACTACTTCCTTTTATAGTAGTGAACAGAACTTCAGGAAACCATCAACACTGTTCACATATAGAAAATAAGATTGTGGTTGTTTCCACAACATCCAGGAGCTGTGGAATGAGGACTCTTCTTAAAAATAGTTTTGGGAACATTACACTGTCAGGAGTTGCTGTAATACACTGTTATCCCTCTATTCTAACTCCCTAAATGAGGACACCTTAATATATTATGGTGAAACTCCTCTATTACAACCTCATGAAATGATGTCACCACTCTAATCAGGGCTCTTAAATTTGTCCTAAGATGTCTTGAAGAGAGAGATCAAAGTGCATAGTTTATTCGGTATATTTTAGAGTTTATAACAGTTATTTAGAGCAGATAATTAAGAGGAATTTTATAAAAAGAATATAGATATCAAGATACACCAAACGTGTATATGATCAGAGGTCAAAAGAACAAGTTTTTTATTAATTAAAGTTCTTAGTTTTGTTCCTCCTCATGCACTATGGTAAATGGTCCTACTACTTATAAAAGCGATTCTTCATCTTATAAGGGCAGCTGATGTCCTGGTCAGACAAGGAGTTGGAATAGAAGTATACAGGTGTCTTTATTTCAGAGGGTTGGAACAGAGGTGTTTTACTCTACAGAGGTGTCTTCATTGCAGAAAGGTGGTGTAGACGTAGAGGGTTTCACTGTATCTACAGTGATGTACATGTAGAACATTGTTATTGTGTGTACTCCATGTAATCAGTGTTTAAGTGTGTGTTGTTGTAAGCACAGAGAACAGATTACTTAAGCTGGTATAAACACTAATATCACTTCAAAAACAAAACAGTTTGGGAATGAAATGGTTTTCACATGAAATAGAGTCCTATCTTCCATGGAATCTATCTATCAGCTGTGCATAATTATGTACCTGGCCTCACTGTTATCTCTTAGCTGTGTCAGCCTGTGGATCAATGAACTCCATACTCTTGTAGTAGGTGATAGTAGATTACCTGAATAGGAAGCTAGTCAGAGTGCTGAGTAAGGTTTGTAAGATATGCTTGCTAATGAAGCCAGGGAGACTAGCATATGAGAATATTTGGACAGGTGGAGCTGACTTACAATATAGGTTTTTAGTGTTTCTTTAGTCCTCCTCTAAAGTGTGGTTATGTACATCTACACAATAGAGCTCCTCTATTCCAACACCCTGAAATGAGGACACCTCTGTATACAGTGGAACTCCTAATTTCATCCCTCCTGAAATGACATACCACTATGACCCCTATCTATTGGTATGTGTTGTTACCTGTGGTATGTAGTAGAATGTTCCAACCCCTTAAAGTGAGAACTAAAGAATGTATTGAGGATGTAATAATGGAGTCCATCCCTCTAATCAGCTAGATAGTTGTGGTAGCTGTGCAAGTTCATTGACCTTCTTCCAGGTATATGCAGATACATGGCTTCCCAGTCAGCCCCACCCATTCAGTTATAATATATGTGCTTGCTACACATGATAGGACTGACCTTAGTACCCCTGAACCCAATTACTGTAGGACCATGTCTAGTCCTTGTCTAGTTGAGATGCATGTCTGGAATGAGGATGTGACGGGTTGTGTCTGTGATTCAACCATATCTGGTTATAATCTGTGTGGTTTAAATGTACTTTGAACTATCTATAGGATCCATAGTAGGTCAATTCAGACTTGTTGCATGGCTACCATACATAATTATGTGTATGGTACAGGGTTTTCAGCGTACTGAGTACAATAATAGTGTATCTTATAAACTCAAAGACCCTGTACCAGTCAAGTCTACAACTGATTTACCAGTGAGATGTTGTTGTTTTAGTAACCCCTTACCAGTTATAATACTATATATTGTAGTGCACAGTTAACTTATTCTAAATGTGACTGACAGCACAAAAATATGATAATACTTCTACTGTATATTCCAGCTAAAGGTGTTAGATGAAGGTGGGTGTGGTTGTGTTTACTTAGAGTTAGCAGTATTGGTCTAACCAAGGTTTGTGGTCAGATGGTATAACTGTTAATCTGAAGTACAGAGTGTCGTCCTTGAGGTACTGTGTGTTGTTGGATGGGTCATGACTGAGCTTAGGGTGGGGAATAAACTTATGAAAACTCTGAGAAGATCCAACACTCTGTTCATATTCACTTCCAATATTTATAGTCACAGTGTGATGGTTTTTATCTTCTAGTTGATTCAGCAGTTCAATACAGTAAGTTCCTGTGAATGGCCACTTCAGAGTGTTGTCATGTTTTCCTTTTAGAATTTTCACATAGGCTGATACATGAGTGTGATTACCATAGTTATTACCATTAGCATATACTATAAGAGCCACGTGGTATCCCTCAGGACTGGTGTAAACGGATGGTGACTTAGTCATTTCATTGTTATCCTTTTTCTTTTGGCACTTAGTTAGTTTGAATGTCAGTGGTTTTTCTTTTCTTGTAACTGTTTGAAGGGTATTTAGTGCTAATTTCATGTCACCCTGTAGTGTGGCTACTTCACCCTGAAGTGCTGTTATAGTGTCATTTGCTGATTTCATGTTGTATTGTTGTAGTGTGATTAGTTCATGCTGTAGCATGGCTACTTCACCCAGCCACGTTGCTATAGTGTCTTTGGCAGATTTCGTGTCACCTTGTAGTGTGGCTACTTCACCCCGCAGTGCTGCTATAGTGTCTTTGGCTGACTGAAGATTATCTTGTAACTTGACCACAGTAGTTATTGCTCGATGGAGATGGATACTCTCATTTTCTTCATGTACTGGCATATCTTTTCTCCTTGCTTCCACATCACATCCAATTTTCTTGTACTTGCATGGTATAATGGTGTAGTCACAGTCATTATTAAGATGGAGTTTCATCTTCCCACGTTCAATAGATTTAGTGCATTTAGTATTAGTGCAGGGAATTTTTTTCTTCTCACATACATTGTCATGTATCTTTGTAACATAAGCACATGTGCCCTTCTCTCCACAATACTCACATTTGTATTCTCGATTCGGACATTCGTTATTTACATGGTGGTCTAAATCTTTTCTCATGTGTAATGTGATTTTGTACTTTTCTTTGCAGTGATGGGGGCAGGGAACTGGAGTGAACTTGCACAGAGCCACATGTTCATCTAGTGTACCAACAGTTACCTCCAATTCACACCCTCTCTCAACATTATCACATTTCACAGGGAGAGCTCTGATAGCTCTCTTACCTACAGATATACAGACACGCAGAGTAAGGAGAAGGAATGAGACAGTGTAGTTACTGGTTAGAGGTACTGTTAGAATACTTACTCCTGGCATCTTCAAAGTACTGGGGATGTTTCATCCTGCAGATAGGACAAGGCTTTCTTTTTCCATTCTTGTCAATGCACTCCTTACAGAATAGCCTGCCACACTTCCCATGTTGCCATGGGTCCTTAGCTACTGACATACAGATCATACATTTGAGATCATCATCTGGTTCAGTTATGAACTTGTAGTCATAGTCTTTAGTGGAGTTAGAAGCCATTATAAACTCTAGTTTAAATGTGAGAGAAAGGGCGAGGCATAGCTAGTATAATCACATGATCAGTGCTACCTGACCAACTCCACACATTACAATAACCACTCACTATAGATATTATCACTATAATAATTATGTAGCTGTATATGGTCACACTGAGGAAGTTTTCCCACACTCACTTCAAGTGGCGAGTGTGGTTTATAGTGTACTCTTTCTGCTCCTTCTCTATGTAATTATTCATCATTGTCGATTGTACTATTGCTATGGGCTAGGACTAGGGCTAGGGCTAGATACAGTAGTACACAATAGACAATGATGTAATCTGAATGATGTAATCTCTACTGTTACATGGAGAAAGAGCCACTCTTTCTTTGGAGACTTTGATTTTGACATGAAACTCATGATCCACTCTAGCTTTAACAGGGGCAGTGGAACCGGTCCAGCTAGTCAGGCAAAAACCTGACCACTTTTTAGCTACATTGTAGGTATTGGTTGTCAAGATTAAATATTACTCACGTGTGCATTGATATTTTTCAGCTACAGGTGTGTTAATATTCTAGCTAATAGCTATGTCACTGTGCAAGGTCCAGGCTTCTCAGTGCTATCAACTATATAGCTATTATATCTAGAACACTCTATCTATTCCTACAGTTCTAGTGCCTAGTCTAATTAGCTAAAGTGGGCGGGGAGGGGTGGTGGCCCTGACCACCTACAATCAGCTTCCGCCACCTCTTGCTTAATTAAGTTATTTCTCTCCACTTGACCCACCACTCAGAGAGAACCAGCTTTCCCTAGCACATAGATCACATGACTATCACATGATGCATATAGAGAGAAAACTGCTTACTATGAGTAGTAATGTATTCAGGATGAGATACTGGAGTCAATGTCATAGTATATTAAACCTCAGTCATAAATCTCTGTATACTCTAGACTGTGTGACAACAAAAGATGGTAGAGGAACAACAAGACAACAAAATATGTAAACAACATTGATTTTAAAAATATAAGCTGAGTTAATAAATATTGGCTCTGAATGCTTCAATTTTGTAAACAACAACAACAACATGTATCTATAATAATGTGTCATTGTTAATAGCACTTGAGCCAGTCATGGTCTAAGTTGAATACACTACCTAGCAACCTACACATGTATAATGGTCCCACTGTAAACAGAGATGTTCTCATTTTTAAGTGCTTGGAATAGAAGAATTCCACTGTATACAGAGGTGTCCTCATTTCAGGGTGTTGGAATAGAGAGGTTCCACTGTATACAGAGGTGTCCTCATTTCAGGGGGTTGGAATAGAGGAGTTCCACTGTATACATAGGTGTCCTCATTTCAGGGTGTTGGAATAGAGAGGTTCCACTGTATACAGAGGTGTCCTCATTTCAGGGGGTTGGAATAGAGGAGTTCCACTGTATACATAGGTGTCCTCATTTCAGGGTGTTGGAATAGAGAGGTTCCACTGTATACAGAGGTGTCCTCATTTCAGGGGGTTGGAATAGAGGAGTTCCACTGTATACAGAGGTGTCCTCATTTCAGGGTGTTGGAATAGAGGGGTTCCACTGTATACAGAGGAGTCCTCATTTCAGGGGGTTGGAATAGAGGAGTTCCACTGTATACAGAGGTGTCCTCATTTCAGGGTGTTGGAATAGAGAGGTTCCACTGTATACAGAGGTGTCCTCATTTCAGGGGGTTGGAATAGAGGAGTTCCACTGTATACAGAGGAGTCCTCATTTCAGGGGGTTGGAATAGAGGAGTTCCACTGTATACAGAGGTGTCTTCATTTCAGGGTGAGGGAATAGAGGAGTTCCACTGTATACAGAGATGTCCTCATTTCAGGGTGAGGAGTTACACTGTATACAGAGGTGTCCTTATTTCAGGGTGTTGGAATAGAGGAGTTCCACTGTATACAGAGGTGTCCTCATTACTGACACTCAAAGTATCATCTTTCAAATATTGCACGTCCTTTGACCCCTCGTGTGTCCCCTCAACTCCAAGTTTTGCATGTGAGATAAACTTAGGACAGCTGTATCCTGCTCATGCTATCTCTTGCTCTACCACACAGATGGTTGTCTATCATCTGCTGAGAAATTGCATGATTTCTTTCAGTGATCGTGATTACCCAGCTAGTTCAGGAGTTTAAAGGTCACCATTCCTACGAGAGGCCATGCGAGGTTGTCATCATACTTACCCTTGCATAGATAGAGATATATACCTCCTTTAATCTTTACCGAATGGTTAGCTTCAACTATAATGTTGTATCCTTTCTGTCCAGTGTAAAATGGTGGACTTTGTAACTCCCTGCCATTGTTTTTATAGCATAGTTACCAACTTTTCAAAATCATTAATAGTGAGATGTGCACATGTGACTAAGCATATACATAGTGTGTACTCTACTATCTCCATGTATCTGTAGTGTGTGATAGTGTGTACTCTACTCAGACCTCTCAACCTAGAAATGTCATTTATAGTGAGATTCAAGCTAATTTAGAGTGAGATTGGTCAGTTTGAAGTGAGATTTGTTTTTCAAATTCATAAAAAAATATATTGTGTACTTCTATCTATTGTTCCACAGTTAAAGTGTTCTTTGTTGTATGCTGCTGTTGCTTTCTTGGCATCAACTAGTAAAGTATCAGTAGGCTGCCACTCCAAAGGGTTTAATATATGGGAGGACGAAGGGGTATTCTTCCTTCCAAACAATATAAAATTTTGTTTGTAAGTAGCTGCTCCAGATAAAGCTTTTCTTTTGGAGGAAGGGGGCCCCTTTCAAGCCTCACTCTCAGCAATTTTACAAAGCAGCATCTGCTTGTCTGTTAGATAATCAGTCAAGCATGCAATATGCTGTATTGTGGTTTAGTGGCCAACATCTATTGTACCTAGCTTTCATGCACCAACCTGCAAATGACAATAATAACTGTGTGGTGTGAAAGAGTGAGTCAAGAACTAAAAGCTTGAGGTGAGAACCAAAAAGAGTGAGATTGGGGGCCTTTGGAGTGAGAGAGTGAGATTTGTGCTAAAAGTTTGAGTCTCACACCAAAATAGTGAGAGTTGATAGGTCAGTCTACTATTTCCATGTATCTTCCTATCTTCCATGGAATCTATCTATCACCTGTGCATAATTATGTACTATGTACCTGGCCTACCTGTTATCTCTCAGCTGTGTCAGCCTGTATGTGTCTGTACTGAACTCCATACTCTAGTGGTATGTGATAGTAGATTACCTGAATTGGAAGCTAGTCTTCTGATAACATTTGCATCTTGATCTTGTTCTGATAATGCTTGTATTGATTTTGACATCCATACAGAGACCATTCCTATTTCACTTTTTTGGCCCAGAGTGTGCACTAATATTCATAGATTTGATGAGCACTTATACTCTCTGAGAATATGGCAATAGTAATATGATCTGAGTACTGAGTAAGGTTTGCAAATAAAGCCAGGGAGACTAGCATATGAGAATATTTCTTTAGAGTGTAGTTATGTACATACTACACAGTAGAGCCCCTCCCCTGAAATGAGGACACCTCTGTTTACAATGGAACTCCTCTATTCCAACACCCTGAAATGAGGACACCTCTGTATACAGTAGAATTCAATATACAGTGTCCAAGCACTTAAAATGAGAACATCTCTGTTTACAGTGGGACCATTATACATGTGTAGAAATGTAGGTAGCTAGGTAGTGTATTCAACTCTATTTGTATTGGGGACACACAATACACATTGTAGACTGTAGACTGTTGTTAGGTAATGGACATATTCTTTAAAAACACAATTAGTTGATCAACATAAACATAGAGAAATAAGGTTTATTCTACATGGTACAATAATCACAGAGGTAGATGAGGTTTACTTGGAGAGAAGGTTTTCTTTTATGTAACTAAGCAACATAACTACCAGTAAAGTAGTTGTGGTTGTGTTTATTTACTGTATGTTGTTTAACCAAAGCTAGTAACTCGATTTCAACTCCCTGAAATGATGACACCTCTGTATAACAGTGGATCACCTGGAACTCCTCTATTCCAACCCCCTGAATTTACATACCACTATGACCCCTATCAATTGGTATGTGGTGTTACCTGTGGTATGTAGTAGAAGGTTCCAACCTCTTAAAGTGAGAACTAAGGAATGTATTGAGGATGTAATAATGGAGTCCATCCCTCTAATCAGCTAGATAGACCTCACAAGAGATTGGACCACAATTAGTGGTAGCTACACAGATTGGTCCAAGTTCATTGACCTTCTTCCAGGTGTAATGTGAACATGCAGATACATGGCTTCCCAGTCAGCCCCCACCCATTCAGGATGTGATGGGTTGAGTCAGTGATTCAAACATATCTGGTTATAATCTGTGTAGTTTAAATGTACTTTGAACTATCTATTAGGATCCATAGTAGGTCAATTCATACTTGTTGCATGGCTACATATATGTGTATGGTACAGGGTTTTCAGCATAGAGTTAATAATAGGTCAGGATGTTGTTTGTGAACTCAAAGACCCTGTACCAGTCAAGTCTACAGTTTTACTTACTTTAGCTGAGCCACACAATAAGGTGGTATTGTTTTAGCAACCCTTTACCAGTAATAGTATAGTCCATACTAATTGTAATGCACAGTTAACTTATTCTAAATGTGACTGACAGCACAAAAATATGATAGTACTTCTACTGTATATTCCAGCTAAAGGTGTTAGATGAAGGTGGGTGTGGTTGTGTTTACTTAGAGTTAGTGGTATTGGTCTAACCAAGGTTTGTGGTCAGATGGCATAACTGTTACTCTGAAGTACAGAGTGTCGTCCTTGAGGTACTGTGTGTTGTTGGATGGGTCATTACAAAGCTTAGAGTGGGGAATAAACTGAAGATAACCCTGAGCATATTCTCCAACTTTTGCTTGGTTTTCACTTACAATATTTGCAGTCATAGTGAGATGGTTTTTATCTTCTAGTTGATTCAGTAATTCAAAAACATAAGTTCCTATGAATGGCCACTTCAGAATGTTGTCATGTTCTCCTTTTAATATTTCTATAAAGACTGATACATGAGTTTGTTCACCATCACGCTCACCATTAGCACATACTATAAGACGCACATGGTATCCCGCAGGACTGGTGTAAAAGGATGGTGACATAGTTATTTCATTGTTATCCTTTTTCTTCTGGTATTCAGTTAGTTTGAATATCAGTGGTTTTCCTGTTCTTGTAACTGATTGAAGGATATCTTGTGTTGATTTCATGTCACCCTGCAATGTGGCTACTTTACCCTGCAGTGCTGTTATAGTGTCACTTGCTGATTGAAGATTATCTTGTAACTTGACCACAGTACCTAGTGCTTGATGGAGGTGGACTTTATCATCATTTTCTTCATGTGCTGGCATATCTTTTCTCTTTAATTCCACATCACATCCGATGTTCTCATACTTGCATGGTATAATGGTGTAGTCACAGTCATCAAGATGGTGTTTCATCTTCCCACGTTCCATAGTTTCAGTGCATTCAGTATTAGTGCAAGAAATATTTTTCTTCTCACATACGCTGTCATGAATCTGTGTTATATTAGCATACGTGCCCTTCTCTCCACAATACTCACATTTATGATCTCGATTCGGACATTCATTATTTATATGGATGTCTAAATATTTCCGAATAACATGTACAATTTTATCTTTTTCTTTGCACTGATTGGGGCAGGGAACTGGAGTGAACTGGCACACAGCCACATGTTCATCTAGTGTACCAACAGTTCCCTCCCATTCACACCCTCTCTCAACATTATCACATTTCACAGGGAGAGCTCTGATAGCTCTCTTACCTACAGATATACAGACACACAGAGTAAGGAGAAGGAATGAGACAGTGTAGCTACTGGTTAGAGGTACTGTTAGAATACTTACTCCTGGAATCTTCAAAGTACTGTGGTTGTTCCATCCTGCAGTTAGGACAAGGCTTTCCTTCTCCATTCTTGTCTATACACTCCTTACAGAATAGCCTCCCGCACTTCCCATGTTGCCATGGATCCTTAGCTACTGACATACAGATCAGACATTTGAGGTCATCATCTGGTTCAGTTATGAACTTGTAGTCATAGTCTTTAGTTGAAGCCATTACTCATGTTGGAACATAAAGAGGGGTGTGGCATATAGCTGATTCATTGTGTGGTTAATGATAATCACAATCACTCTAACTATGGACTATAATCATATTATAATAATATGTGAGCGGATCTGGGAAAAGGGCCCTTATACTGTTAAAATTCATTCCGAGATATAGCTAATTACAGCTCCCGGGTCACTAACGGGCAAAAATTTTTTTATTACATCATAATAGACTATGGACTTTCTTCTACCTTCTGTTAAAATTTGGTGTCCTGAATCCACTTCTAACCAGTCGAACACATCGTTTAAAAAAGCCCACTCCAGTTAAAAGTTGGTCGTGGACGGACTATTAATACGGACAAATTACTAGATAGTGTACGGTTATACGTATGTCACTATGGCAACTAAGTTAGCCTTATATCTAGCTAGTAGTTAGCTAGCCAGTTAGCTAGCGATAACTAAGTGAGCTAGCCTGGAGAAAGTAGCTAACATCTACCTACTATAATTATCTAGCTTAGTTACTTATACTATCAAGCTAACTACTTCATTTTAGTCTATATAATATCAGTTACAACTCTAGTTCAACAGATAGCGAACTATTCCAACGTTAGGGAAGAATCTCCAAGCAGGGGAGCCCTAGAATCCTTGCTCAAACCCTTCGTTTCTACTGTTTCTTCGTTCAGCCTAGGGGCGTGACGAGGACATACTCGGAAAAAAAAATTAATTTTTAGCTTGCAGCTAGACTTGAAACGCCGTTTCCTTGTAATTGTTTGTGCTTCTGTCAATTTCCGATGCCTATATCTCCGGCTCTGTACCTCAATAGGTGACGATCTATGGCTCATTACGGAGCTGGAGGAACACTCTTTCCAACTTTACCAATAACTCAAAAATTATTTTTTGTAGTATAAGGACCCTTTACCCAGATCCGCTCACATAATTATTATACTCTAGATAATTTAACATTCTGTTCCAACATAATTATTCCTTTACCACCCTCCCACACACAAACACACACGTACACACACGTACACACACACACACACACACATACACACACACATACACACACACATACACACACACATACACACACACATACACACACACACACACACACACACGTACACACACCTGCACACACACACACACACATACACACACACACGTACACACACGTACACACACGTACACACACACCTACACACACACACACACACACACACACACGTACACACACACACGTGCACACACACGTACACACACACACACACACGTACACACACACCTACACACACACACACACGTACACACACACCTACACACACACACACGTACACACACGTACACACGTACACACGTACACACACACACACACACACACACACGTACACGTACACACACACGTACACACACACGTACACACACACACACAGTTATAATTGTTATAATTATGCTGTGTCTGTGATCACTATATCTTATAAATTGATGAGTGGTTAAAGAGCAGAGTAGCGGCAACTGTCTGGTGTGTGACGTGTTCCACTGTCCCTATGTTTCTCGCAATACTGGTTGAGGAAGGTGTGACTAGTCTGCCCTGGGGCTAGCAATTATTTTTGTGGCTAACAATATATTTTTAATGGACCATTTTCATTAAGTAAGTAGATATTCTGCCCAAGGTCTAGATAACTTTGAAAGGTATTCTGTTCTAGTGTTGACTGTGGGTTCTGGTGGTTTAATACCAGCTGTTAATAGAGCTTGGAATGGCTCTTTACAGTGTTCACTTGCTAACCTCTGGCTAATTGTTTTATAGGAGGGGGTGTGTTTATTGTAAGATTGCAGAAGCTAGGCCTTCTATGACAAGTCTCTTTTGAAATATTTCTGACACAGTTCTACTAGTGCAGTGTCCGAGTTATAGTTTAGTGTAATTGTATGCCTTTTGATTAATGGAGAAATAGCTAGGATCATGATCACTCAGTTATTGTCCTAGTAGAGTGACATAAAATCAATAGAGACATAGTCAGCCACGTGGATCAGAAGCAGGTCTACCAGTTAGTGAACTTTATTTTTAGATTATCGGCTGTGAGAAGTCACATAGTCACAGCCTTAACTGTCTGAAGTTACTAATTCTAGCCAGTCTGTTATAGTGGGCAACTCATGGAAGTATTTCAGATTCATGAAATGCTAGATTCTTGTACCATCTTCTGCAGAGATGTGGGTGTCACTTTACAGAAGTAGGCATGGTCCTGAAATTTTTACTTAACTTTGTTTCCAATACCTCCACTGGATCCTAGAAACATGCCATTGCATACTCTTTGCACACTCTCTGCATACTCTCTGCATACTCTCTGCATTCTCTTTGTTAAGGCACTTTAATACAATTTAGAATGAACTATACTTTGTCAATGTTCATCTAATCCACTAGCAGTTGCTAGATCACATGACAGTCACATGCATATTGTTAACTACATGTCATTGGCATAGTGAGACTTATTTCTCATCTGCCAAGAAATTACAAGATCTCAATTACCTAAGCTGGTCCAGGAGTTTAAAGGTTATGTCTATGATAGGACAGAGGTTACCTTTCATGGAGTGTATTCAACTCTATTGGGGACACATAATACACATTGTAGACTGTAGTTAGGTAATGGATACATTCTTTAAAAACACAGTTAGTTGATCAGCATAAACATAGGTTTATTCTACATGGTACAATAATCACAGAGGTAGATATAGGAGAGAAGGTTTTCTGTGATGTAGCTAAGTACCCAGTAAAGTGGGTGTGGTTGTGTTTACTTAGAGTTAGTGGTATTGGTCTAACCAAGGTCTGTGGTCAGATGGTGTAACTGTTACTCTGAAGTAGAGAGTGTCGTCCTTGAGGTACTGTGTGTTGATGAATGGGTCATGACTGAGAATAGAGTGGAGAATGAACTCAGTATAACCCCAACCAAGTACTCCAACATTTGCTTTGTGTTCATTTCCAATATTTATAGTCGAAGTGTAATGGTTTTTATCTTCTAGTTGATTCAATAATTCAAAAACGTAAGTTCCTGTGAATGGCCACTTCAGAGTGTCGTCATGTTCTCCTTCTAATATTTTCACAAAGACTGATACATGAGTTTGCTTACCATTACCCTCACCATTAGCATTTACTATAAGACACACGTGGTATCCCTCAGGACTGGTGTAAAAGGATGGTGACTCAGTTATTTCATTGTTATCCTTTTTCTTTTGGTACTCAGTTAGTTTGAATATCAGTTTTCCTGTACTTGATTGAAGAGTATCTTGTGTTGATTTCATGTCACCCTGCAATTTGGCTACTTTACCCTGCAGTGCTGCTATAGTGCTATTCACTGATTCCTTGTCTCCTTGTAGTGTGGCTACTTTACCCTGCAGTGCTGTTATAGTGCTATTGGCTGATTTCCTGTCTCTCTGTAGTGTGGCTACTTTACCCTGCTGTGCTGCTATAGTGTCATTGGCTGATTGAAGATTATCTTGTAACTTGACCACAGTACCTAGTGCTTGATGGAGGTGGACCTTATCATCTTCTTCGTGTGCTGGCATATCTTTTCTCTTTAATTTCACATCACATCCAATGTTCTTGTACTTGCATGGTATAGTGGTGTAGTCACAGTCATCAAGATGGCGTTTCATCTTCCCACGTTCAATAGTTTTAGTGCATTCAGTATTAGTGCATGGAATATTTTTCTTTTTGCACACTCTGTCATGAATTTGTGTTATATTAGCATACGTTCCCTTCTCTCCACAATACTTACATTTGTAATCTCGATTTGGACATTCGTTATTTACATGGTGGTCTAAATCTTTTCTCATGCATAATGTGATTTTGTACTTTTCTTTGCAGTGATTGGGGCAGGGAACTGGAGTGAACATACACACAGCCATATGTTCATCTAGTGTGCCAACAGTTCCCTCCCATTTACAACCTCTCTCAACATTATCACATTTCACAAGGAGAGCTCTGATAGCTCTCTTACCTACAGATATACAGACACACAGAGTAAAGAGAAGGAATGAGACAGTGTAGCTACTGGTTAGAGATACTGTTAGAATACTTACTCCTGGTGTCTTCAAAGTACTGTGGATGTTCCATCCTGCAGATAGGACAAGGCTTTCTTTTTCCATTCTTGTCTATACACTCCTTACAGAATAGCCTACCACATTTCACATGTTGCCATGGGTTCTTAGCCACTGACAGACAGATTAGACATTTGAGATCATCTTCTGGTTCAGTTATGAACTTGTAGTCATAGTCTTTAGTTGAGTTAGAAGCCATTACTATGTAAAAATGGTTGTGTCACATAGCTCATCCATTGTCTTGTTAATGATAGTCACAAAATATTATGCTCTAGAGGATTTAATATGAGAATTTGACAATCTTCTCCCACACATTCCTTTACCATGCACATGCACACACACACACACACACACACACACACACACACACACACACACACACACACATACCTTGAAGCCACCCACAGCACAGAGTGTCATGTTAGTGCCATCCTGGAGTAAAAACTCTGGACAAATGACTAAGAACTCTAGTCATCATTGCTTTTACAGAATCTCTAGTGCCTTGTCATGTATCCTTCCCTACGGAAGCTCCTTAGCAACTCAAATCGAAACCTCCTCACCATCCAAAGACACAAAGTTACCCAGGTATGAGAAGCTGTCTACCATCTCAATTACACCTTCATTGATCATTACTGGCTGCAGATCCTCAGCAGATTGGGAGTTGCCTATCCTCGTGCCTTTGGTTTTGCTGGCACTCACGGTCATGCTCCACTCTGATGCTGTCTTAATGAAGTGGTTGGTTGCATCAACAAAGGAAGCTTGGTTAGGTGCAAGTATTGCAGCATCATCAGCAAGTTACAGTTCTGTGATCTTAACTCTGTCTAGCTTCGACTTTGCAGTACGACCTCCAACCAGTTATCTGCCAATTCGATATCTTACAACCAGTCTCACCTCTAAGCAGTTTTTCCTCCAGTGGAACATCAATGCACTAATGTATGTTTAATAGAGTGGGGGCCAGGGTACAACCCTGCCTCATGCCATTCAGCACTGTTATTTATTCGGTGGTGGAGTTGCCAACTTTGACCTCTGTTTTCATATGACAATGAAATGAGCATATGATGGACAATTGTAGTGGAACCCCAACTCGCTCCAAAACCTTTCACAGAGCCTACCCTATACAGAATCATATGCATGCTTTTTTTAGATCTACAAATAGAACAAACGTGGTATCACTGTGCTCTCGGCACTTCTCAACTAGCTGTCTTGCTGTGAAGATCATGTATGTACAACACACACAGATAGAGTATAGTCCATACTATTCTAGTTAGCTTATTCTAAATGTGACTGACAACATAAAAATATAATAGTACTTTTGCTGTATATTCCAGCTAAAGGTGTTAGATGAAGGTGTGTGTGGTGGTGTTTACTTAGTAGTGGTGTAGGTCTAACCAAGCAGATGGTGTAACTGTTAATCTGAAGTAGAGAGTGTCGTCCTTGAGGTACTGTGTGTTTTTGGATGGGTCATGACTGAGCTCAGAGTGGGGAATGAACGTACTATAACCCCACCAAGATCCAACATTTGCTTTGTCTTTACCTTTAATATTTGCAGTCTTAGTGTAATGGTTTTTATCTTCTAGTTGATTCAGCAATTCAATACAGTAAGTTCCTATGAATGGCCACTTCAGAGTGTTGTCGTGTTCTCCTTCTAATATTTCCACTAAGGTTGATACGTGAGTTTGCTTAGCATCAACATAACCGTTGGCATAGATTTGAAGACACATGTGGTATCCCTCAGGACTGGTGTAAAAGGATGGTGACCCAGTCCTTTCATTGTTATCCTTTTTCTTTTGGTATTCAGCTAGTTTGAATATCAGTGGTTTTCCTGTTCTTGTAACTGATTGAAGGGTATCTTGTGTTGATTTCATGTCACCCTGCAGTGTGACTACTTTACTCTGCAGTGCGGATATAATGTTATTCACTGATTCCCTGTCACGATGTAGTGTGGCTACTTCACCCCACAGTGCTCTTATAGTGTCATTTGCTGATTTCATATTGCCTTGTACCTTATCCTGCAGTGCTGCTATAGTGTCATTGGCTGATTGAAGATTATCTTGTAACTTGACCACAGTACCTAGTGCTTGATGGAGGTGGATACTATCATCTTCTTCATGTGCTGGCATATCTTTTCTCTTTAATTTCACATCACATCCAATTTTCTTGTACTTGCATGCTATAATGGTGTAGTCACAGTCATCAAGATGGTGTTTCATCTTCCCACGTTCAATAGTTTCAGTGCATTCAGTATTAGTGCAGGGAATTTCTTTCTTTTCACATACACTATCATGAATCTGCATTATATTAGCATACGTTCCCTTCTCTCCACAATAGGGACATTTATGATCTCGATTGAGACATTCATTATTTATATGGATGTCTAAATATTTCCGAATAACATGTACAATTTCATCTTTTTCTTTGCACTGATTGGGGCAGGGAACTGGAGTGAACTTGCATGCAGCCACATGTTTATCTAGTGTACCAACAGTTCCCTCCCATTCACAACCTCTCTCAACATTATCACATTTCACAGGGAGAGCTCTGATATCTCTCTTACCTATAGATATACAGACAAACAGAGTAAGGAGAAAGAATGAGACAGTGTAGCTACTGGTTATAGGTACTGTTAGAATACTTACTCCTGGTGTCTTCAAAGTACTGTGGATGTTCCATCCTGCAGTAAGGACAAGGCTTTCCTTCTCCATTCTTGTCTATACACTCCTTACAGAATAACCTGCCACACTTCCCATGTTGTTGTGGGTCCTTAGCCACTGACATACAGATCAGACACTTTAGAGCATCATCTGGTTCAGATGTGAACTTGTAGTCATAGTCTTTAGTTGAGTTAGAAGCCATTACTATGTAAAAATCACACATCATGTTGTGATTGATAATCACAATCACTCTAGTTATAGATTATAAAATATTATGCTCTAGAGGATTTAATATTATGCTCTAGAGGATTTGACAATCTTCTCCCACACATTCCTTTACCACGCACATGCACACACACACACACACACACACACACACACACACACACACACACACACACACACACACACAACTTGAACCTTGAAGCCACCCACAGCACAGAGTGTCGTGTTAGTCCCATCCTAGAGTAAAAACTTTGGACAAATGACTAAGAACTCTAGTCATTATTGCTTTTACAGAATCTCTAGTGCCTAGTCCAGTATTTTTGCCTATGGAAGCTCCGTCTCCAGGGGCATGACAACATCCTCCCTTGAGAGACCACAGCATTGGCAGAGCAGGTATTCTTCTGCGTGCTGCCATCTACACACCTTGTAACCTTGTAATTACCCATTGGTAGATGATAGCGGAGTCCTTATGTACATAGTGTACTGGACAAGAATGCCTAGAGCGCACCAGCCTGGTTTTCACAAAAGTGGCATGTTGCATGAGGTCCCAAGCTCCTCCCACAGGTACACACCACTTGTGTTGGTGCTGATATGATGCTGTCTGAGTGGCCATCTTGTTGGTACTTCACCAGAGGTGCAATCCCTCCTGCACACATAGCTTCCCACACTCTCCTGTCTTGTGCAATGTCGTACCAGTCCTCTCCGCAACCCACAGCCTTGATGTCAGCAACAGCCAAGTCACGCCAGCGCTTCTTCACACCATGAGCTTGTCTGGTCTTACATTGCTCTCCAAAAAGTAGCTATTTAGGAAGGCTCGTTGTCTTCGACATTCCAAACTCCATTGCAATTCTCCTTGATGTTATCCTCTCTTTCCATTATCTAAATCTGGTGATGCCCATGATATATCTCACACACCGATTGTGGAAGACTGTCATTCTTCTGATGGTATCTGACTTAACTGTCCAGGTTTCTGCTCCATACAGCAGCACTGGGAGCACAGTTCTCTTGATTTCTGTGGAGAGACGACTGTTTGCAAAAATTACCTGAGGTATGCATCCAAAAGCTCTGGGAGCCTTAGCAACTCGAATCACAACCTCCTCCTTCACCTCACCATTCACAGATACACAGCTATTCAAGTATGAGAAGTTGTCTACCATCTCAATTACACCTTCATTTATCATTACTGGCTGCAGATCCTTCAGCAGACTGGGTGTTGCCTATCCTCATGCCTTTGGTTTTGCTGGCACTCATGGTCATGCTCCACTCTAATACTGTCTTAATGAAGTGGTTGGTTGCATCAACAAAAGCCAAAAGCAGCTTGTTAGGTGCAAGTATTGCAGCAGCATCAGCAAATTACAGTTCTGTGATCTTAACTCTGTCTAGCTTTGGCTTTGCAGTTAGTACAATCTCCAACCAGTTATCTGCTAATTCGACATCTTAGAACCAGCCCTGCCTCTAAGCAGTTCTCTCTCCAGTGGGACATCAATGCACTAATGTATGTTTAATAGAGTGGGGGTCAGGGTGCAACCCTGCCTCATGCCATTCAGCACTGTTATTTATTTGGTGGTGGAGTTGCCAACCCTAACCTCTTCCTTCATATGACAATGAAATGAGTATATGATAGACTATGTGTAGTGAAACCCCAACTCACTCCAAAACCTTTCACAGAGCATGCTTGGACACAGAATCATATGCCTTTTTAGACCTACAAATAGAACAACATGGTGTCGCTTTGCTCTTGACACTTCTGGGCTAGCTGTCTTGCTTTGAAGATCATATATGTACAACACACACACACACACACACACACACACACACACACACACACACACACAGATACATGGCTTCCCAGTCAGCCCCACCCATTCAGTTCTATGTGCTTACTACACATGATAGGACTGACCTTAGAACCCCTGAACCCAATTACTGTAGGACCATGTCTAGTCTTTGTCTAGTTGAGATGCATGTCTGGAATGAGGATGTGATGGGTTGTGTCTGTGATTCAACCATATCTGGTTATAATATATGTAGTTTAAATGTACTTTGAACTCCATAGTAGGTCGGTCAATTCATACTTGTTGCATGGCTACCATAGAGATATGTGTATGGTACAGGGTTTTCAGCGTACTGAGTACAAAATAGTATGTTGTTTATGCACTTGAAGACCCTGTACCAGGCAAGTTTACAGTTAGAATAGTAACTGATTTATCAATGAGATGTTGTTGTTTTATTAATCCCTTACCAGATAGAGTATAGTCCATACTATTCTAGTTAGCTTATTCTAAATGTGACTGACAACATAAAAATATAATAGTACTTTTGCTGTATATTCCAGCTAAAGGTGTTAGATGAAGGTGTGTGTGGTGGTGTTTACTTAGTAGTGGTGTAGGTCTAACCAAGCAGATGGTGTAACTGTTAATCTGAAGTAGAGAGTGTCGTCCTTGAGGTACTGCGTGTTGCTGGATGGGTCATGACTGAGCTCAGAGTGGGGAATGAACGTACTATAACCCCACCAAGATCCAACATTTACTTTGTCTTCACCTTTAATAGTTGCAGTCTTAGTGTAATGATTTTTATCTTCTAGTTGATTCAGCAATTCAATACAGTAAGTTCCTATGAATGGCCACTTCAGAGTGTTGTCGTGTTCTCCTTCTAATATTTCCACTAAGGTTGATACGTGAGTTTGCTTAGCATCAACATAACCATTGGCATACACTTGAAGACACATGTGGTATCCCTCAGGACTGGTGTAAAAGGATGGTGACTCAGTCCTTTCATTGTTATACTTTTTCTTTTGGTATTCAGCTAGTTTGAATATCAGTGGTTTTCCTGTTCTTGTAACTGATTGAAGGGTATCTTGTGTTGATTTCATGTCACCCTGCAATGCGACTACTTTACCCTGCAGTGCGGATATAGTGTTATTTGCTGATTCCCTGTCACGTTGTAGTGTGGCTACTTCACCCCAAAGTGCTCTTATAGTGTCATTTGCTGATTTCATATTGCCTTGTACCTTACTTTGCAGTGCTGTTATAGTGTCATTGGCTGATTGAAGATTATCTTGTAACTTGACCACAGTACCTAGTGCTTGATGGAGGTGGATACTATCATCTTCTTCATGTGCTGGCATATCTTTTCTCTTTAATTTCACATCACATCCAATTTTCTTGTACTTGCATGCTATAATGGTGTAGTCACAGTCATCAAGATGGTGTTTCATCGCCCCACGTTCAATGGTTTTAGTGCATTCAGTATTAGTGCAGAGAATTTTTTTCTTTTCACATACACTATCATGAATCTGCATTATATTAGCATACGTTCCCTTCTCTCCACAATGGGGACATTTATGATCTCGATTGAGACATTCATTATTTATATGGATGTATAAATTTTTTCGAATAACATGTACAATTTCATCTTTTTCTTTGCACTGATTGGGGCAGGGAACTGGAGTGAACTTGCATGCAGCCACATGTTCATCTAGTGTACTAACAGTTACCTTCCATTCACAACCTCTCTCAACATTATCACATTTCACAGGGAGAGCTCTGATATCTCTCTTACCTACATATGCAGACACACAAGAGTAAAGAGAAAGAATGAGACAATGTAGCTACTGGTTATAGGTACTGTTAGAATACTTACTCCTGGTATCTTCAAAGTACTGTGGATGTTCCATCCTGCAGTAAGGACAAGGCTTTCCTTCTCCATTCTTGTCAATACACTCCTTACAGAATAGCCTACCACACTTCCCATGTTGATGTGGGTCCTTGGCCACTGACAAACAGATCAGACACTTTAGAGCATCATCTGGTTCAGTTATGAACTTGTAGTCATAGTCTTTAGTGGAGTTAGAAGCCATTCTTGTTTAAATTCGAGAAAAAAGTAAATTTTTTGGTATAATCACATGATCAGTGATACCTGACCATAAAATTACACTACACACATTTAACTCTGCACATTCCATTATTAATCACACACTACCTTCTTTATTCTAACAGACCAAATGATCCAATCTAGCAGAAGAAATTCAATTCTTGGAATTAATTAATGGATCTAATTGACTGCAAGTTAGCTTTTAGTTTTGGGCATGAATCTAATTTAACATAATTATTCTAGGAACTTGTTCTCCAAGGCTCATGTGTGCATTGTGTGGCCCAAGGCCCATCCCTGTTTACGGAGCTGTTTCTGGGAACTTGTTAAAAACTTCTAACAGTGGTCTAAGACTATAGGACTGATGTGTTTGCACACTCTTTGTACCATAATAAACTTTTCCAGGAAATAACTCCTGATTACCCAATCTAACTTAAGAAATTCAGTTCCTGGAATTTTTCAATGAATCTAATTAACTGCAAGCAGATTGTAATTATTATTATTATTATTATTATTTTTTTTTTTTTTTTTTTTTTTTTTTTGCCATGTGTTGTATTAGAATAAAGACAGTATTGATGTCAACACTATAATATTGTAGCTGTATATTATAATCACACTAACGAGTTTTCTCAGACTCACTTCAAGTGGTAGGTGTGGTTTATGGTGTGTATGTGCAAACAGACATTTATTCTTCATGATGCATACTCTTTCTTTGGACACTTTCATGATAATTATGTTGAGTTGACATAACTTTCACTTAGTCTGTCCATCATGATCCACTCTAGCTTAAGTTATTTCTCTCCATTTGGCCCACCACTTGGAGAGAACTAGCTTTTCCTAGCACAAAGATCACATGACTATCACATGATGCATATTGAGAACTGCTTACTTTGAGTAGTACTGTATTCAGGATGAGATCTAGGATCAGTGTTGTAGTATATTAAACCTTAGTCATAAATCTCAGTGTATGCTCTAGACTGTATGACAACAAAAGATGGTACAGGAACATCAAAACAACAACAACAACAATGAAACATAAACGACATTGATTTAATAATAGAACCTGAGTTAATAAATATTGGCTCTGATTGCTACAATTATGTAAACAATAACATTTATGTAAACACAACATGTATGTGTCATTATTAATAGCACTTGAGCCAGTCATGGTCTATTGGATCAGGTGCCTGTACTGACACTCTGAAAAACAAAGTATCATCTTTCAAATATTGCACGTCCTTTGACCCCTCTTGTGTCCCCTCAACTCCAAGTTTTACATGTGAGATAAACTTAGGACAGCCGTATCCTGCCCGTGCTATCTCTTGGTCTATCACACGACGATTATCCTTATCGTCTGCTGGGAAATTGCATGATTTCTTTCGATGATTGTGATTACCCAGCTGGTTCAGGAGTTCAAAGGTCACCATTCCTACGAGAGGCCATGGGAGGTTGTCGTCATACTCGCCCTTCATGAGGTGTGCATAGATAGAGATATAACCTCCTTTGATTTTTACTGAATTATTAGCTTCAACTATAACGCAGATCTTGTATCCTTTCTGTCCAGTATAAAACGGTGGACTTTGAAACTCTCCGCCATTGTATCTATAGGTGGAGAAATTAGTCATCTTGAACATGGTCTGTCCATTTCTCATCAAATGTGCTTTCTCTGATATCTCTCTCTTCATTTTTAGCTCTAGTTTCTTCATATCTGCTTTCAACTCGGTGATATTTTTTCTGAGAGCTGTGATGGTTTCTGAGGCGGTTTTCACATGTAGTGGCATATCTGCAGCATGTTTTTCTAAATTCTTTCTTTGAACTTTGGCGGAACAGCCAATGTCAGAATATGGACAGACTGTTGTTACATAGAGGCATTCTGAGTCAACGTGTCCTTTCATTCTCTCTCGGACGATGACTGTATTGCAAGGTGTGTTTGGACAAAGAATTGGAGCTTTTGTGCATGTCTCCAGATGCGTTGTCACTATATCTGAGTACGTTCCTTCTTTGTTACAGTATGGACATGTATGTGGCCGGTTGGTACACTCCATGTCCAGGTGTCTTTGAATATACTTTCGAAGAACCTTGACATCTTGTCCATTTTTCATGCACTTGCAAGGACAGGGGAGGGGCTCAAAGGGGCAGGTTAAACGATGATCGTCGAGATTCCTTAGTTCACCCGTCCATTTGCATGTATCGGAATCTTCTAAGCATCTGTTACTACATCTGACCATGAGGTCCCTCACATCCTTCTCACCTGAGATGTAACATACAGCATACATGTGACTCTAACCTTTGAACTAATTATGTATGTTCCAAATGAATTACCCTAGAAAATCTATGTTTTGACTAATATCCACCACCTGTAAATGTCCTTTGAATGCATAGGTCCACCTTTTTATTCTCACTATTCTATCATGGTGGAACAACCCTCTGAGATGAGGATATTCCTGTGTTTAGACACTAGGATACGTTTACTGCTTAAAATGAGGCCTATTATGTCATATTTGGCTCTATCTGTAGATGGGACCAGATACATGTGCTACATTTAGTCCTCCATGACCACACGTAATAATCTGGTTTTCACTATGTGTAGCCACATGTGTGTTGCTATCATGTCTAATGAATCTGACCTAACATTCTGTGACAGGTCACCCTTTAATCAGGACACTTACTTATTTTAAATGGTCTGAGGTTCTATTTAATGGTTTTAACTTACTTCTTCCATCTCTGAAGAAGTGTGGTTTTTTCTGTCTGCAGTTAGGACATATATTCTTGACTTTTCTGTACTCCTCAATACAAACTCTGCAGTAAACCCTCCCACACTCTCCGTGTTGCCATGGTTCCTTCACTACTAGTGTGCAGATCAGACACTTGAAGGAGTCTGGGGGTTCATTGACAAAATCACAATCTAGTCCCCCTAACTGGGGGCCTTGTGGTGTCTTTGCTGACATAGAGAGCTACTATAAAGCTAGATAACTCTAGATCTAAGTTGTGCTATAATTCTTGTTTATTTCTTGCTCCACCTTATCATGTGATCTTTGGTATGCAATGAATATTCATAAGCAATGAATCTTCTATGAATTAGACTGTAGAGTAGTTTCATGTATCTGTAGAGGTGGGTAGTGTCTCTAGAGTGTCCATGTGTATGTAGCATGTATTGCTGCTGAATCACCAGAGTACTCCAGAGCCATAGCCATAGCCATAGCCATCTGTACAGATCCATGACAGCTGTTCTACAATCTACTGTGTAGTGCTCTATTAATAGAAGTATGAGCTTCAAAACATTTAAGCTCCACCCCACTTCAGAATCCACTTTAGAAGTTTCAGGGTACTTCAGCATTTTCATATTCATCCCATGCCTCTTCAGCATCTTCATATTCATCCCATGCCTCTTCAGCATCTTCATATTCCTCCCATGCCTCTTCAGCATCTTCATATTCCTCCCTTGTAGGTACTCAATTCTCTATACCTTTCTCTCACCTAACCTAATTCTTTATTCACCATCTATAGATTTCATACTACAGGGTAGAAGAACACTGTCATTGTCAGAAACTGTTGAGCCTTCTTAAATGCTGGCACATGAGGTTGAAATCATGTTATCCATTAGTGAACATGGCTTTAATTAATGTAATGGTGCCAAGAAACCTGGCCATAATATATGGGAGAGTTGTATTGACTCACAGATATTGTGTTGTTGCTGGGAGAGAACTGCTTTGGCTTGAAGTGCTAGATAGCTTAGGACTTGGTGGGAGGACTCAAACCCCTTCTTTAATCTTTTACCCTCAACTCAGCATTAATTAATGTTTAGTTCCAGCTGCATTAACACTGTACAGACTGTTGTGTCTTTGTGTAGCTAGGAAGATGAGGGATTACTCTGTATTATTATTATTAAATTGGTGGTGTTAATGTGCAAGTGAATACAGTGTGAAGATCTCTGTAGGTTATGTCTGCCTCTGTGCTAACTTTCAGGCTTTACTTATCAAAACTGAGTATAGAAGTCAAAATTATGTCGAACCATGATAACCTCACTTATAGGTGTGGTTGTGGGTGTGGTTGTGGGTGTGACTAGGACCCCCACATTGTAGATTCAACCCTGTAGTTACGTGTTTAGCTGTGGATTTTTGATTAAGGGTAGCTAATAGATTCACTTTTACCAATAGCTAATTAAGATAACTCTTTATGACCAAATTTACTCATTAACCTCTTCTTATCCCAACCAACACAGAACACCAGAACTTTTTTGGAATAGATGAGAATCTTGGCCCTGTGGCCATTTCAATTCGAAGAGAGAAGGTATCGTCAGATCAGCTTGGCAAATTCCATTCCCTTCAGCCCATCCCAGGTCAACTCCCTCCAAAACATCTCTATAGAGTCATCTTCAGGACTAGTGAGGTATGAACCACAGTATGTGCAGTGTTCTCCTGGTGTAAGCAATTAAGCTATTTAGCTTTGCCCACCTATTTCTCATCAAACTCAAACCTACACATATGTATAGTGAGATCTCTCTATTCCAAACACATTAAACTGAGGAATATGGGAGTGAAGTTCCATATTGTTAATACATAAACTGTTATTGGCAAATTTCCTTAATACAGAGGTGTCTTCATTTCAGTGGGTAGAATAGAGGGGTATGTCGATAAAGGTGTCCACTGTTTATCATAGTTTCTTTGGGGAGAACCCTGCTATTATCTTACCATCTATGTATGTAGCAATGTACATTGCGTGGTACCTTGTTGGAGGAGTCCATTCCTACCGGAGCCAAGACAGGCACCAGCAAAGGTATTCCACCTCGAGACATAGTGGAATACATAACTCAGGGAGAGGTACAGATGTCATGTCTAAAGCTTGGCAAGAACGAAAAGAAGGTGTGTTTTCAATGTTAATTGAAGTGTCATGACTGTTTACTGTGTAATGAATTGTCCTATTATGCCAACTGGATCCCTAACCTTCATCTACTGGAGAGTATAAAGCCCCATAGATGTGGTTATTTTCAAGGCATTACTAATCACAGTGTTATGACAGGGGTTATGCTAATAGCTATGTAAGGTCATACTTTTACGTGGATAAAGGCATAATAAATAAGGGAAATTAGATTCGAAGTATAATACACATGGTATAATCTAGTGAAATATGAATGCTTTGTACATACATGTTGTGTACATGTTGTGTACATGTTGTGTACATACATACATGCTGTGTACATGCAATGGCATGTTGTATACATACATGCTATTTATATACATACATGCTTGTATATGTATACATGTAATGTACATACTTACATTTGTTTTATAGGTACTACAAGAACTGGTTAGACTGGATGAACAAGAACTGAACAACAAATACAAAATTGGTATTATCTACTGTAAGCCAGGACAGACCACAGAGGAAGATATGTACAACAATGGTAAGTATTTGTGTGGTTACTAGTACCTGTTATAGGCTTTCTATCATATTATGCTGGGTCACATGATCAAATGCAGAGAGTGGAAGTCCAGCATTTGATGAGTTTCTAGAAGTGATTGGGAAAAAGGTTCGGATGAAAGGATTCAACAAGTATAGAGCTCAATTGGACAGCAAAAGTAAGAATATTATTACAATACATATAATATAGGTAATACATTTTGAATGTTCAGTTCTATTTAATGCACAGCAAGTTGGCAATGAATATCATTAATTTTCATCATTATTGAAGTTTCTATAATATTAGTATAAATTAGGTTCCAGTGTACTAAAATATCTACTAATTTATTAGTGCTTGTTTGCATGTACCTTGTTCAGTTATATATAAGCTGTGGGTTGTGGTAATTCTCTGCTCTGATGAAATATTTTGTGTATCTGATGTTTAGCTGATACCACAGGAGAGTTTAGTATCTACACAGAGTTTAAGGACACAGAGGTCATGTTTCATGTCTCAACCTTACTTCCCCACACGACCTCCAACAGACAACAGGTGCAATACTAATACTATAATAATAATAATAATAATAATAATAATAATAATAATAATAATAATAATAATAATAAATAAATTAATTAATTAATTTGTTTTTATGGTCAATTTGATGATATGGTTTTCATCCATTTGGCTTTTAGTATTCTCTAGACTTGGTTGTGTATAGATGGTATCAAAGACAATATCTGACCAAAATTATCAAAATCATTGCCTATAAGAACTTCTATACTTCATACTTCGTGTCTGATATTCGACAGTAGGCCATTCTTATTGGAGCACTTATTTTTCTCCTCTAACTATTATGATACTTGAGTTGAAGGAAAGGAAAAGAAATAATTTTTGACTTTCTGAGATTATAATCTGAGCTAGCAATTATGAAGTGGGAGGAGATAACATTTGTGTGAGGGAAGAGAATAAGTGTTTCATGGGGTAGTATTACAGTGTTTATGTCCTTTTTCTGCCAATTTCTTTAGCTACTAAGGAAGCGTCACATTGGCAATGACATAGTGACAGTCATCTTTCAGGAGCCAGGTTGTGAGCAGTTCTCACCTCGATGGATCCGATCTCACTTCCAACACATCTTTGTCATTGTCGGAGTGGAAAATCCCAACACAAAATTCACCAAATATAGGTAAATACAGCCTCCACACTGTACACCTCTCTCTGCACACCTGCCCAGTGTAGTACACTATACATTCTCTACACACCTGCCCAATAGTGAATAAATACAGCCTCCACACTGTACACCTCTCTCTGCACACCTGCCCAGTGTAGTGAGTAAATATAGCCTCCACACTGTACATTCTCTACACACCTGCCCAATAGTGAGTAAATAGAGCCTCCACACTGTACACCTCTCTCTACACACCTGCCCAGTGTAGTCAGTAAATATACCCTCCACACTGTACATTCTCTACACACCTGCCCAATAGTGAGTAAATACAGCCTCCACACTGTACACCTCTCTCTACTCTAATAGTGAGTAAATACACTCTCCACACAGTATATCTCTCTCTCAGTAGTGAGTGAAATCAATAAGGACATGATTCATACAGAAAGGAATATATATCTTATGCATGCATAAGTATTGCATGGCATTTGTCAAAATGATTTTGAAGGTTATAATAATCATGTTTGTTTAGGATCGCTGTGTCTAGAAGCACAGATATTCCTTATTTCGGACCTCATATACCTGAAGGTGCCGTATTTGACAAGGATGAAAACTTTAAGGATTTTCTTCTTACTAAATGTAAGTATATATTCCAAAATGAGAGAAATCTCTAGCTACAACAGGCTACATGCAGTTCAGGGGTTTATACTTCTCTCCACTTTAATCTTCTAACTGTATCTTCTATAGTGATCAATGCATGCAATGCCAGTCTTCGAAACCAGAAGTTTTCCACCATGGCTGTGCGTACCAGGAAGCAGTATCTGAATGATTTGGCTGAGCAGTCTTCCACGAGCATCACCATTGACCAGGCTAATACATCAGGGAGAGTAGGTGAGGACTAAATTCCCCTCCAACTACTCATGACTACCTTCTCCCCTCCTTTTCCACTCCTCTAGTCAGCAACTAACCCTCCTTCTTCTCCTTTAAGTTACTTTTGGTCCTAATGTTTTGCTCCACCTTGAGCTGGTAGAGGGGGAGGAGGGGCTAAATAAAGGACTGGAAAAGGATGGTCTGATACTGTGGAGGAGGGGTTAGATATTAATTAAAGGAGGAAAGAACGGGTTAGACACTAAAGGAGGGAGAGAAGGAGGAGTTAGATGCTAATTAAATACTTCAATATTGAGTTTTTGGAGTTTTGATTTTCCAGCTGGTTTATTGCGTAATCTCGGCCACAAGAAGCGAGAGAGGATGAGACAAGACTCTACCTTGATCTACACTGGTGGTGCACTCACCTGGCACGTCTCGATTCTTCTCAGAAACAAGAAGCCACTTCCTTTCTCAGAGGAACAAGATAACCATATAGACTGCATCATGGGAATTGGACCAGATATCATGATCTTTGTTGATTATCATACCAAGGTATGGAACAGAGACACGGCTGGAATGGAAGGTGTACTAGTAGTATATTATTATTCTAGTATACCTGTACTATTAAAACAGTATATACCACTATTATACCTGTGCTAGTATACTACCATGTATGCCTGCCAATATACCTGTACTCTCTCTCTTCAGGATACTTTGTTGCACATACCAATGAAGGATTTGAGTGGCTGGATCACAGATAACAATAGGTAGGTCATATTCAGTGTTCTCCCATGGAGACCATGAAGATATAGTATAGATGCTAGTCTTGGACCCAGGCTTTCTTCATTGGCAAGAAAGGAAAAAAGAGCCTGGTATACACTGTCTGTTAAAATTCTAGTCAACCAGGTTTCCAAACTAAACTGCAGATACAAATGCTATTTTTATAGTGCATGCACAGACAGTGTGTACCTGTCTCTTTTCCCTCACCACCAGAGAAGAGGAGATAACCTGGCTAGAGTGGATACTTACATGCCACTGTTACATCTAAAAGTATAGCGGGCCACTGTTTCCTTCAACTTAATTTTAATTGCAGTGCATAGATGAATCTTAAATACCTTTGATGTGGTGTTAAAGTCCAACTCACCTTAGGTTTATAGGGGCAGCACTGCATGTGTAACATTTGGTTGTCCTCTGTATGGAGACAGTCAACTTTTCTGAGCTTTCCTTCATGTTTTATTAAATGATTCTTTGTTACAGGATGAATCTATTCTATGAGAACTCCTTTTGTCTGAGTATTGAATGCCTGGAAAGTGAGGATGATCTGAGAGAAATGGTCACTCGAATGCAAACTCTAGCTCCAAAACTCACTGCTTCCCATGAGGTATCAGGAGGGAGGGGTTTCACATTATACAGAGGTGTCCTCATTTCAGGGGGTTGGAATAGAAGGATTTTGCTGTATACTGAAGCATTTCAGGGTTTTGAAATAGAGAGATTCCACCTTAAACAGAAGTACCCTCATTTCAGCAATGATATGTACATTTTTCAGTGCACAACATAACCTCATGCTATATTTGTACTCTTGTCTCGATTGATAGGCTTCTTCAATGGAGTTTCGTCGTAGTTCCGCTGGGTTTCTAGGGTTTACTATCAATGAGGCTGGCGTGGTAGAGAAAGTTGACGGCCTGGCCAGGAACAGTGGCCTCCAACCAAGCTCAAGGCTACTTCAAGTAGGTCACATCCCTATCTTATACAGAATTCTGTCAATGTTCTCCTCTGGTTAAGTGAGCCCTTACCCCTTCAGGTGGCATTTCCCTTTGATGTTCGTTTGGGGTGGAACTTAATGCTTTGATATTTTGTGAAATTCTACTTCACCTCTATCTTTTTAACAGGCATATGTATACTGTAGTATTAAACTCCACCTCACCACTATCCCTTCATATTCTCCTAGGGAGAACACTGTATGTTATACTGCTAACAGAAATATACCTATCTCTTCATACTCTCCTAGGGAGAACACTGTATATTATACTGCTAACAGACATATACCTATCCCTTCATACTCTCCTAGGGATATATTATACTGCTAACAGACTTATACTACTAAACTCCACCTCACTGCTATCCCTTCATATTCTCCTAAGGAAAATGCTGTCCATTATATTTCAGAATGTAGAAGGCTAGTATACTTATTATCTTCTTTAGGTGGAAGATCGACTTCTTTGCTGTCATACTCACAAACAGATCACTGATCTCCTGACAGCTAAGGACAAACTGGTCGTAAAGGCTTATGTCATCCCACCATCACCAGAAGGAAGGTTTGTTTACTATTATTAAAACAAAACCACTTAGTGATAATATTATTTACATGGAGAATCATGAATATCATTGGCTCGGTGGCTTTGACTGTTATTACTGGTCAGTTAAGTGGTTTTGTCAGACTGTGGGAAATAGTGCTTATGGGTAGCTTTTATATTACAATGCTATATACCAACTGTAAAGACAGTAATGAGTATCTGTAGCCAGGATACAGTATTGTATGTTTTTAGTATAAGCCATGAAGGGTTGCAACTGAACATTATAACACATCTATATAGGCTTGTGGTATTATATTAAGTTAGGCCACCACATTAATCAGGACACTTCAATCAGGACACTTCAATTTGTCCTAAAGTTTCTGGACTATTTTCTCACTGTTTTCTTTTATTGGCACATTATTACTGTATTCACAGAGAAGTCTTATTTTATCCTGAGATAAACTGGTCAGCAATATGGATGTCTAGACCTTCTCATGCAGATGCTGAAGAAAGGTATTCTATAATGTGAATAGACTTAGTGTTTATAGCATCTACAGCATAGACATAATTATAATATGGTTATTCTTATACTGTAAATACTATGTTCGATATAATAATATGTTGAAAGAATTGTCCCCCACCTCCCTCCAGGAATCTAATTAGCGGTGAGAGAGTTAAAAAAATACTGGGAAACATTATTAGGACTCCACCCATATTCCACCCATATTCCACCCATGTCGTTTTTATATACAACATAGAACTCCACCCACATTTTTACCTAAAACAAATTTTTTTCTAATACTACAAAAGACTGTTAGCTTATGTAGTATTAGAATTTTTTTTCCATTTAGAGTATTTACAATATCTTTTTTAGTACAAAGGTGCAGAATGATGTGGAAAAGTCAGAAACTGTACAAAACAGCAACAAAATAACTGACATTCAACTCAGGAAGAAAGCGAGTCATATAAAGAGTTATTCAACCACCAACAGATACTCCTATCTGGAAGCTGTAAGTGCCACACATCACATTGGCATGTTATTAGAGGGAAGATATAGCAGCATGTCAGAGCAAGTCATATCACATTTAACTTTTGATAAAACAATATTTTTGGACTGGAGTTTTATCTAGTCACCAAACTGAGATTAGTTAGAACAAATAGCCAATTATATTTCTTGTTATTATATTCACACTCTACACATGCAGATGCAGTCTAGTGAGATAGAAAGATCCCATGTTGGACCAGATATGATGATGATGATAGACGATGATGAACCTATATACGACAGGCTCACTGAGAAAGATGACATGACCCACCAACATCAACAAAAGCCAAAATCTCCTCAATCAAGTAGGAAGCTCGACAGTGCTCATTTCCGTAGAGTCAAAGGTCAGAATAAGGTAACTAGAGAAAGTGTGATGCAGTTGGCTGACGACATGAAGGGTCGAAAAAACAGACTTCCGGTGTATGTTCCTAAAGGTGTCGAACATGAGGTGACCGAGTTGGAGATGCCAGCTCAAATTACCTCTTCTGTTGAGGTGATGGAACATAAACCGCATCAAGCAGCGCCCCTTGTTCCACATCACAGGAGATCAAGCTCTAAAGATTTGAAGATAAAGAGGCCTGTTGTTGAGGTCACAAGTCCATTGACTCCACTAGGTACAGTCAGCAAGATGAAGGAGAGATTCATGTTTAATTCTCCGCCATCCTCCACTGGGCACCTATCCAAGATTCCGACAGTTAGGCCAGGAAACAGTCCAATGAGGGCTCTGGCTAGCACTTCAGAGATGACAAAATCAAGTATCCCGGTCAAAGTCCGAGCTTACGATTCTAAGGTTCCTTTGAATGACTCCGTGATGAACTCTGAACCAAACAATGTTCAATTTAGATCTGTAAATAACATGAGATCTAGGAAGAAGACTCGTCCAGCATCTTTTGATGTGTCACTTCTTCTCAACAATGAAAGGAATGTTATCGAGACAAGTAAAGACGATTCCATGGTTCACGGTGATATAGTTTTTAACCGGAACACTAATGTAAAGTCGGCTTTTCATAAGAAGTCTCAGTCGAGGGAACTTTCTCCTGAATATGCTGAAGATGATGTGAAGGCCATGGAGTCTAAACCATTTTCAGAGCCAGTTCCAAGATCCCCCACTACTGGTGCACTCATCAGTGGAGAGGAAAATGAAATCTTATCTGGCGAAATTTCTGAATTTAACGAAATCAGTGCTCTCTGTGCTGAAGAGAAGAAGCTTTCACAGAACACTGGATCTCAGAGTTCGCAAGATTCTATTCGAAACCCTCAACTAACTGTAAGAGAAAGGACACAGCGATGGGAAGCCAGAGGAGGCGGGGTGCCGTCATATTTTTCAACTCTTCCTAAGTCATTTCGCCACAAGACAAATGACCGACATAGAGATTCTGCTGATGTCAGCTATCCACAGTCTCCCACAGGTGAATCTCCTATCTCCTACGTCATAAACGAGGAGGAAACAACACCACGCAAGCATTCTTATGTGTCAAGGACATCCTCAAGTACCAGAGGATCGCTTAGTGGGATTCCTCTACCGACATCAAGACTCAGGTCTTCTCACAGTCCTACTCCAGCTGCTATGGGTTCACAAGGTGCAGCAGCTGATAAGTCGAGATCTCCAGCCAAGGAAGAGTTGTCTAATCCCTATGATGTCAAGAGGAATTTGAGACGATCTCCTACTTCTGAGAGTTCACTGGAGCAAAGGATGGGAGTGGCACAAGATGACGACGATGAGCAGCAGTCTAGGGGTAATAGAAAAGGGAGTAGCAGTATGATTCCTACAAGAAATATGCAGGTGAGTACATGTGAGTATCTTGTGATTGCATGTGTGTATGTGCATGTACATGTGTGTACATGTCGGTTGCATACTGTTTGTGTATTTACATGTGTGTGCATGTCTGTTGCTTTATTTACAGGTGAGTACATGTGAGTGCTTGTGTTTACATGTGTGTATGTGCATGTACATGTGTATGCATGTCTGTTGCATACTGTTTGTATCATACTTTCATGTCAGTTTGTGTCATATGACCCCACACTTATAGTTGATTGTGTTGTATTCTTTCATTAGGTGTCTTCTAAGAGAACTGGCCAGCCTGTGGCTCGAAATAGGGATGGAATGACCAGTCCTACCAGCGAATCAGGTCAGTTAAACATACACAAGAACCTAGACTCCTACACTATCAACACTATCAGTAAACTATCATGATCTATAAGCTGACCTTAACACTGAGTAACCTTGACACTGAGTGCCCCTTGACCCCGAGTGACATTTGTAATATTTTTAGCCCATAGAGAAATCTTATATGCTTTATTCAAAAGAATGAATGTTGTATAAAATTTTGAAATTGTAGTGTTTTTTATGGAGTAAAGATCAGCATGAACAGTTGGTAACATTATTTATTCACAGGTGGGTCAGACTCACTCAAACATGGACGCTCCTCCTCCTCCGGTCAACCCCCACGACACTCCAGTATCCCTCTCAAAGTCCCCACCTCAAGATCTCTCCAGAACAGCAGTGGTACCAATGCCACAACTAGTATTAAGGCTAGTCAAAATCTGGAACGAAAAGTATCTGAAAGCAGTTTGGATGAAAACTTTAAAGAACTTGACAGGGACTTAACGGAGCTATTAAAGCAGGAGGAGAGGAAACGACCAATGAAACGTGGCAATTCTCATATAGAGGAGTGGATCAGACAGACATCCAAGGATGCAGTTCCCCCAGATATGCTGGGAGATAATGAACGGAATATTTATAGTCCGACTTTAACTGATAAGAGCCTCAGCTACACCCAAACAGTAAGTGGCATAATCATAGCAGGAGCAGATTTAGGGGTGGGGTCCAGGGGTGGGGTCCAGGGGGTCGGGACATTCCTTCTTTTTTGATATCACAGTAAAAATTTCATTGCCTCTTAAAGGCATTCTAGCAAAGCCAATTTTTTACTTCCACTGGAAGTGCAGTCAGGGGCACACACCCTCCCCCTTCCCCTCCCCCTCACTGTGACCTTACAGTCATGTAGTGTGCATGTACATTGTACTTGGACCCCCTTCCTTTCATGCATTGTGAGTGGTATAATAATAAATGATATATACAATAACTGTAACCACCTTAGAGGTTAGCTGGTCTAGTTCATTTAGTATCTAATATACAGACTCAGAAGATTAAAAAGACATAGATGCATAAACTTTGTTTGTTTATTTGTTTGCAACACAAAAGAATGGTATGAAATTAATAGTTATACTTTATGACTAATTTTGTTAGGCTTTTTTATCTGATAATACAGTGGAATTTCAGTTATAAAGGACGGGTGCTTGTCTGTAGAAGTAACATGCTCATAATAATTACATAGGCAATGAATATCATTAATTTTTACCAACATTTTGGAGTCTGTATAATCAGAGTAGCTTGATAACTAAAGTCTATAAGTGAAGTTCCACTGTATTATGTAAACAATCTCTCTGGCCTCTGCAGGAACCTGGGAATAACAGTGAGCTTCATAGCAAATTGAAGGCCACTGAGGACAACAGGAGACTTGAGAGAGGATTGCCAGTCTAAGATCAAGTTCAAAGAGTATTTCATGATAGCTGTACATTAAGATGGTGCTATATTGCAGTGTGTGCATTTGTGTGCATTATTAATATTAGTAGCTGATATAATCATAATAATATTACTTCATACTGACTTATTTATTCTAACTATTATCATTATTATAGACACTTCTCATTTTATTTATTATTCCTATAATTAGATATAACTCAAAGCTGGTTACTGTCAAAGAATTTGTGTAGCTATAGGTGATGTGGAAGGTCTTAAAGCATATAATATGAAGATGTTAGGCTACATTATTCATAACAGACTAGAATACCACATGTGGACCTCTTGTACTCAAGACAATGATGCTGGTAGGGGGGGGATAGGGGTTATGTGCCTAATAGCTATATACATACGAAAAGCAAGTGTTCAAGAAGTTTTAATGCCTTGTTCCACTGGATCATCATTTCAAAGAGAATTATTATATCTAATTCACACTTTAATAGTCACTTTATAGTCAATAGACTTCATTGATAAGTAAACATGTATTTAGTAACTGGTATTTGTGGCAAGTTTGTTGGCACAATAATGACAACTTTTTTCAGATATAATTTTTTTTCATTTTTAAAGTACTCAAAGAGCAATGACACAATTAGCTAATCTATGTTCAAATCAATCATACACATGAAAGACCTTAGTACATGTGGGGATGATTGTGGTAAATAGAAGTGGTGTGTAAAGATAAAGGTGCAGAGTGGTTGTGTTTACTTAGTATAAGCATGGCTTGTGGTCTGATGGTGTAACTGAAGTACAATGTCATTCTTGAGATACTGATGGGTTATGAGTGAGCTTAGAATGGCTATAAACAGGTTTACCCTGAGTGGGTACACCAATTTTTGCTTTGTCTTCAATATTCTAAGGTTGGTGATAGCTAAAGCCCTTACAGCCTCAGTGGCTGGTGAATATGTACAATTTGTAGCTGTTTAGACTCGATCACTCTGGGGACAAAATTAGTACATCATTGTACCCGAAAGTATTACATCACCTACAAGACATATGTACATGCAGTACCCATGTAAAAATTACACCATTAATATAATAGGTAGGTTACTTGAGCTAGAAGTACATCCTTCCATTACAACCAAAATTAATATCACACACTATGTAACCATTAACTATAATTATTCAGGGGAATTTAGGTGAGGTGCACCTGATGTTGACTTTAGGCCTTTTAAACATCTGGTACAGTTCTATTATAGGGTAGTGGCTGAGTGGTGACAATTAAAGTTGTATACCTTTCAAGATACATTGGTAAAAGAAGACATAGCTAAGTTATTGTCCTCCACATACTGCATACTCTCTGCATACTCTTGCATACTCTTTGCATTCTCTTTGTTAATGTAACCTCACTTGGACTAGAATGAACTTTATATACTTAGTCAATGTACATCTAATTCACAAGCAGTTCCTAGATCACATGACAGTCACATGCATATTGTGAACTACAAGTCATTGACATTAGTGAGACAAGTAAGCCTTATTTCTTATCTTCCAAGAAATTGCAAGATCTAGCTCAATATTACCTAAGCTAGTCTAGGAGTTAAAGGTTATGTCTATGAAAGGGGAGAGGTTCATAGTAGTCACCTTTCATGGAAGTGTATTCAACACTATATTATTATGGAAACATAAAATGCAATTGTCAGGTAAGAGATATAAGAGAGCAAATAATTAGAGAACCATATACACAAGGATAGCTAGGCTGGACTTGATTTTAGTATGATTGTTGAAATCTCAGCAAGTGACTATTAATGGGTGAGACCATCACTGGAGCCCATGGAGGGTAAACTGAATACAGTGAAGAAAGCATAGCACAGTTAGACACACGTATGGTCTGGACACTTTGGGAGAGTGTGTGTGAAGAAATGATGATGTACAGTTACAAGAATGGCTAAAAAAAATTAAAAGATGTTGGACATACTCTGACAATAAGACATGTGCATGGTAGTTGTCAGAAACAAAAGCTATAGTAATAAATTATATTGATTTTTAATAGTTCACTAGTTCGGCTGACTGCTGGCTAACTCATGCTGATAGCTAGCTTCAAGTGCATTGGAAGATTCACCTGGCTTTGAAGCAGTGCTAAACTATTTTTCTTAGAGACTCAGAAATGGTACTACTAGCAACTAGGCTAAGAGTCAAGCAAGTTCTCTAAGCAGCTGTTACAATTTACCTGTTAAGCACTATTATGGTTAATGCTGTTAACCACTACAATGTACATGCAGTTTACTTTTAAGAAAAGCAAGAGCCTCATGTACAATAATAATAATTACTAGCAAGTACCTGCCACACACTGGCACTTTGTATTATTATAATGTAGCTAATAAATAATCCCTAATTTAAATGAAGCAAAGGAGAAATTCGAAGGCACTGTTGTACTGCCTGATGTTGTCCTGGAAGTTGCTAGACTCTGCAGTATTGCTGCCAGTGAAAAGGTCCTTCAGTGGTGAAGAGTAGTCACCAAATTAATGGTGGCAGGCTGACCTTCATTGTGACAGCAATTGAGGGGTTCACTGGGGGATCTCAATGCCTGGTCATAATTATAGGCCCCAGGTTATAGACTTGTAGTAGCTGCTGCTCTCTCTTCTCCTTCTCACCCTTTCTCTTCCCCTGTCCTCTCTTCTTCTCTCCTCAAGCTTTCTCTTTCCCTGTCTCTCTCTCTCTCCTTTGCGGCAGACATCTCTACTCTCCCTCCTCCTTCTCTGCCTTTCCCTTTCTCTTTCTTTCTCTGTCTGCCTCTGTTCCTCAGAGAGACTCCATTGCTCTGTTGCAAAGCTCTTCTTTCCATAGCTTGTTAAAACTGTCACAGTAGACAACTGAAGGATCAGTCACTAGTCCCTGAAAAAGTCTTGGTCTAAGCTTCAGGAATGCAGTGAAACAGTTCCAGTAAGGTTCACTGCCCTTGTATAAGAGTTGTTAGTGACATTTGCTCATTTGCTCACTCCACCTCCAAGTATATATAAGATGTGAACTTCTTAATTCCAGAAGCTTTTATAGTCTCCTTGAAGAGCTGAGCTAAATATAAGAATTACTTTCTCATGTGGTTATAGATTATAATTTCATTTTATGAAATAATAATTGTGAGAGGAGAGGGAGTGGAGGCTTGCCTACACCCAACCATAATAGATCAGCTCACCCAACCCTAAACCCATTCACTATTCTGCTATATTATTAGTAAGGTGGAGTTTCAAGCTTTAACCACACCTACAAAACACATAGAACCCACTATATAATATTATGTATAAGAGAGTGATTGTCAAGAGACATATAATGCTAAATGTTGCGATTATTCCTTAAAAAAATATTACTGTTACAAAATAATGTCATACAGATATTGCAGATCGATTATGGACATACATGTGTGCATTCTAACCAAGGCTTGTGGTCAGCTGTTGCAACTGACACCCTAAAGTACAGAGTGTCATCCTTGAGGAACAGTTGGTTGTAAAAATACCTGCAACGAAGCTCACAATGATGAATGAATAAAGTACCCCTAGTAGATCCAACTTTTGCATTATGTTTTTCAAATGATATTATTCTAACATAATGATGTTCATCTGCCAACTGATTTAGTAATTCAATCTTGACACTTCCAGTGAATGGCCACTCCAGGTTAGTGTCATGCAATCCTTCCAGTATTTCCACACAGAGCGATATGTGTTCGCCTGAGATTCCCCTTGCTTGTATTCTAATGTTCATTTTGTATCCATTCGGTCTTGTATAAAAGGATGGTGATGTGTATGTCACTCTATCTCTCTTCTTATCCTGAAATTGAGTTAGTTTGAATGTCATTGATTTCCCTTCTTCCAGTGTGTATGTCTTGTATTGCTCCTCTAACGATGCTATTTTGCTCTGAGTGGATATCAGTTGATCTCGCTGTTCGGTAAGTCTGTCTTGTAGTTTGACCATTGATTTGATGACTACTTGGAGATGTTCCTTGTCATCATTTTCATGTTCTTCCAAGTCTTTTCGTAGTGGCTGTGCATTGCATCCCACATGCTTGTATTTACACTCTTCGATTGTATACTCACAGTCAGTGATCACATGATAGTGTACTAAGGAAGAACATATTTCTACATCACAGCCTTCATTGGGACACATACAGGGGATCATTGGACAGTCCTGGAGGTGTGTTGTGACACGTTCTTCATAAAGTCCCCATTCGTTGCAGTGAGGACACTCGTACTTTCGATTAGGACATGCTTCACTTTCATGCTTTTCAAGTTCTTTCCTTAAGAACTTGTTTTCTCTGCCTTTTTTATTAAGGCACTTGTTAGGGCAAGATACCATTTCGTAAGGACAGGTCTTGTGGTGTTCCTTTAGTGATTGTAATTCTCCTGTCCATGAACATTCTGTTTTCACACATTTCACTTTGAGAGATCTAATCTCTCTCTTGCCTAAAAAATGACAAACACCATTAAATGAGACTAGCTAGTTAGTGACAGGAAAATAACTACGTATCACTTTTGTGTTTCTATTTTTCCTGTTGTACTATGTACTAGGTTTGTTTGGCACACACATAGCTAGCTACACAGCTTCCTCACACATTGATACTTCTTACTCTTGCCATCTTTGAAACACTTTGCATTGTTCTCTCTGCAATTAGGACATCTCTTGTCCAACTTCATGTTCTCGTGAAGACATTTCTCACAAAACAATCTTCCACAGTTCCCATGTTGCCATGGCTCTCTTGCCACTGACAGACAAATCATACATAGCAATTCATCAGGAGATTCCACAAAATCTACTTCAGAATTCACTTCAGAAGTATCAGGGTAAATTGAAGCATAATGCCTCTTCAACATATCTATTTCTCTAGGTACCCTAATTCTCCGTCCACCTCTCAAGATATTACGTTCCATAGAAGATCACTGTCGCCGAGTTTTTAATCTATGGGGATCCAATCTTTTCGGGTGCTTCTATGTGTAAATTTCCTTACAGTATTCTTATAGTATATTACAGTAATCTATTCAGTAATCTTATTATATTATTATTGAATATTACAAGTATTTACATATTACAAGTATTTACATATTACAAGTATTTACATATTACAAATGACGTAATGTCCAGAATTAGAATCACACTACCCCCGGCGCGGTCCCGGGAGAGGCCGAGGATGGATCACCCTTCCAATCCCAGTTGCTCACGTGCACGATACAATACGCGCGTTCGAATTTTCCAAGTTAATTTTTTTTACTCTACAAAATCTCATAGACTAATTTTGAACTACCGCATTTGCTGAAATATTCGTCGTTTAAATTTTGGATGTCACTTTTATTACGAAATTTAAAGAGCCTGAAAAATTAAGTCAACACAAAACAGAAAAATTTAATAATAATTAATGGTGTAGACTGGAACAGAATAGCACAGAGCATGCTCAGTAGGAATAATAAGGATGAAATTACCACAGAATAATAATGATTAAAGACATAAACAAAATCAATTAAGAAGGGTTGGATGTTGCTATATATAACTATAATATTATTTAAAAGTATTGATAGTGGATAGAATTGACTTCAAAATTATTTGGTAGATCTTTGTTCTCCATCCATCCAGAATGTCCTGCTTGGAGTGAGTTGTTTTTTTTTTTTGTTTTTTTTTGTCTTTAATCTGAAAGAAATAATATAACTATATATAGCACTTCATAATAATGATGTCCCACAATAAAAAAATTTGAGAAAAGGATCATTTCACTAGCTCTGGGTGTAGTTGCTTCTGTTTTCTAATCCCTTTTGATTTATACAAAGTTTCATGCTTTTATCAAAAAGTATAATTATAGATGTCTTTGTATAGGGAGTAACCGAATTTTTGGGTGAATTGAAATGTTTTTCTATAAAAGGTATATAGATGTTTACAAGTAGTGTGGTAAGCAGGGGCAGATCCAGGGGGGGGGGGGGGGTCCAGGGGGTCCGGACCTAATTAAGTGCACGTTGCACAATCCATGTCCAAGTCATCAACCTTATTACTTAACACAATAGTATTGTGGTTGATGACTGGGACATGGATTGTGCACAGTGTTAATTCCCTGGCCATGTGACATAGCTGGCAGCTGTATTTTTTAGCTTAAAACATGAAGAGAGCTAGCTCCTTGAATATAACCTCCTTCTTTAAAAAGGTATGTTGTCTATGGCCACTACTCTGGTTACCATGATTCAGTGAAGTCTCTTTAAAGTTATTACTAGGTTACTACTAGGAACTCTCTAAAGTTATTACTACAGGGGTGTAGACAAGGGGGGCCTTGGGGGGCTTAAGCCCCCCCCCCCATTTTTTTGAGATTAACTAGATAATAATAGCTAATAAGCTCAGGCTCTGGCTTTTTTTTGTAAACTGCATATTTTATATGATGTGCATTGTAGTGGTTTTGGTAACAGTATTTAGTAGTGGTTTAACAGGTAAGCATGGTATAATTGCTAGTAGCTAGTACCATGTCTGTGAATCTCTAAGATAGTAGTTTAGCACTACTTTAAAGCCAGATTAATTATCCAATGAAAATAAGGCCAGCTATCAGCCTAGCCAGCAGTCAGCCTGAACTGGTGAGCTAAGTTTTTCAATCAGTGTATAGTTTTACTAGCTTGAAAGTGATGTTGAGGATCATGATGTTTCAGTACAGAATCCACTACATCTTTAAATGAAATAGAGCCTAGCCTATCCTTGTGTACATATTAAAATATTATTTGAATATTACTCTAATTTGCTCTCTTACACCTCTTGGATTTTGAAAATTTTTTTTGCTTCATCCCCATTCATCATCTTCATTTGCATATCCCCCTCCCGCACCCTCCCCCTTGAGCTGAATTGCAGCTCTTTTGTCTCTACCTTATTACCCCCCCCCCCCCCCCCCGTCCTAAAAAGTTGTCTACACCCCTGTACTAGAAAGTCTCTCTAAAGTTATTAGCTGCTAAGTTTATTTCTCAACATTCAAGAAGATTGTTTCAAAATTATGTTGTTTTTGAGACTTAAATAGTGCATGCACACTTTGCTGTTATGTATTATTATTGCTAATAATAAAACTTAGAGTCCATGTTTCATTGCCTTTTACGGCATTATAGCAAGGCTAAAATTTTTGCTTCTTCGGGAGGGGCACATCCCCCTCCTGCACTCTCCTCCTCACTGCAGCCTAATGGCTGTGTGGTTGCCATTTACCTACCTGGACCCCCCCCCCCCCTCCCCTTTCAAAATAGCTGGATCTGCCCCTGGTAAGGATGGATTATTAGGCCACAAGAAAATATACCAACCAATCCAACTGGACCCCACCACTAAAATCAACCAACAAATCAACACCTTCATTGACACAATTCACAATAGGGGTGGCATCAGTACCCCTATGAGATATACACCAAAGAACCCAGAACCCAGCAATGCTATATACTTCCTGAAGAAGATAAACAAGAATGTACATGCAGTACAACAAATAGTCAGTGAATGGAGTGGACCACTAGTGTTTCTGGACTATTACCTCCTAGCCTCTGGTCCAGAGAACACCACCTTACATCAGGGAATCTAGCCACATATTGAAGTAAAGAACCTTACCACAAAAATACACCCTTGGTACCATTGACGTCACAAGACTACACCTCAACACACCCCATGTGAAGAACCAATAGTGCCATACACCACCTCTGCAACCTAAATCCAAATGCTCACTCAATGAAACAACAGCCAGAGAAATCCTCTATACATGAAAACTCAACGAGCAAACAAACAAACAAACAAACCAGAGGAACAACCATGGGAAGCCCAATAGCATCGACATGCCAACCTGTTCATGTCCGACCTGGAGATCAGACTGTTCAGCAGGGAGACTGTCCAACCCTGTAGTGATGCTTCATAGATGACATTCTCACTATCTGGCCAGGAACAGAAGACTCCCTAAGAAACCATTAAAAGATATGATATTCAGGAATCCCCTTCTCCCCACATAAAAAGTGCAGTACTATTTCCATCCTATGAATTGAAGGCTATTAATTACACAATACTAGCCACAGTTAAAACTCTTAACTCAGTCCTGTGGCTGTAAGTTGGAGACACTTGGTTTATTCACGTGATTGGTTAGTGAAGTTTTTAAAAGCAATCATAATAACTAGCCAGTACCCAAAGAAATTTCTGCGTGATTTTTTCACTCTCTCTCCTGGAAAAACTTTTTGCTGACCTGTTGGCTGTTGGCTATGCAATTTACCACACAAAACTCAGTACTGTCAACAGCATCACCATTGAATCCACCTTCAAATGCTCTTTTGAGTGGAGATTGATAGTTGCCCATTGAAGAAGAAGAAAGAAAGAAAAAGAAATAAAACAAAGGAAAAGTAGAGAGAGAGAGAGAGAGAGAGAGAGAGAGAGAGAGAGAGAGAGAGAGAGAGAGAGAGAGAGAGAGAGAGAGAGAGAGAGAACCCCCACATTGTAGATTCAACCCTGTAGTTAAGTGTTTATCTGTGGATTTTTGATTAAAGGTAATAGATTCACTTTTACCTATAACTCTTTAGGATCAAATTTTACTCATTAGCCTCTTCTCATCCCAAAACCAACACAGAACTTTTTGGAGTAGATGAGAATCTTAGCCCTGTGGCTATTTCAATTAGAGAGAAGGTATTATCAGATCAACTTGTTGAATTTCATTCTATCCCAGGTAAACTTTCCCCCCAAACATCTCTAAAGAGTCATCTTCAGGACACAGACAGTATGTACTGTGTTCTCCTGGTGTGGCCACTAGAGAATAGGAAGAATACTACTATTCATCTGGTGTTCTCTAGGTGTCACCCATAGCAGGGGGGTAGGAAAGGGGGGTTCAAAGGGTGCTGCAGCACCCTAGTTTTTTTTTTTTTTTTTTGTGGTTGTGTCAATGGTATGCATTTCTTTTTTGGTAGCACTCCTTTATTCAAGTCTGTTCCAGTTGACTTGCATGTGTACATATCCATTGCTTCAAGCTGCTTAACATGTTGAAACAACATGTTTATTTCCACTAATCCTGGAAAGTTTTCATAATTTATTAGAGTTTGTTTTTTTTTGGTGGCTTTTTATAATAATTATGCCCCCTTCCCCAACTGTCAATTGCAGCACCCCTACCTCAAATCATCTTCCTACCCCCCTGCATAGGATAATTATGGGAGGAAGATATGCATTTTGATGTGGTAAAAGTAGCCACATTGACATGTAAAAGCATTTTAAGCTCCACCCAACCCATGCCTACACATTTAAAACTGTTCAGTGAAGGTTCAAAGATGAGTAAGCATTCAGCTAAGTCTGCCCATACCTATTCCTCATACCTACAGTGAGATCTTTCTATTTCATATACCTTAAGGACAGATTAAACTGAATGAAGTTTCATTGATATTAATACATAAACTGGTATTTGGGATATAATCTTAATACTTATTAAGGAATTCCACTATACCTACATCAATGAAGGTGGTCTGTTTATACAGTGGAACCTGTATATAGTGGTCACCCTTGGAACACAACCAGTTGGCTGTTGTACAGAGGTGACTTGCTTGTACAATGGATCATGTATATAGTGGATCCTGTATATAGTGGTCACCCTTGGAACACAACCAGTTGGCTGTTGTACAGAGGTGACTTGCTTGTACAATGGATCATGTATATAGTGGATCCTGTATATAGTGGTCACCCTTGGAACACAACCAGTTGGCTGTTGTACAGAGGTGACCTGCTTATACAGTGGATCATGTATATAGTGGATCCTGTATACAGTGGTCACCCTTGGGACACAACCAGGTGGCTGTTATACAGTAATAGCCATCTTATTATGGTGGAACCTGTATGTAGTGGTCATCCTTAGGACATATGGAGATGTACCCTTATGACGCAACCAGTTGGTACCTATATAATAGTACTAGCTAGTACCAGCAGTGCTGGCCTCTGGTGTTCAGTTCTCTGTATGGAAATGTGTGTGTGTCTCTTTTGTGGTTGTAGCTAGTCAATGACCTCCTATGGAGATTGATAATGGGTAGCACACATGGAATCATGTCATTTGTTCTGTGAATAATTACCTATAATAGCTAATAATTATGGTTGATTAAAAATAGCTATGAATTCTATTAAACCCTTGAACTCTACATAGATCACATATAAAACTGCAGTAAAGAATTACAGACTCCACCCACAGTCACATATAAAACTGCTACAGACTCCACCCACAGGCTCCACCCATGGTACCACCCACACATAATATGTTGAATATCCTGTTATCTAGTGGAGATGGGTGGCTAATTTTGGGTAAATGGATAATGGTAAGGTGGAGTTTCACACCACCCATGTCTCCACCAACATCTCCATCAAGAAGAAATAGTAGTACAGTTGAACTTCTCTATTCCAGACTCCTTAGGACAAATTAATATCTCCTGCAATTAGAAGGGATCCAGTGTGTCCTCATTTCAGAGGATTGAAGTAGAGGTTCTAACTGTATAGAGAGGTGTTACTTTTAAGAGCCTCAGGTACAATTATATGCATGTTAATTTCGTTTTCTGAAAAATTTGTGGGAGGAGAGGGGGTGGGGCTTGCCTACACCCAACCATAGTAGATCAGCCCACCCAACCCCAAACCCATCCAATATTCTGCTATAGTAGTAAGGTGGAGTTTCAAGAAACCACACCTACAAAACACATTATATAGAACCCTAGGAGAGAGTGATTGTCAAGAGAAGTACAATGCTAAAATGGGGTTTAATATCACTGTTACAAAATATATGTCATAGTATGATACAGATATTGTATGTACAAGATCTGATCCTTTATGGACATACGTGTGTGCATTCTAACCAAGGCTTGTGGTCAGCTGGTACCACTGACACCCTAAAGTGCAGAGTGTCATTTTTGAGGAACTGTTTGTTGTCTGGACACTTGCAAAGAAGCTCATGGTGGTGAATGAACCCCTGGCAGATTCAACTTCTGCATTATGTTGATATTATTTTTCTTCTATCATAATGACTATCGTCTTCCAACTGATTTAGTAATTCAAGTACAAGAAAATTGGATGTGATGTGAAATTTAAGAGAAAACCTATGAGATTACATGAAGAAGATGATAGTATTCACCTCCATCAAGCACTAGGTACTGTGATCAAGTTACAAGATAATCTTCAATCAGCACATGACACTATAGCAGCATTACAGGGTGATATGAAATCGGCACAAGATACTCTTCAATCAGTTACAAGAACAGGAAGGCCACTCATATTCAAACTAACTGAATACCAAAAGAAAAAAGAAAACAATGAAACTCACCATCCTTTTACACCAGTCCTGAGGGATACCACGTGTGTCTTATAGTATATGCCAATGGTAATGGTGATGGTAAGCAGTCTTATGTATCTGTCTCTGTAAAAATATTAAATGGAAAACATGATAACACTCTGAAGTGGCCATTTATAGGAAATTACTTTTTCGAATTACTCAATCAACTAGAAGATAAAAGCCATCACACTAAGACTTTGAATATAAAAAGTGGAGATAAAGCAATTGTTGGATCTATATCTTCTTTGGGTTGTGATAAGTTTATTTCACGCTCCAAGCTCAGTCACAATTCATACAACACACACTACCTCAAGGACGACACTCTCTACTTCAGAGTAACGGTTACACCATCTGACCACAAACCTTGGTTAAAGAGCTACACATTCTAAGTAAACACAACCACATACACCTTCATCTAACATCCTTATCAGGAAAATAGTACTATCATAGTGCTGTCAGTCACATTTAGAATCAATAAGTTAACACTATACTCAAACTGGTAAGGGTTAATAAAACTTGTGTAGCTCAGTTATTCTACTGTAGACTTAACTGGTACAGAGTCTTCAAGTTCACAAACAACATACCATTGTACTCAGTATGCTGAAAACCCTGTACCATAGATACAACCATGCAACATGTCTACTATGGATAATAACAAATATAACCAGATATGGTTGAATCACAGACACAACCCATCACAAACCTGCTTACTATGCATGTGTAATACTGATGAGATACTGGAGTCAGTGTCATAGCTAGTATATTAAACCTAATTAGTCATAAATCTCACTGTATACAGTACTCTAAATAAATGACAACAATAGATGGTACAGGAACAACAAAACATGTAAACAATAACAGAAAGTATTGATTTTAACCTTAGTTGATAAATATTGGGTCAGGTGACTCTGCTACAATTATGTAAACACATAAGCAACAACAACAACATGTATCTATGTGTGTCATTATTAATAGCACTTGAGCCAGTCATGGTCTATTGGGTCAAGTGCCTGTACTGACACTCTGAAAAACATTGCATGTCCTTTGACTCCTCAACTCCAATAAGTTTTGCATGTGGGATAAACTTAGAACCTGCCTGTGCTATCTCTCGCTCTACCACATGATGATCATTCTTCCTACGTAGCTACGTAGGTGGAGAAATCGGTCACCTTGAATGTACTCTGTCCAAATACTTACTCTCTGCTGTGACTGTCATCTCTCTTTTAATTTTTAGCTCTAGTTTCTTCGTACCTGTTTTCAACTCAGTGATATTTTTTCTGAGAGCAGTGATGGAGTTTTCATATGTATTTGCATATCTGCAGCATGCTTTTCTAAATTATTTGAACTTTAGCAAAACAGCCAATGTCAGAGTGTGGGCAAACAGTTGTTGCATAGAGGCATTCTAAGTCAATGTATCCCTTCATTCTCTCTGACAATGACTGTATTACAAGATGTGTTTAGACAAAAAAATTGGGGCTTTTGTGCATTTCTTCAGATGCATTGTCCACTATATCTGAGTATGTTCCTTCTTTGTTACGGTGTGGACACATAAGTAGTCGGTTGATACACTCCATGTTCATTGGACTCAAACATACAGCATTGTGCTTATGTTCTTGAGACAGTTAGCTAGTTATTATGTTGTTGATAACCATGAGCATTTCCTTAAGCACTGGTAATCACCAAATGAATGAGCAGCCCCAATTTATGACACTTTATATATATATTTTTGTACTGCCAAAATTATGATCAGACAACATGAACTGGTGGCCATGTTGGATTTGAAGTCTCACAGTCCTCAGAATTCATATCCAACTTCCCTCACATATAAATGAGAACCTTGTGGTATATACTAACCATGTCAGGAGTTTCATACCTTTCTCATAAAGTGCACAATTTAATGCTCTAATCAGAAGATGACAACACTATGAAATGGCCATTCTCAGGAACTTAACATTTTGCTGCTACTTGAATTGCTAAATCAACTATAAGACAAAAACTGTCACAGAGACTGTAACCTTCTTATCAATTCATTACTGATACATGAGTACGTGTGTCATCACCAAGATCATTATATACTCCATGGTAGCTATAGCTATATCTCAAAGAACTGGTGTAAAAGGATGGTAAGATAGTCCTATCATCATTATCCTTTTTCTATTGACAATCAGTCAATGTTGTTAGGTAAAGGGATATAGCTTACAAACACACTTGCCTGTAAGCATGAAGAAGTATTTAAAAATAAGGTATTCGAACTGACATGACACATGATACATCCTTGTAACTAGTATATAGATAAAATGTGACTGTGGTTGTTTGCTTTAAGGTGTGTGGTGTAACTAAGGTTTGTGGTCAGGTGGTGTAACTGTTATTGAAATACAGTGTCACCCTTGAGGTATTGCGTGTTGCTTGAAGGATCAGGACTGAGCTTAGAGTGTGGAATACTTTTCCACTTTCAATTTTTAGCTATGTGTATCTTCTAGTTGATTTAGAAATTAAGTTCCTATGAATGGCCACTTCAGAACTAGGCTAAGAGTCAAGTCAATGGCCACTTCAGCAACTAGGCTAAGAGTCAAGTAAGTTCTCTAAGCAGCTGTTATAATGCTCAAGCAAGTTTTCTAAGCAGCTGTTACAATGTTACCATGCTTACCTGTTAAGCACTATTATGGTTAATGCTGTTAACAACTACAATGCACATGGTACTTTAAGAAAAGCAGGAGCCTCAGGTAAAATAATATGTTTCTGAAAAATTTGAGGTGGGGCCCAACCTGACATACCTAATGGAAAAGGTGGCATCACAAAAAGCCGGTTATTTTCGAGGCAGTGTTATGACCCTAGTTTATGCTTATGAGGTCATACTTTTACATTTGTAGCATCTAGCTAATTTCCATGGGCAAGGGCTGACAGGAAACATAAGGAAAAGTAAAATATTAATTAGTATAATGCACATGGTATCTAGCGAAATATGAACCTTAATCCATGCTATGTACATACATACATGCCGTATACATGCATACATGTTGTGTACCTAGGCCTGCTGTGTACATACATACATACAGCATATTGTATAGATCATGAGGATTTTGTGCCCCTCCTTGAGCATTTCAGACAAATTTTTTGTAAAAGAGTACATTTGCAATAAAATTATAACAAAATTTTAATTTGCTATAATTTTTTTTTTTTTTTTTTTTTTTTTTTTTTTTTACACTATCATCTTTGGGACTCTCTGTGTACATAATTAGAACCTGTATATATTGGACACAACCAGTTGGCTGTTATACAGAAGTGGTCTGTTTATACAGTGGAACCTGTATAATATTATAGTGGACTGTGGTCACCCTTGGGATGCAACCAGTTGGCTGTTATACTGAGGTGGCCTAGAACTTGTATGATGGTGAGGTAGAGTTTCACACCACCTATGTCTCCACCAACATCTCCATCAAGAAGAATGCATATTGTACTATTATTGGAGAGTTTTCTTATAGTAGTACAGTTGAACCAGACTCCTAGGGACAAATTAATGTCTCCTGCAATTAGAAGGGATCCAGTGAAGTTCTATAGCTAGGAGTATCCTCATTTCAGAGGGTTGGAATAGAGGGGTTCTACTCTATACAGAAGTGTCTTCACTACAGAAAGGTAGTGTAGAGTATCTACAGTGATGTACATGTATAACACAGTTATTGTGTGTATAGTACATGTAATCAGTGTGTGTTGTTGTAAGAGAACAGACTACTTTAGCTGGTATAAACACTAATATCACCAAATGAAATGGTTTTCATGTGAAATAGAGTCCTATCTTCCATGGAATCTATCTATCAGCTGTGCATATAATTATATTATACCTGGCCTCCCTGTTATCTCTCAGCTGTGTCAGCCTGTACGTGTCTGTACATGGATCAATAAACTCCCTACTCTTGTAGTAGGTGATAGTAGATTACCTGAATTTGAAGCTAGTCTGAGTGCTGAGTAAGGTTTGTAAAATTTGCTATTATATAGCCAGGGAGACTAGCATATGAGAATATTTGGACAGGTGGAGCTAACTTTTTAGTGTTTCTTTAGTCCTCCACTAAAGTGTAGTTATGTACATATTACACAGTGGAACCCCTCTATTCCAAACCCCTGAAATAAGGACATCTATGTATACAGTGGGACCTCTCTATTTCAATCTCATGAAATAAGGACACCTCTGTATATAGTGGAACCCCTCTACATAGCCATAGACAGCAATTGAAAAACAGGGAGGCTAAAGATACAACAGCAATGTAACTTTAGTCTGGGACTTTCCCTGGTGCAATAGCTAAGTAGGGAAAGTCCCTAAGCACATGGCATAATGTCTTTGTTATCTTGGCTTAAACCTACTGCTGATTATGGTGAAACTACTTCTGACGAGTCAGATTCTGAAGAAGATAGCATTGTAAGTATGTCTGAAGTAGCTAACTGTGAGTCTGAAATGGCCTCAAGTGACCATATACCAGAAATCTCCCAAAAAGCACACCAGCTATTTCTAAAATTCCTCAAAGGAACATTTGGGAAACAACAACGAGCATTTTGTTCTTCATGGTATGCCAAATTTCCTTGGTTACACTACCAGGAAGGACAAGATAAAGTATATTGCTTTCATTGCCTTGTCTCAGATTGGCATCATTATCCTGTTTCATTAAAAAAAGATGATGTCTTTATCAAAAATGGTTTTTCGGATTGGAAAAGAGCATTGGTAAAATTTAAAAAGCATCAGCTGTCACATTCCCATCAACAAGCTGTTGAATGTGTTATGAGTGCAAGTAGCAACATTGAGGTAATGGTTCATGCAGCACAAAAGGCTGACAACTAGCCACATTAAAACAAAAAGCAAGAATGCAAGAATAACCCGTTCCTGTCTGTGAGTCATTCTACAATTTGCTTGATTTAGCCTAGAACTTGTGATCAGGGTCAAATTGTGTTCCTGTCCAATTTATCAGTTGGGAGTGAAAAACTGTGTGGGAGTGGCTGGTATCTAATACCATTATAACATTATTAAGACTGCTTTCTGGCAGTCCAGAGGATGATACAAGAATGGTATACCTTTACATATCATATTTTTAGATACTTGGTAAAGATAAGAAGCACCTGTGGCTTTGGCTTGCTCCCTTTTCTCAAAAAGTATAGCCTCTATTTTATGTTGGCCACATTGTGCATATTCATTTATGCTGACAGAATTAGCACCAACAATCCACTAAAATGTTTTCTTCTAGTAATCTTAGAGGCAAATTTTTGATAGACTTCTACCACTCTTTTACCATCCCTCAATTACTGTTTCACAGTCAATCCAAGCAAGTGTTTGGAAACTTTTACTTCAGAGTGCCACTTGTAAGTGTTATGGCCTACCTTTCTTCTCTTTGACAGACTTTTCTCACTACTTCCACCCTCAAGACAGCCCACCACAGCTTCTAGTCTGTCCTTTTTTCTTTCCTTCTAAATTAGCAAATGAAACTAAACCATGGCATGTACATGAGTATACATGCACACATACTGTCTCGATGGGAACAGGCTTAGATGTGACTGTACTGCTGTCATCAAACACTACAGTATCAGATGATTCTGCAGGGGGACTGAAAGAATTTACAAGAATCAAGAATCGCAAGATTTTTTTAACTTCAGCCCCCAAAGCCCCCTCCCCAGTGACTACAGGCATGCTCTATTCCAGCCCCCTAAAATGAGGACACATCTGTATTCAGTGGAACCTCTCTATTCCAACTCCCTGAAATGAGGACACCTCTGTATACAATGGAACTCCTCTTTTCCAACATCATGAACCGAGAACACCTCTGTAAATAAACCTCCTAACATCTGTTTACCATTCTAATTTTAACCCCCCCCCCCCCCCCCCCCCCATCAATTGGTATGTGGTTTTACCTGTGGTATGTAGTAGAATGTTCCAACCCCTTGAACTGAGAACTAAGGAATGTATTGAGGATGTAATAATGGAATCCATCCCTCTAATCAGCTAGATAGACCTCACAGGAGGTTGGACCACAATTAGTGGTAACTGCACAAATTGGTCCAAGTTCATTGACATTCTTCCAGGTAAACATGCAGATACATGACTTCCCAGTCAGCCCCACCCATTCAGTTATATGTGCTTGGCCTAGTATCCCTTAACCCAGACCATGTCTAGTCCTTGTCTAGTTGAGATGCATGTCTGGAATGAGGATGTGATGGGTTGTGTCTGTGATTCAGCCATATCTAGTTATAATCTGTGTGGTTTAAATGTAGTTTGAACTATCTATTAGGATACATAGTAGGTTAATTCAGACTTGTTGCATGGCTACCACCGATATATATGTATGGTACAGGGTTTTCCGCATAGAGTACAATATAGCTAGGCCAGAATGTTGTTTGTGAACTTGAAACCCTGTACCAGTCAAGTCTACAGTTTTACTTAAAACTAGCTTAACCACACAATATGGTGGTATTGTTTTTTACCAGTTAGAATATAGTCCATACTATTGTAATGCACACTAAACTTGGCTGAGAACACAAAAATATGATATATAGTATTTTCTAGATGAAGGTGTTAGATGAAGGTGGATGTGGTTGTGTTTTACTTAGAGTTAGTGGTATTGGTCTAACCAAGGTTTGTGGTCAGAAGGTGTAACTGTTACTCTGAAGTAGAGAGTGTCGTCCATGAGGTACTGTGTGTTGTTGGATGGGTCATGACTGAGCTCAGAGTGGGAAATAAACTTAAGATAACCCCAAGTAGATCCAATAATTAATTTGTGTGTACTTGTTATATTTAAAGACATGAGGTGATGGTTTTTATCTTCTAGTTGATTCAGTAATTCAAAAACATAAGTTCCCATGAATGGCCACTTCAGAGATTTGTTATGTTCTCCTTCTAATATTTCCACAAAGACTGATACATCATTATTAGCATCACCATTACCATTAGCATATACTAGAAGACACATGTTGTATCCCTCAGGACTGGTGTAAAAGGATGGTGACATAGTTATTTCATTGTTATACTTTTTCTTTTGGTACTCAGTTAGTTTAAATATCAGTTTTCCTGTATTTGTAACTGATTGAAGAGTATCTTGTTGGGATTTCATGTCACCCTGCAGTGCAGCTACTTTATCCTGCAGTGCGGCTACTTCATTCAGCAGTGCTGTTATAGTGCTATTCGCTGATTCCTTGTCTCTCTGTAGTGTGGCTACTTCACCCAGCAGTGCTGTTATAGTGCTATTCGCTGATTCTTTGTCTTTCTGTAGTGTGGCTACTTCACCCAGCAGTGCTGTTATAGTGCTATTCGCTGATTCCCTGTCTCTCTGTAGTGCGGCTACTTTACCCTGCAGTGCTGCTATAGTGTCACTTGCTGATTGAAGATTATATTGTAACTTGACCACAGTACCTAGTGATTGATGGAGATGGACCTTATCATCATCTTCTTCATGTGCTGGCATATCTTTTCTCTTTAATTTTACATCACATCCGATGTTCTTATACTTGCATGGTATAGTAGTGTAGTCACAGACATTAAGATGCTGTTTCATCTTCCCACATTCAATAAGTTTAGTGCATTCAGTATTAGTGCAGGGAATTTTTTTCTTTTTGCATACTCTGTCATGAATCTGTGTTATATTAGCATACGTTCCCTTCTCTCCACAATAGGGACATTCATGATCTCGATTTGGACATTCATTATTTACATGGTGGTGTAAATCTTTTCTCATGCATAATGTGATTTTGTACTTTTCTTTGCACAGATTGGGGCAGGGAACTGGAATGAACTTACACACAGCCACATGTTCATCTAGTGTACCAACAGTTCCCTCCCATTCACAACCTCTCTCAACTTTATAACATTTCACAGGGAGAGCTCTAATAGCTCTCTTACCTACAGATATAAAGACACACAATGTAAGGCGAAGGAATGAGACAGTGTAGCTACTGGTTAGAGGTACTGTTAGAATACTTACTCCTGGAATCTTCAAAGTACTGTGGTTGTACTCTCCTGCAGTAAGGACAAGGCTTTGTTTCTCCATTCTTGTCTATACACTCCTTACAGAATAGCCTGCCACACTTCCCATGTTGCCATGGATTCTTAGCTACTGACAAACAGATCAGACATTTGAGATCATCATCTGGTTCAGTTATGAACTTGTAGTCATAATCTTTAGAAGCCATTATAAACTCTAGTTTAAATATGAGAGAAAGGGCGAGGCATAGCTAGTATAATCACATGATCAGTGCTACCTGACCATAAAATTCCACCCCACACATTACAATAACCACTCACTATAGATGTCAGCACTATAATAACAATAACATATGTAGCTGTAAAATTATGGTCACATTAACTACTGCTAGAGTTTTTCCAGACACTCTTCAAGTGATGGGTGTGGTTTATGGGCTCCTTCTCCATGTAACATATTCATTGTCAATTGTACTATATATTGCTATGGGCTAGGGTTAGGACTAGGGCTAAATACAGTAATAATACAAAATTGACAGAGGTGTAATCTGAATGATGAAATCTGAAATGTTACATGGAGAAATAGCCGTTTTATGGTATAGCTATATTATGTGCTAACTGGCATTTCTCCTTGAATCTGTTGATACACAAGATATGTAGAGTTGATTTGGACATAGTCTTTCTGTCCATCATGATCCACTCTAGCTCTCTCCACTTGGCCCACCATTCAGAGAGAACCAGCTTTCCCTAGTACATAGATCACATGACTACGTATCGCATGATACGTATTATTGAGAACTGCTTCCTTTGTGTAGTACAAGAATGTAGGCAAGGGGGAGGGGAAGGGGGGGGTGGAGGTTTTGGAGGGATTAAGCCCTACCAGAAAACAAGATTAACATGCAGACTCAATGAATGAGGGATGTGGCTATCCAGCACAGATACTACTAAGACCATATACCTTTACTAGCAACTGGTAGAGGATTTTGCAGGTAAGCAGGGGAGGAAATGAAATCAATGGAGCACAACCAGACACATAATGCTCAAGTACCTGGAGTCTCCATGAAAGGTCGACTCCTAACTCACAGTGATACAGTGAGTGATGCATGGTACAACACTGCTGTTGGTCAGCTTACACGAAACTATCTCCTCCAAACTATCTGGACTCTGGTCAGTCCACACTAGTGAGAGATGCATGTATCTCAGGTAGGCTGGGTTTACTTCCAAGGCAGAAGCCAAAGGCCGCTTCCCTCGTTCCTTTTTCTTTCAGTGCTGAAATCAAAGCTTATGAGGCATCAAAAGTGTGACTACGATGGAGGAATGGCTATACTATGAGCATGCAAATGAGGGGCCTTTACTACAATGAATATGAGCCTCTATAAGCAGTTCTTCCTCCAGTGGGACATCAATGCACTGATGTATTATGTTGAATATGTTGGGGGTCAGGGTGCAATCCTGCCTCATGACATTTAGCACTGTTATTTATTCAGTAATGGAGTTGCCAACCCTGACCTCTGTTTTCGTATGACAATGAAATGAGCGTATGATGGAGAACATGTGTAGTGGAACCCAAACTCGCTCCAAAACCTTCCACAGAGCTGGCCTGGGTACATGGCTTAATGTAGTTATCAGGCATTATAGTTACTGAGAGGATAAAAGCACCAATTTTATTTTTGTGTGCTTTTTAGGTCCATAATAAGCAATTTTGGCCAAGGAGCCCTTGTCAAATATTGCACAGGGCAAAATGGCAGCTTTATTAATATGATAATACTATGCATTAACACTCCTCCAAAACAATGTGGCACTCTTTGGCCAGCTGTAATACTTGCTAGCTAGTTATTAATGTAGCTAGCCAAGTCTTCATATCTAAAACTTTGTGATTATTCATTAAAAATTGGGGTTTAATATCACTGTTACAAAATACATGTCATACAGATATTATATGTACATGATCTGATCATTTATGGACATTCATGTGTGCATTCTAACCAAGGCTTGTAGTCAGCTGGTGTAACTGACACCCTAAAGTACAGAGTCTCATCCTTGAGGAACTGTTTGTTGTCAATATATTTGTAATGAAGCTCACGATGGTGAATGAACTTAGAATAACCCCTGGCATATCCAACTTTTGCATTATGTTCCATTCTAAATGATATGCTTCTACCATAATGACTATTGTCTTCCAACTGATTTAGTAATTCAATGTTGACACTTCCAGTGAATGGCCACACCAGGTTAGTGTCATGCAATCCTTCCAGTATGTCCACATATAGTGATATGTGTTCGCCTGAGATTCCCTTCACTCTTATTCTAATGTTCATTTTGTATCCATTTGGTCTTGTATAAAAGGACGGTGATGTGTATGTTATTCTATCAATCTTCTTATCCCGAAATTGAGTTAGTTTGAATGTCATTGATTTCCCTTCTTCCAGTGTGTATGTCTTATATTGCTCCTCTAATAATGCTATTTTACTCTGAGCGGACATCAGTTGATCTTGTTGTTCGGTAAGTCTGCCTTGTTGTTTGGCAAGTCTGTCTTGTTGTTCACTAAGTCTGTCTTGTAGTTTGATTATTGATTTGATGACTACTTGGAGATGTTCCTTGTCATTATTTTCATGTTCCTCCAAGTCTTTTCGTAGTGGCCGTGCATGGCATCCCACATGCTTGTATTTACACTCTTCAATTGTATACTCACAGTCAGTGGTCACATGATAGTGTACTAAGGAAGAACATATTTCTACACCACAGCCTTCATTGGGACACATACAAGGGATCGATCATTGGGCAGTCTTGGAGGTGTGTTATGACACGTTCTTCGTAAAGTCCCCATTCGTTGCAGTGAGGACACTCGTACTTTCGATTAGGACATGTCTCACTTTCATGCTTTTCAAGCTCTTTCCTTAAGAACTTGCTTTTTCTCATTTTCATCAAGGCACTTGTTACGGCAAGATACCATTTTGTAAGGACAGGTCTTGTGGTGTTCCCTTAGTGACAGTAATTCTCCTGTCCAGGAACATTCTGTTTTCACACATTTCACTTTGAGAGATCTAATCTCTCTCTCACCTACAAAATTATGGAAGTACCATTAAATGAGGAGATGTATAAGGAGATTTGACCGACCCTCTAAATCTGATGTCAGCATGTGGTAGTGGTGCAGTGGTGGTGGTGGTGGTGGTGGTGGTGGTGGTGTGTGTGTGTGTGTGTGTGCAGTGGTGGTGGTGGTGGTGGTGGTGGTGGTGGTGGTGGTGGTGTGTGTGTGTGTGTGTGTGCAGTGGTGGTGGTGGTGGTGGTGGTGGTGGTGGTGGTGTGTGTGTGTGTGTGTGTATGCTGACTATGATCTTTATCTTATACATACAGGGGAGGCTCACTGTCCTTCTGGTTGGGGGGGCAACTTTCCAAGGCACACTACTTCTTGCTAGAGAATTATATAATTATTATTATAGAGATAAGTTACAAAATAGTAAATGTACCAAAGTACTTCTTCCTATCTTCTTTTAGTGTAATAAAATCTTTAGCTATTTCATATAAGTCCAAATTATCTGTAAATTCCTTATGGATAGCAAGGAGAATGCAGTTGTTTAGACGGTTTTCAGTCATCGTTGATCGTAAGTATGTTAATACCCGTCTCAAAGTAGAAAATGATCGCTCTGGGGTCGCAGATGTTACTGGAATTGTCATGTACAAACGCAAGAGTTTATGAACCTCTGAAAGTAGATTTCTGTTGGCATGTGCTGTCATAGCTTCACAGATTGTTAGGATCTTAGTTACTACCTTTACTCCTGGTAGACTTTCATGAACAACATCAGTAAGAACTGACAAGTGCCTTTCCAACTTGTTGAAATCAAGATCCGCTTTGTAAACTGAATCATGAACTGCTTTCAACTGTTCAGTAAAAACTTCTCCATTTGCCGATTTAATCAGGAGTTGTTCTATGGCCAGCAGGGGTTGTACAACTTCCTTCTGCTTAAATCGATCTGTTAACTCTTGAATTAGGAGATCACAAGCTTCAAAATATTTTTGACGAAAAAATTCCTTTGGTTCCAAGAAAATGTGAGGTTGGTTGCCATCATCAAGCCTTTGAGGTGGCCTCCTGTATCGTGGCAACTTTGGTTCTCCGATATTCAGTTCCTGAGCTAGTTTTACAGTGCTTTCAAAGAAATAATCAAATGCTTCATCTTGCCTTTGGCACTTGTAGAAAGATTGTGTTGCATTAACAGATACAAGTGCATCCTGAAAGGATGTACTCTTTGCTTGCAAGACTAAAGATGTACTTTCTGCAGCACTAAATAGGAGGTGACCCAACTTAAGACCAAAGAGACAATCAAATTTCTCAAGTGTAGCAAGGATTCCACCTGCCTTAAGGCCATACTCATCATGGGTAGTGAGGTTGACATCTTCCATGGTTTCCATAATGAGTGCATATTGTTTGATTACTGCATCAATGGCCTCTGTTCGCACTGTCCATCTTGTAGGACAGAGTGGCTTAATACCACACTGAGCACCATCACTCTGAATTAGCTTCTCTGAAAATAAATGCCTTCGCTTGGGAGAATAATTAATTAGTTTCACTATCTCACGTACAGTGTCAATTGCATCTCTCAAAGCTTGAATTTGTCTTCCAGCATCCTGTAAACAGAGATTAAGTGAATGAGCCAAACAGTGAACTGGAAGAGCTGCAGGTACTTCCTTCCTAATAAGAGTTGCCAGACCTTTCCTCTTTCCTTGCATTGCCCCAGCACCATCATAGGCTTGTCCTCTACAGCATGACAGAGGCAGATCACAACGAATAAGAAGATCTTTCAAGACCACAGACAAGGTTTCTGCTGTTGTATTTGGGAGTGCAAATAAACCTACAGTATCTTCATGGATACCATAGTCATCATCAACATATCGAATGGATAGGTTGAACTGCTCATTACAAGCCACATCTGTGGCTTCATCTGCTATTACAGAGTACCAACATGGTTTACAACTTTTAATCTTTGCCAAAATTCCCCTCAAAACTTTCTGTCCCATCAAGGTTATGAGTTCATTAACAATTTCATGTGAATAAAATTTACCTTCTTCAATCCAATTCTTTAATGCACTGTTATCACTAATTCTCAACCAAGTAACTAATAGCTGAGGTAAGTTCCCTTCTTCCTCAGAGTGACCTCTAAGAGGAAGACCTTGCCTGAGTAAATATCTCATAGCTTCTAGCTGAATTAGGAGGCCTGTACGACGGGTACATTGAATTTTAGCAACTTGAGAACTTAACTGTTCTTTTATTGATGGATTATTAAGTGAACACCACTTGATCTTGGCTTCTAGATGTGAACCTTGAAGCTTTGTTGTTGTTGGAATACCGTAAATATGTTATTAATCGACTGTACCCATCAATAGAGGCATGTGTGATAAATCTCCATCTTACCAACTTGTGGTGCCCATCTATTTTAATATACAACAACTTAGCTTATATTTGTGGACCAAAGTTTGGGGGTGGGCAGTGCTTCATTTAGGGAGGGGGGGGGGAATTTGCTTCCTAGAACCCTCTGAATCATTACAATAAGAAATTTAAACTATAATAATATAAATCAAACAGCTATTCTTCTACCCTTCTATTTCATGTGTCAACTATCATTTCTAAGTTATTGTCTGTTAGTTTGTCTTTATATAGGAAAAGAGCTTTCAGAAAATATATATTTTTTTGCATCTGGTGTCAAGTAATAGTTGAAAGCAGTAGCGTCGTGAGAGGGGTGCAAATGGGTTCATTTGCACCCAGAACAACTTAATTTTTACCCATAACACTTACTTGCATCCCTGCAGAGTCTTTAGCTACCAGCTAAAAAGCATTATTTAATTCTAGGCCATAGAACTGTGGCTACACACTAGAACTTGCGGCTGCTGCAGCACAGCAGTCATTATGATCACACAAACAAAGGTTCAAAGTTCACTGAGGTAATAAGTATATTATTATTATTATTATAGAGATTAAGAATAAGTATTATGCATGCAACTATAGCTTGCACCCAGTATTCAAAGTGGCTAGAGACGCCACTGGTTGAAAGTAGCAAAAATAGTACACGAAGGTTTGCAGGCTTCCTTTGACTAGGTTGTTAGAAAGTAAACAATCAGAAAACTCTTTAAATGAGCAAAATTTTGAGAAAAAAATCAACTTTCTAGGACAAAGTAGAGGATAATTATGAGCAGATATATAAAAAAAGGGGAAAATGAATATGCATACTTTCTAAAAGCGGAGACAGAGTGAAATTTCTTCCTTTTCTTGAAAGTAGTTTCTAAATCTACATCAGACTGAGACTCATCTCCACAACTCTGAGGTATTAGCATTGTTATACACCTTTATAGGAAATCCCAAGACGCAAGTCTCAATAAACTGATCGCCCCCTCCCCCACCCCCAAATTTTTTTCAGTTTGCCTTGCCCTTTAAATTTTTTTTCTAAATGAAGCCCTGCCACGGTGGGCATTAATAAAGGATACTTAACATACCTATATGCCATAGAGAATTTGGTCCTGGAACATTATATGATCTTCTAGCAATTGGTCCAGTGGTAGCTCTGAGAGCAGTATTTATAGGATCAGTTTCCCTAATGGCAGTTCTTAACCTTTCACGAGTAACTTTGTAACCCAGAGCTCGGAGTCGTCCACGGACCATTATTTCTCCCATTTCAGGAAATTCTGCTCTCATTTCTTGTAGCAGCACCATTAACTCTTCATCTTCAATATCTCGTCCCTCTTGAAGCATTCCATATTCAAGCCTTCGTCTATAAATTGTCATTCGACTCACTCCCAACATGGAAGCTATATCTGTCCATGAAAATGACAAAGATTCCAAATATTCCAACTGATCAGCATTGACATCAAATCGAGGTCTTCCCCTAGCTCCAGTTGGGATAACACCTGACTGGTAACGTGGACAATTGCACCCTATCCAAATGAATCCCTAAATTGGAATAGACTTCACTCAAGCATTCCACAAGTTCATTCAATGATGATTCATAGTGCTGCTCCACAGAAAATCCTGTGCCAATTGAAACATTAACATAAAGAATGTCCCTGATCCTTGCAATTCCTGATATTATCAGCTGCAAGCGTTCTAAATAGTATTCAGTATGCTGCTGATCTAATCCAACTCTATCAAGCTCCCTTAAAAATGCGGCAACCCTGTCAAAAAATTCCTCCCAACCCCATACACCAACTCTAGCAACACTCGCCATTAGAACATGAGACTAAATGAGGGGGCGGTTCCGGGTGCGGGCGGGGCATAATGGCAAGTAATAGCACGCGCAGAAACCAGCTTCCAGGATCCTAAGCTTAGAAGCCCGGATCCTAAGCTTAGAAGCCCGGATCCTAAGCTTAGAAGCCCGGATCCTAAGCTTAGAAGCCGGGATTCTAAGCGAGGATTTTTGTTACGAACGGCGTAGGATTTTTGTTACGAATGGCTTAGAAGCCGGGAGGATTTTTGTTACGAACGGCTTGCCATAGGTTCGGATTTCGCGCGCATGCATATTGCCGCGCCCACTTCTACTAAACCACACCCACTTTATTGATAATAGCTAAGACAATGAATGGATGAATGATTGCTACAAAAACAGATAGAAAACAAGATATTTTAGATGCATGTTTGCTAATAATAAAACTACTAGCTAGAAAGATAACTGGACCGCCTGGATCAGCACCTAGTCTTCCGAACCAGAGGTACAATATTACTATAGTGGTATTTTTGTCCTGGACCCCAATGGGAGTTGTATATACTCAAAAAAGCATAAAATATTTTGACGCTACCTAGCAATTGATGATAAGATTGTTTAATTAGGTTACATATATGTTTTACAGTGTATACTACATTATTTGATTATATCAATGATGAATTAGATGTTTTGTTCACGGAGATCCACCGTTTTGATGATAGATTTAGCTAACTTATCATTAACATATAAACTATGACCTAGTAGCAGCAGTAGCAACAGGCTTTCGAGTTTGGAATCACTGCTCACTTCCGTGTCATATTATAGTCCGGTTCTTGAACTCCTGTACCTGGTAAGAGTATCATTTGAACTTCAGAAGACTTCCTGCTTGCCATCTCACTATAAGTGCATGATCAGTGCACACATGAATAATATGATCTAGCTAGCGATGCTCACACACCAACACATGCAATCTTCCGCACGTTCCATAAAATACGCATTTTTTAGGGAACCTCCCAACCCCCTGGGTACGGGATCGCCGGTATTATTAGATAGATGGTACAAAGTTTCAATATGGTCTTCTACTTTATACTCCAAATAAAGGTGTTAGATGAAGGTGGGTGTGGTTGTGTTTACTTAGAGTTAGTAGTATTGGTCTAACCAAGGTCTGTGGTCAGATGGTATAACTGTTAATCGGAAGTAGAGAGTGTCCTCCTTGAGGTACTGTGTGTTGTTGGATGGATCATGATAGAGTTTGGAGTGTGAAATGAACTTATGATAACCCTTAGAAGATCCAACTCTTACTTTAAGTTCACTTGTAATATTTGCAGTCCTAGTGTGATGGTTCTTATCATCTAGTTGATTTAGTACTTCAATACAGTAAGTTCCTGTGAATGGCCACTTCAGAGTGTTGTCGTGTTTTCCTTTTAATGTTAGTACATAGACTGATACATGAGTTTGCTTACCACTACCAATACCATTGGCATTTACTTGAAGACACATGTGGTATCCCTCAAGACTGGTGTAAAAGGATGGTGACTCAGTCCTTTCATTGTTATCCTTTTTCTTTTGGTATTCAGTTATCTTGAATATCAGTGGTTTTCCTGCTGTTAGAGTATCTTGTAACTTGACCACAGTAGCTAGTGCTAGATGGAGATGGACCTTATCATCTTCTTCATGAGTTATCATTTCTTTTCTCTTTAACTCCACATCACATCTGATGTTCTTGTACTTGCATGGTATGATGGTGTAGTCACAGTCATCAAGATGGCATTTCATCTTCCCACGTTCAATAGATTCTGTGCATTCAGTATTAGTGCAGGGAAGTTTTTTCTTCTCGCATATACTGTCATGAATCTTTGTTATATTAGCATACGTGTCCTTCTCTCCACAATACTCACATTCGTAATCTCGATTCGGACATTCCCTACATATGTGGTGATCTAAATATCTTCTCATACGTAATGTGATTTTGCCCTTTTCTTTGCACTGATTGGGGCAGGGAACTGGAGTGAACTTGCATGCAGCCACATGGTCATCTAGCATACCAACTGTTCCCTTCCATTTACAACCTCTCTCTCAACATTATCACATTTCACAGGGAGAGCTCTGATAGCTCTCTTACCTACAGAAATACAGACACACAGAGTAAGGAGAAGGAATGAGACAGTGTAGCTACTGGTTATAAATACTTACTCCTGGTGTCTTCAAAGTAGTGTGGTTTTTCCATCCTGCAGTTAGGACAAGGCTTGCCTTCTCCATACTTGTCTATACAGTACTTACAGAATAGCCTTCCACACTTCACATGTTGCCATGGGTTCTTAGCTACTGAAGAACAGATCAGACATTTGAGATCATCATCTGGTTCAGTTAAGAACTTGTAGTCATAGTCTTTAGTTGAGTTAGAAGCCATTACTCTAGTTGGGTGTGGCATAAGGTAATTCATTGTGTAATTGACTGTAATCGAAATCACTCTTGCTATAAACTAGAGAATTTGACATTCTACTCCTACACATTCCTTTACCACAGTACTAAAATATACTAACTCATATCTTAATACATTGATTCCTCTCTCCACCCAACACACACACCCCACACCCCTCCCCCCTCCACACACATACACACACACACACACACACCTTTCAATGGTGGGTGAAGTTTACAGTATACCTATACTACTTCTCCTTCTGTGGTTACATTGATAATGAAGACATAGCTAGCTATGATCATGATCACTTAGTTATTGTTATGATAGAGTGCGATGTTATTTCTTGAAATACTCAGGAGAGACATACTTACAGTCAGTACCATGTAGCCATGTAAATCAGAAGCAGGTTTACCAACATATTAATAGTGAACTAACTTTATTCTTAGATGTAGGCGTGGCTTTACAGAAGTGGGCATGGTCCTGAAATTATTTAGTTACCAACTCTCACTGTTTTACAGTGAGACTCACTGTTTTAGCCCTTTTCTCACAGTCTCACAAGCAAATTCATTTTTCAATGTAAATAGCAAGGAGGGTAGCTAAAGGGTCAGTTGGACTATGTCGTATCTCTGACACAAGTAGTGGTAGGTTCGTAACCGGGAACACTAGATAGCTAACATGGAGCAGTCTCTACTGACTTTTGCATACAATATTAATCTCTAATAATGATCATTTCTATTAACGTGCACAACAGTTAAATAAGACACAGACAGGAAATGACATAAGATGACATAAACTAAAATCACAATACAAGATACTACATTCCTCCCCACTAAACATGAAAGTAGTCTATTGAAATCAATAACACATATAACCTGTTCAATGTTTTGGACGATAATAATCCGGAGGAACTCGATTCTTTCTTAGGTCAAATGTTTTTTGTATAGGAACTTCACTTGACTTTTGAGGTTGTCCTCTCTGTGGTAAAAGGTTTACAGTAGTAGGTGTGTTGGGTAAGGTAGCTGATGTGTCCAGTGATGCTGATTCAGCAACATCCATTGGCTGTGATGGTTGCTCTGGCTCTGGTTGGGCATCCACAGTCGGTAAGGGATCATCCACAGGTAAGTTAACTATTTCCAGTTCTATTTCTGGCTGAGAGTGTGTTTTGTCAGACTTCTCTGGTTGAGAAATACCTGTTGAGACAGCTCGGCTTTTTAAATGATCCACATGTCTTCTCCACAACTGTCCATCTGTAGTGTCAACCAAATAAGAAAGGGGTCCCAGTTTAGCTATAATGTTTGCTGGTAACCAGTCAGGTCCAGGTCGGAAATTCTTCACAAACACAGCGTCTCCCACTGAGAACTGTCGAGCTCGGGTGTGGTGATCATGATCAGCTTTCTGTTGTAACTGTTTCTCAATCACACGAGCTTCTGTGTCAGGTTGAAGAAGATCCAATCGTGTTCTAACTTCACGTTTCAGGAATAATGAGTTTGGAGTTACTCCAGTGGTTGAATGTGGTGTACTACGATACATCAAGAGAAAATCACAAAGTCGGTGTGACAAACTCATTCCATTGTTCTGACTTGCTTTCAGGGATTGTTTTAGCGATTGTACAAATCGTTCAGCTAACCCATTTGTGGCTGGATGGTATGGGGCACTTCGGATATGTTTCACCCCACATGATCTCATAAAAATAGCAAATTCTTCTGAAGTGAACTGTGGTCCATTATCAGTTACCACTTGTTCGGGGAAGCCATATCTGCAAAACATAGAACGAAGACAGTCAATGGTTTTACATACAGTTGTGTTCTGCATCATAAAAACCTCTGGCCATTTAGAAAAGGCATCAACAGCCACCATAAACATTGCTCCTTGAAGTGGTCCAAGGTAATCCACATGAACTCTCTGTAATACTTTAGTTGGCCATGACCACGGTTGTAGTGGTGCCGAAGGTGGCTTATACTTCACTGCTTGGCAGTTAGGACAACTTCTGGCTAGCTCTTCGATACGCTTGTCTAGCCCTGGCCACCAAAAATAACCTCTGGCTATGCTCTTCATTTTGCAGGCACCAGGATGGTTTTGATGGAGTTCACTCAGCAACTTCTCCTTCCACTTATTAGGGATCACGACTCTCGTCCCCCACAAAACACAACCACCTTCCACTGTGAGCTCATCCTTCTTGGTGAGGAAGACACTCAACTCCTTCACAGGTTTGGAGGGCCAACCCTTGGTGATGTACCTGTAGACAACACTCAGAACTCTGTCAGTACGGGTTGATTGGGCTAATTGTTTAGCAGTTACAGGAAGACTACTAATTTGGTGTTTATTAAAATGGGCAGACTCAGAGTTGTACCCGATATTATTGACACAATGTATAGGTAGCCTGGATAAACAATCAGCATTAGAATGCTCTCGAGTACATCTGAATTCAATCTCATATGTGTATGCTAACAATCTAATGGCCCATCGTTGTAACCTAGCAGCTGTAACAGGCGGAATTCCCTTTTTCTCACCCAGTATGGTAGTTAAGGGTTTGTGATCAGTCACTAGTGTGAATTTCCTCCCATATAAGTAAGTATGGAACTTACTGACTCCAAATATCAATGAGAGAGCTTCCCGTTCAATTTGGGAGTAATTCTGTTCACTTGGCAGTAGGGTCCTTGAAGCGAAGGCAATTGGTCTCTCTGAGCCATTAGGCATGATGTGGGAGATAACAGCTCCTACTCCATAGGCGGAAGCATCTCCAGCTAAACGAATTGGAAGATCAGGATCATAGTGGACAAGCACATTTGGTTTAACAATCTTAGCCTTAGCTGCTTGAAAGGCATCATCACATGACTTAGTCCACTTCCATGGTGTTTCATGTTTTAGTAATGAGTTGAGTGGATGAATAAGTGAGGAAAGGTTAGGTAAAAATCGACCGTAATAGTTCAGAAGGCCAAGAAATGATCTTAGCTCGGTTACATTTTTGGGAACAGGTGCTTCTGTAATGGCTTTAACTTTATCCTCAGTTGCATGTAATCCTTCTGCATCAATGCGATGTCCCAGATACTCTACACTTGTCTTCATAAAGGTACACTTACTCCGTTTCACACGAACATCATGTTCCCTCAGGCATTGCAGAACTTTAGCTAAGTTCTTCAAATGTTCCTCCTCGGTCTTCCCAGTGACCATGATGTCATCCAAATAACAAATCACATTGTCTATTCCTTGAAGGATGACATCCATTGCTTTCTGGAATATGGCAGGTGCTGATGCTACTCCGAAAGGTAACCTTGTATACTGATATAACCCTCGGTGGGTATTTATTGTAAGATATGTTCTGGAACTAGGATCAAGCTGGATCTGATTATAGGCATTCGATAAGTCTAAAGTGGTAAAGTATTTGCCTCCGGCCAATGTAGCAAATAGATCTGTAGGACGTGGTAGTGGATATTGGTCCACATCCAGGACAGGATTCACTGTCACCTTATAGTCTCCACATAATCTCACTCTACCATCCTTCTTGGGGACTACCACAATTGGGGCTGCCCAGTCACTATGGTCAACCTTCTCTAGTACCCCAGACCTCTCTAATCTGTCAAGCTCTTCCTCTACAGTAGATCTCAATGCGAACGGCACAGATCTGGGTCTATAAAACTTTGGTCTGGCTGTAGCATCTACAAGCAATTTAGCCTGAAATGGTTTGATTAAACCCAGTTCATCTGTGAAAACATCCTTGTAGTTGTCTAAAAGTTCGTTGAGTTGAGCGATCTGGTTGCACGATACTGTCTTAATACTGTTCCAATCAAGGCGGAAGGCTCTCATCCAGTCCCGACCAAGTAAGGTTGGTCCAGCACCCTTGGCTATGACCAAGGTCAGCTGCTGTTGCTGTTGCTTCTGGTAACAGACACGAACTGATGCTTCCCCTAGGATATCCATAGACTCTCCAGTGTAGGTCCTCAGTTTAAGCTTGGACTGCTTAACACGATAACTAGGGAACAGACTCTTAAAAACATTTTCCGACATTATGCTAACAGTTGCTCCAGTATCCAGCTCAAAAGTGACTTGTTTTCCTGAGACTTCCATGTCAATCAGAATAGGGGGCTGTGGTAAGGCTCCTTGCACTACATAGGTACCCAGGTCTTCATTAGAAGAAGAATCAGGTGAGCAATTAGATGAACAATCAACACCTAACCATCTGGCTCCAACACAACCAACAGACCTCCCTCTGTTTACATAACGCTTCTTCTGTCTTTTGATAAAGGACTGGCTTGTGGGTGTTAGTGCCTTCTTTGAAGAGGAGCGACACACAGGCGAAATATGTCCCATCTTGCCACAGGTGTGGCAGACTGCATCTCGGAACTTGCAAGTATTATCGCTGTGGCGGCGTCCACAGTGCTTGCACAACTTCCTTTCTGCTTCAGTGTAGTTGAGACCTTCTAGGGACACAGGTTTTACACATCCCTTTAACTCTCGAGCATTCTTCTCTGCAGCTTCTATACTTTGTGCTAACTCTAAGGCTTTTGCAGCCGTCAGTCCGTCTTCAGCGAGGAGTTTCTTCTGTATTGACTCACTATGCACCCCACACACAAAGCGATCTCTAATGGCCTGATCTAGGAACGTGCCAAACTCACAGCGAATGCTGAGCTTCCTCAGATCAGCCTGAAATTCAGCGACAGTTTCATTAACCTTCTGACTCCTACGGTAGAAGCGAAACCGTTCTCCGATCACCAGCGGCTTGGGATCAAAATGCTGCTTGAGAATAGTTATTAGCTCTATAAAACTCTTTTCCTGCGGCTTTACTGGTGCGAGCAGGCTGCGAAGGGTGTCGTAAACTTGTGCTCCAATCACGGTAAGTAACACAGAGACTTTCCTTGCAGCTTCAACTGCATTTGCTTCGAAGTATAGTTCCAATCTCTCAAGGTAAGTAGACATGTTGTTGACACGAGGGTCAAACTCTTGCAATCTACCCAGCACTCTGGGCGCTATCAGTGTCTCCATCCCGTCTCTCGTCGCCATTGTCGTATCTCTGACACAAGTAGTGGTAGGTTCGTAACCGGGAACACTAGATAGCTAACATGGAGCAGTCTCTACTGACTTTTGCATACAATATTAATCTCTAATAATGATCATTTCTATTAACGTGCACAACAGTTAAATAAGACACAGACAGGAAATGACATAAGATGACATAAACTAAAATCACAATACAAGATACTACAGACTATGCTTATTATGTCACATTTAGTCACATGGAGATAATGGAGAACTGTAGTCAGTCAGAGTCAGATGAAGACATTACTATATGATAATATGATTTGTCATGAAGAAAAGTAGCTAAGTCACCTTCCCTTACCAGACCATTGTCTCATTATGTATTTAACACTCATTCATTTTTTTACCAGTCCAGTAACAGCCATGAAGGGTGCTGTTTCATACAAAACATCATACTACACTCAAAGAGCTACACAACTATGTATATGCTTAGTCACACATGTACATCTCACTATAAATGATTGGTACCTCCACTGAATCCTAGAAACATGCAAGTTGCAACTTGTATACTCTCTGCATACTCTTTGCATATTCTTTGTTATGGCACTTTTGTGCAACCTCTTTGCATAGATTTGGACTAGAATGAACTATACTTAGTCAATGTTCACTAGCAGTTCCTAGATCACATGACAGTCACATGCATATTGAGAACTACAAGTTATTGTTATGGTGAGACAAGTAAACCTTACTTCTTATATATCTGCCAAGAAATTACAATATTAACTACCTAAGAAAGCTGGTTCAGGGGGTTAAAGGTTATGTCTATGGGAGGGGAGAGGTTCATAGTATTGACCTTTCATAGAGTGTATTTAACTCTATTGGGGACGCATAATACACATTGTAGCTAGACTGTAGTTAGGTAATGGATACATTCTTAAAAACACAGTTGGGGGATCAACATAAATAAGGTTCATTCTACATGTTTGTTACCATAGCTAATCACAGAGGTGGATACAGGTTTATTTAGGAGAGAAGGTTTTATTTGATGTAACTAAGCAACATAACTAGCTAGCTACTAGTAAAGTCAGTGTGGTTGTGTTTATTTATGATGTGTTGTTTAACCAATGCTTGTAGTCTATGTTTTCACACTCTATTTCAACTCCCTCAAATGAGGACACTTCTGTGTACAGTAAAGCCCCTTTATTCCAACCCCTTGAAATGAGAATACCTGTATACAGTGGAATGAACCCCTCTATTCCAAACACCTCAAATGACACCAGTATACATACAGTGGAACCCCTCTGTTCTAACTCCCTAAATAGAAGTCATCTCTGTTTACAATGAGAACATCTGTATAACTCCTCTATTGATGACATCTCTGTTTACAGCAGTACCCCGAGACCCTTTGTTTACAGTTGGACTCCTCTATTCCAAACCCCTGAAATGACATACCACTATAACCCCTATCAATTGGTATGTGGTGTTACCTGTTGTATGTAGTAGAATGTTTGAGAACTAAGGAACATATTGAGGATGTAATAATGGAGTCCATCCCTCTAATCAGCTAGATAGACCTCACTGGAGGTTGGACCACAGTTAGTGGTAGCTACACAAATTGATCCAAGTTCATTGACCTTCTTCCAAATGTAATATGAACATGCAGATACATGGCTTCCCAGTCAGCCCCACCCATTCAGTTATATGTGCTTACTACACATGATAGGACTGACCTAGCACCCCTGAACCCAATTACTGTAGGACCATGTCTAGTCCTTGTCTAGTTGAGATGCATGTCTGGAATGAGGATGTGTCTATAATCTGCATGATATAAATATACTCTGAACTGTGATTAGGATCCATAGTACTAAGCCTCCAACTTGAAGTCAGTATAAAAATTGCAAATTCCATAGTTTAATGACCTGCATCATTATTAATCATAATTATTATTGTTATATGACACACTCCTATGTGTGCACGTGCAGGTATCTTGTGATAAAAAATAGACTAGACTCTGAACTAGAATTGAGTCTTAAGTTATCATAGTGCTTGATAGGAGACACTGGAACAAGCTATATTATATAACAATGCACCAGTAAATAAACATCATGAATTAACTTACAATAAACAAACTTATCACCTGCTTTGAGGAATATGAACTGTTTTGACAACTATTTAAGCCTCCACAGCTAGCTAGTTTAATCTTGCTAGGCTTCTGTATAATTTCTATATTTACAAGTAATAGAAAAAAATTTTTATCCTAAATAAAAATGGGTATGTATGGTTGCCAGTAAACATTTTCTTGCAGCCAACAAATCCCTACATTAACTGCCAAAGAGCCACAATGGCTTAGCAGCCTATATAAAGCTAATTCAACACAACTTCCTACACCCATGTATTAACACTCTATTTCAATTCCCTGAAATGAGAACACCCCTGTATACAGTGGAACACCTCTGTTTCAACTCCCTAAACAGAGGACACCTTTGTTTACAGTATAACCCCGCTATTCCAACACATACCACTATAACCCCTTGTGGAAGACTGAGGCTGTTCGTGTGGCTCTATATAGAAAGAGACACTTCTTTTCATTGGACAATACATTATGCCTTATAGATGTTTATTTAGAACATTCATTTTCATTGATTGCATATAACAGAGACTCATTCTCATTGGTTAAGTATAATTATTATGCCTGTAGTCATTTTAATAAACAAGTATAAAAGTCATTGTTTATTTGTTTTAGAGTCAGTGTGGTAAAATATTTATTCTTTCTCTTAGGAAACAGCACTCCTTCTGCAAAAGATAATAATAATAATATTATTGTAGAACCTCATACAACAGACGTGGTCCCTCACACTTCTATCAATTGGTATGTGGTGTTACCTATGGTATGTAGTAGAATGTTCCAACCCCTTAAAGTGAGAACTAAGGAATGTATTGAGGATGTAATAACATAGCTGCCAAGGTGATAAAAAGACAAAGCTTGAGAAGCTGATTTGGAACTTTGCTTGTATAGGTTCATTGGTATGTGTGCAGGTTGTCCACTGCATGCTAGCTTAATACTAAATACTGGTTCTAAACTTGGTCAAAAGGAAGTCTTATTTTTTCGAACCATGAAGACATGCCCTTCTTCTGTGGTATATGGTGGCAAGCCAGACAGAATACTGCTTATATATGTACCATCTAATATATTATAGCTATTCATTGTAACAATAAAACCTTGTCATGCAGTAGCTATTGTAGTCATAGCTAGTTAATAGGATTGGATAGCCAGGAGGAAGCAATAATATGCTTGAGAACAAGACCATTAGGCTTGAGAGCTTGAGATTGAGGTCAAATGCTTGAGAATCAAGCCCATAGCTTGAGACTTGGTAGGTGTAATAATGGAGTCCATCCCTCTAATCAGCTAGATAGACCTCACAGGAGGTTGGACCATGATAGCTGCACAAATTGATCCAAGTTCATTGACCTTCTTCCAGGTGTAATATAAACATGCAGATACATGACTTCCCAGTCAGCCCCACCCATTCATTTATATGTGCTTGCTACCATACAGATATATGTATGGTACAGGGTTTTCAGCATACTGAGTACAAAATAGTGTTTGTGAACTTAAAGACCCTGTACCAGCAAAAATAACTAAGCCACCAATGAGATGGCGTTGTTTCTTCAACCCTTACCAGTCCATTACTATTGTATTCTAAAAGAGACTGAGAGCAGAAAAATATGATAGTACTTCTACTGTATATTCCAGATAAAGGTGTTAGATGAAGGTGGGTGTGGTTGTGCCTACTTAGAGTTAGTGGTATTGGTCTAACCAAGGTTTGTGGTCAGAAGGTGTAACTGTTAATCTGAAGTAGAGAGTGTCATCCTTGAGGTACTGTGTGTTGTTGAATGGGTCATGACTGAGCTTAGAGTGGGGAATAAACTTATGATAACCCCAATCGGATCCAACAATTAATTTGTGTGTACTTGTTATATTTGTAGTCCTAGTGTGATGGTTTTTATCTTCTAGTTGATTCAGCAGTTCAATACAGTAAGTTCCTGTGAATGGCCACTTCAGAGTGTCGTCGTGTTTTTCTTTTAATATTGATACATAGGCTGATACATGAGTTTGCTTAGCATGACCAAGACCATTGGCATAGACATGAAGACACATTTGGTATCCCCGAGGACTGGTATAAAAGGATGATGATATAGTTGGTTCATTATTATCTTTTTTCTTTAGGTATTCAGTTAGTTTGAATACTATCTGTGGTTTTCTTGCATCTAATTTTTTTTGTAACTTGACCACAGTACCTAGTGCTTGATGAAAATGGATTTTATCATCTTCTTCATGTGCGGGCATAACTTTTCTCGTTAATTTCACATCACATCCGATGTTCTTGTACTTGCATGGTATAATAGTGTAGTCACAGACATCAAGATGGCGTTTCATTTTTCCACGTTCAATAGTTTTAGTGCATTCAGTATTAGTGCAGGGAATTTTTTTCTTTTCGCATACTCTGTCATGATTCTGTGTTATATTAGCATGCGTTCCCTTCTCTCCACAATACTCACATTTGTAATCTCGATTTGGACATTCATTATTTACATGGTGGTCTAAATCTTTTCTCATGTGTAATGTGATTTTGTACATTTCTTTGCACTGATTAGGACAGGGAACTGGAGTGAACTTGCACAGAGCGACATGTTCATCTAGTGTACCAACAGTTACTTCCCATTTACAACCTCTCTCAACATTATCACATTTCACAGGGAGAGCTCTAATGGCTTTCTTACCTACAGATATGTAATAGAGACACACAGAGTAAGGAGAAGGAATGAGACAGTGTAGCTACTGGTTAGAGTACTTACTCCTGGCGTCTTCAAAGTACTGTGGTTTTTTCATCCTGCAGTTAGGACAAGGATTACCTTCTCCATACTTGTCTATACATTCCTTACAGAATAGCCTGCCACACTTCCCATGTTGCCGTGGATCCTTAGCCACTGACATACAGATCAGACATTTGAGATCATCTGGTTCAGTTATGAACTTGTAGTCATAATGCTTAGTTGAGTTAGAAGCCATTATAAAGTCTGCTTTAAATGTGAGAGAAAGAGTGAGGCATTTAATTGGCTAGTATAATCACATGATAAGTTGCTACCTGACCATAAAATTTCCCTCCACACGTCCCACTAACCACTCATTACAGATATCATCACTATAATAATTAATGGTTACATTAATCATTAGATACTCACCTCAAGTGGTGGGTGTATGTGCAAACTGACATTTATTCTCCATGGTGCATACTCTTTCTTTGGATGATAATTATGTTGAGTTGATGTGGACATGAGAACTTTCACTTAGTCTGTCCATCAATTATGATCCACTCTAGCTTAAGTTATTTCTCTCCACTTGGCCCACCACTCAAAGAGAACCAGCTTTCCCTAGTACATTGATCACATGACTATCACATGATGCATATTGAGAACTGCTTACTATGAGTAGTACTGTATTCAGGATGAGATCTAGGATCAGTATATTAAACCTCAGTCATAAATCTCACTAAAATGAACCTTATGACAACAATAGATGGTATAGGAACAACAAAAACAAAACATGTAATTGTAGCTAATAATAGAACCCAATATTGTTAATAAAATTAAGGTTACTCTGACTTCTACAATAATGTAAACACAACAACAAAACAGCAACAACATGTGTCTATTAATAGCACTTAGTCTATTGGATCAGATGCCCATGTACTGACACTATGAAAAACAAAGTATCAATATTGCAACCCCTTGTGTGTTCCATCCACTCCAACTTTTGAATGTGAGATAAACTTAGGACAGCTGTATTCCTCCTGTGTTATTCTCTCTCTCTACCACATGACAGTTGTCCTTGTTGTTTGCCGGGAAATTACAAGATTTCTTTTGGTGATTATGATTACCCAGCTGGTTCAGGCGTTCAAAAGTCACCATTCCTACAAGAGGCCATGGGAGGTTGTTGTCATACTTAACCTTCATGAGATATACTTACCCTTCATGAGATGTGCATAGAGATATAAGCTCCTTATTAGCTTCAACTATAATGCAGATCTTGTATCCTTTAGTGTAAAATGGTGGACTTGGAAACTCCCTGCCATTATATTCAAAGTCGGAGAAATTAGTCATCTTGATTGTGGTTTGTCCATTTTTCATTAAATGTGCTCTTTCTGCTGTGATTTTCATCTCTCTTTTCATTTTTAGCTCCAGTTTCTACGTATGTGCCTGCTTTCAACTCGATATTCTTTCTGAGAGCTGTGATGGTTTCTGAGGTAGCTAATTTTCACATGAAGTGGTAGCTATTATTATCTGTGGCATTTTCCCCTAAATTCTTTCTTTGAACTTTAGCAAAACAGCCAATGTCAGAATGTGGGCAAACTGCTGTTGCATAGAGTCAATGTGTCCCTTCAGACAATGACGGTATTGCAAGAAAGAATTGGGGCTTTTGTGCATGTCTCCAGATGTGTTGTTACAAGTATATCTGAGCTTCTTTGTTATGTGGCCGATTGACACACTCTATGTCCAGGTGTCTTTGAATATACTTTCAGAGAACCTTGACATATTGTCCATTTTCCATGCACTTTCAAGGACAGAGGAGGGGCTCAAAGGGACAGGTTGAACGATGATCATTGAGATTCCTCAGTTCTCCTGTCCATTTGCATGTATTGGAATCTTCTAATTACATCTGACCATGAGGTCCCGCACATCCTTCTCACCTGAGATGTAATGTACAGCATACATGTGACTCTAACCCTTGAACTAAAGATATTCATGAATTATGTATATCCCAAATGAGTTCTGCTTAGTGTATGATGAAATATCTACACACGAAAGTGTCCTTTGAATGCATAGATTCAAAAATGAGGACATTCCTGTGCTATAGACACCTAGATACACTTAACTGCTTAAAAAGGAGGCCTGTCACGTCATATTTAACTTGCCATATTTTTTTGTCTGTGGGTGTAACTAAATACATGGCCACACTTAGTCCTCCATTGGCACATGAAGTAATCTGTGTGTGTTGCCACATGTGTTAGCTACCACCATAATATCTAATGAACCCTAAAGTCTAATGAGGAGTTCCACTATAATATTATACAGAGGTGAGATTGGACCACAATTACTGGTAGCTACACAAATTAACCCAAGACCTTCTTCCAGGTGTAATGTGAACATGCAGATACATGACTTCCTATTCAGCCCCACCCATTCAGTTATAATAATGCTTGCTACACATGATAGGACTGATCTTAGTACCCCTGAACCCAATTACTGTAGGACCATGTCTAGTCCTTGTCTAGTTGAGATGCATGTCTGGAATGAGGATGTGATGGGTTGTGTCTGTGATTCAACCATATCTGGTTATAATCCGTGTGGTTTAAATATACTTTGAACTATCTAGGTAGCTATTTGGATCCACAGTAGACCTTTAGCATGGTGATATGTATAGTACAAGGTTTTCAGCCTAAATTACAAAAATAATAGTATGTTGTTTGTGAACTCGAAGACCTTGTAGCTTACCAGTCAAGTCTACAGTTTTACTTTTGATTCACCCAGATGATATTGTTTTATTGACCCCTTACCAGTTCGAGTATAGACCATACTATTGTAGTGCACAGTTAACTTATTCTAAATGTGACTGACAGCACAAAAATATGATAGTACTTCTACTGTATATTCATGATAAAGATGTTAGATGAAGGTGGGTGTGGTTGTGTTTACTTAGAGTTAGTGGTATTGGTCTAACCAAGGTTTGTGGTCAGACGGTATAACTGTTAATCTGAAGTAGAGAGTGTCATCCTTGAGGTACTGTGTGTTGTTGGATGGATCATGACTGAGCATAGAGTGGGGAATGAACTCAGAATAACCCCAATCAGATACAACACTTAATTGGTGTGTACTTGTTATATTTAAAGACATAATGTGATGGTTTTTATCTTCTAGTTGATTCAGCAATTCAAAAATGTAAGTTCCTGTGAATGGCCACTTCAGAGTGTTGTCATGTTCACCTTCAAATATTTTTACGAAGACTGATACATGAGTTTGCTTAGCATCACCATCACCATTAGCATATACTTGAAGACACATGTGGTATCCCTGAGGACTGGTGTAAAAGTATGGTGACTTAGTCCTTTCATTGTTAGCCTTTTTCTTTTGGTATTCAGTTAGTTTGAATACTATCTGTGGTTTTCTTGCATATAATTTATTTTGTAACCTGACCACATTACCTAGTGCTAGATGGAGATGAACCTTATCATCTTCTTCATGTGCTGGCATATCTTTTCTCTTTAATTCCATATCACATCCAATGTACTTGTACTTGCATGGTATGATGGTGTAGTCACAGTCATCAAGATGGCGTTTCATCTTCCCACGTTCAATATTTTTAGTGCATTCAGTATTAGTGCAAGGAATTTTTTTCTTCTCACATACTCCGTCATGAATCTGTGTTATATTAGCATATGTTCCCTTCTTTCCACAATACTTACATTTGTGATCTCGATTTGGACATTCATTATGTACATGGTGGTCGAGATGTTTTCTCATGAGAAACATAATTTTGTCCTTTTCTTTGCACTTATTGGGGCAGGGAACTTGAGTGAACTTGCACACAGCCACGTGTTCATCTAGTGTACCAATAGTTCCCTTCCATTCACACCCTCTCTCAATATTATCACATTTCACAGGGAGAGCTCTGATATCTCTCTTACCTACAGATATACAGACTCACAGAGTAAGGAGAAGGAATGAGACAGTGTAGCTACTGGCTAGAGGTACTGTTATAGAATACTTACTCCTTGTGTCTTCAAAGTACAGTGGTTGTTCCATCCTGCAGTTAGGACAAGGCTTTCTTTTTCCATTCTTGTCTATACACTCCTTACATAATAGTATGCCACACTTCCCATGTTGCCATGGATCCTTAGCCACTGATAAACAGATCAGACATTTGAGATCATCATCTGGTTCAGTTATGAATTTGTAGTCATAGTCTTTAGTGGAGTTAGAAGCCATTATAAACTTTGGTTTAAATGTGAGATAAAGGGTGGGGCATATATTGGCCACATGATCAGTGCTACCTGACCTCCACACATTCCACTAACCACTCACTATAGATACTATCACTATATAATAATAGCTGTATAATATGTCACACTATTACAGTGAAACCTGTCTAATCTGACCACCCTTGGGCCATTTTAAACTTAATAGAGAGGTGGTCTTTGGATGCAGTACATGTCTATAATAACTACTAACCAAATCAGTCACATTATGGAGGTTTCATTTTTTTGAACCTGTTGTATGGAGGGGGGTGGGGAAGGTAGGTGGGGTTAATTATAGCCATCTTTCTCTTCCAAGTAGATCACAAAATTTCCCATTAACAAAGAAAGATCCAGAACAGAACTCAAAAATTTATCCAATGGCAAAAAAGTAACTTTACTAGCTATCTCTTTTCAAACATTAATTTTTAGTTTGTTTTTCATCAACTAATGACTTTAACCTTGCATACCAAGCAGAGATAACCCTTTGTTTATCTTCAGATGCTCTTCCTTCACCTTTACTAACCAGAAACAATCCCTACATGGCTACATTGAAAGACTTGATATAATAATATACTAATAAATTCTTCTATATACTCAGACAACCCCCTACACTCAGTAGCTAATATCACACTTTCTGAGTAAAGACTCCAGAGTAGTGCCACACACCAACAAGCAAAAGTTTATTGTCTAGCTACATAGTAGCTAGGTTCCTCGATTTTATGATAACTGGGGCCATCGTTTATAGTGCCCACAGTCAGCATTAGGCAGGTGGTCACTGTGGCCAGGTATCTTTTCATTATAATTAGCTAGTGGCTCTCGGCCAGGCCAGCAGGCAGTGGCCATTGGAAAGGGGTGACCATTGGAAAGGGGTGACCATTGGCCATTAAGGCAGGTTTCACTGTACTATCCCAGATTATCCTCAAGTGGTAGGTGTGGTTTATAGTGTGTACTATATGCACACTGACACAATTGTTCTCCATGATGTATATACTCTTTCATTAGACACTTTCATGATATGTTGAGTTGATTTATTATGTTGAGTTGATTTGGACATAGACTTTCACTTAATCTGTTTATCTGGATTTAGCTTAAGTATTTTCTCTCTACTTGGCCCACCACTCAGAGAGAACCAGCTTTCCTTAGCACTGGAATAGGAATCATGGGGACCAGGGGGGCCAGAGACCCCCCTCCCCCAATATTTTTGTTGGGGGGGGATGATATGGCCCCTAGTAATTGAGTTACTGCTCTAAAAATAGATGGACATTTGGTTCCAAGTAAATCAATGTAGGCATCCCCACTTCAACATTTTATCAAAAAACCCATCTTGATACACCCCTATACCATTATCCCACCACCTCCATGTTCGGCACTTTTCGCTAAACTCTTCACCAGTCATTCTTCTATGCAATGTGAACCTTGATTAATCATTAAAAATAACACTTTTGCCAATCTTCAGATGTCCAATATCAGTGCATCTTTGCAAAATTTAGCCAAGCTTGTCTGTGTGCAGGAGACAAGCAAGGCTTCTTCCTAGGCAGCCTCCTCTAGAATTAAATAATGTGATTTCATACTCTTTTCTTACTTCAATCTTTATCTCAGGAGCTATTTTGTATTAATTGCTTTTCCTCACAATCAGTCCATTTTGTTTTTCTTTTCCTTTCAGGATCTACCACTACCCTAGCAACTTGTTCTTTTTAAGAACTTTAAACACACCCTTTTGGCTACAACCAAGTCTAGCAGTAATCTGTCTCTGATTAGCTATAGCTAACCTTCTTCAGACATTTTTTTCCTATACCTACCTGCCATAGGGAAAACAGTAAAAGGATACCTTTATGTGACTATTAAATACAGGTACTAATTTTAGCAAATTTTTCTTTGTTAAATTTAAATTGTTGAAGATGTTGGTGGTAAGGCCCTTACATGTCCAGTGACTGGTGGGTATGTACAGTTATTTTTCAACACTATTAACAGGGAAGTTATTTTGAATGGGGTGGAAGGCATTCAAGGAGTTGTTTATTGTTCTACACTACTTCCACCTAAAGAATGATATCAAGCCATATTTCAAGATCAATAATATTTTGCTGCTGTTATTATGTACATGTAATAGTGAGGAGACAATGAGCCAAAATTAGTACCCTTATATTGATAGTCACACTAAGGTATTTCATCATCTACAATACATATGCATGCAGTACCCATGAAAAAATTACACCATTTTTGTTACTGAGCTAGAAGTGCACCATTTCGTTACAACCAAATATCACACACCTAGTAACCATTTAACTATCCCCAATTAGAGGTATCAATTTTTGCACCTAATGTTTAAGCCTTTTTAACAAAAATAATGGATAATATGAATAGTTTATTCCTTGGTGATACAACTTAGATGTGGCTCTTTGGGCACTTCATTTTGATACATTATATATATTCATTTTTTTAAAACACTGATTACTTTCAAATTAACCTCAGAATTGATCTCAGGGCTTCATTTTTTCCTAGTGTTTCTGTGTTTCTGTGGGAGGAGGGGAGGTAGCTATGCCCTAATTGAGCAAATGCCTGGGCACTTGCTGAACTATGGTGCTTCTGGCCTTGGCCTGGTTCCCCAATGTTTAACTAGTTCCTACTCCACTGCCTACTACATAGATCACATGACTATCATGTGATGCATATTGAGAACTGCTTAGAGGGGGGTGGGAGTTGGTGAGTAGTAGTATACTTTTTTAGGTAGCTAGCCAGTTAAAATAATATTTTGACAATTATTCAAAATTAATGCCAAAACTTTCATCAACTGATATAAATAAAAATAGAGGCAATTTCTTTTAGGTCAAGTCTATGGAACTCCTAGGGAGGTCTTTCTCCTCATTATGACTGCTTTTGGACATGTAACTCAGTGAGGTAGTGTTGCCATTATACGTAGCTAGCTATAATATAGTTATTTGATCAGCAAATGCTGTGCATGTGGCACATTCTGATCTTTTCGTTATATGACTTCACAGTTGTAATAGCTACTAGGCATGGATCATGGCAATTTTTAGGAGGGGCAATGCCCCCCTATTCCTCTGTCTATGATTTGCATGTATCGGAAATCTTCTAAGCAGCTGTTACTACATCTGACCATGAGGTGCCGTACATCCTTCTCACCTGAGATATAACATACAGCATACATGTGATAATAAAATGAGTAAGAATGTATAGCTAATGGAATAGTATCCATCACATGAAAATGTCCTTTGAATGCATAGATTCCCATCTATAACTCAAACAAGGTGACAATAGATGGTACAGGAGGTTATATCACTCTGTGTGTTGCCATGTGTATTACCACCATATCTAATGAACCCATAGTAGGTCAATTCAGACTTGTTGCGTGGCTACCATATTATTATGTACTAGCGAGTACCCGCCACACAGTGGCAATTGGTTTATATAAAAAATTATTATAATGTAGCTAATAATCCCAAAGAACAAATTAATTTAAATGGAGCAAAGGAGAAGGTACTGTTGTACTGCCAGATGTTGTCCTGGAAGTTGTTAGACTCTGCAGTAGCTATTGCTGTCAGTGAAACGGTCCTTCAGTGGTGAAGGGTAGACACCAAGTTGATGGCAGGCTGACCTTCCCATTGTGACAGCAATTGAGGGGTTGACTGGGGGGGGGGGGGGTCTCAATGCCTTGCAATATTGAGAAACCCTTGTCATAGGGCCCAGGTAGACTCTGCTACTTGTAGTAGCTGCTCCCTCTTCTCCTCACATTTTCTCTCCCCCTATTCCTCTCTTCTTCTCCTATGTATTCTCTCCTCCTCACCCTTTCTCTTCCCTCTTCTTTTTCCATTTGTTCTCTCCTCCTCAACCTTTCTCTTTCCCTTTCCCTCTCTTCCTCTCCCATTTGTTCTCTCCTCCTCCTCAACCTTTCTCTTTCCCTTTCCCTCTCTTCCTCTTCCATTTGTTCTCTCCTCCTCCTCAACCTTTCTCTTCCCCTTTCCCTCTCTTCTTCTCCCATTTGTTCTCTCCTCCTAAACCTTTCTTTCTTCTTTTTCTAGCAAATACCCACCACACATTAGCACTTGGTGTATAATGTAGCTAATTATTTCCATGTACAAAAGGACCAATAAATTTCAATGGCATTCCCAGTTAGCATCAGAGCATTTTCTGACCACAGGCTACAGGACATGGACCCTGGAATGCATGGTAGCCCAACCCTCAGGAATAGTGGACATGTCCACTTTCCTTCATTGGGCTCCCACCATTTAGCTAGTGTAATCTTGCATACTGAGTATCAATGGTGGGAAAACACTCAGTATTAGTGGCTGACCCACCAGTGCAGCAATCATAGGCTGACCCACCGGTGCAGCATCACAGATCTCTCAGAGTGTAAGCTATAATACTTCACCAAAGACAAACATTTGGTGTCAATGTTCTTCCACTGGGACCCCTCTTGCCTTGCTGGTGGGTATCAACTACCTTCACCTTTACTGCTGCCATCTATCTTGCTCTTGAGAGTGCCACATAAAACTGGCCATGAGAATTAGAAAAAATTAATAGCAATTTTTATTGTTATTGTATAATACTTCACCTAGCAACACACTGAGCATGCTCAGTGCTATTCATTAGCTTGTGAATTATTCATGAATACGTACGTCGGTCGTCGTCGTCGTACAATTAAAGCGTATTATAATTAATTATAGAGCTAGTTAGAGGTTATGCAATGACGTTGCATCAAGCCGTGGTTACGCGCTGCGCGGTTGCTACGTGGCCATTTTTGGGTGGCAAGTGTTCAGTAGCTGGGTGGCATATCATGTTTCTTCGTTAACATGTCAACACGAATATTTTTAGAGTATTATCAGGAGCTGGAGAGAAGTGCCAAGGATAGATACCTTGAAAAGCTGGGGGGAAATGTGGATGATCCCTATAGTACATATACATGTATATCATTGTATCCATCACAGTGGTAACCAGTTGTCAAGCAGTTCATATTTTTAGTAAAAGTTAAATAGCTCTAACTCTCCGATTTTTCTAGCACTCATAGTGCTGACCTTTACACATCCCAAAACCTAAGACGTCATACATTTGGGTCTGGTACAGGTATTCTTAAGGCTTTACTAACCAATGTCCCCCAGATTGAATGCCCAGATTTTCTAATAAATGCAAGAAGTTCATACACAAAAGATTAGCTAAAGGCTTTTGGAAGAATATAAATATCTTGTGGCTGGTTGGGTGAGTGATGTGCATATTGTAACAGTGGACAATACTAAGTAGTGAGTGTCAGCATTCACAGGCTATGTGCTCTTAAACCTTGGAGCTGAAGTGTGGAACCATTCTCTGTGCACATTGTTCATGTAAGGAGAAGCCTGTTCCATATCTCTGCTTGGTAATTGCTGCTGAGGCATACACAAGTCTAATCAAAAGATACAGCTTGTAGTTCCCATCCTTGTGAGTGGCTCTTTCCTAACTTTAAGAATGCCCCCATTTGTAACATTGCACCCACCACAAAGAGGAAGAGAATGTTTGATGAAGGAAAAGAGAATGAATCTTTGTTTTACAATATCTAATGTTGCGCTTCCTGCTTCAAAAGATGAATTAGTTATAATGTGCTTTCTAAGACAGAGAAGCCTAGTATTTTATTTATTATTCCTGGCTACAGTAAAGATTAGCTATTATTAATAATTGCAATTTATTAATAGCTAGTCCAGGGATAGTTGCTTCTCTTTCAGCTTACAAAGTGGGCAGAACAAATCCCTCTGTGCTCAGTTGGTTGTCAGCCATTCCGATCAGCAGCTATCCATTACCTGCGAAGTTCAAGGTCAACTGGGAATCTGTAGAAACTGACTTTACTCACTTTAGTGATGCAACCTACTGCACTACAGCTCTTCACCACTATACCTTCTGCCACCCAAAATGGTGAGCGCCCCGCATTGACGTCATAAGTTGTCATTAAGTACGTCATTTGCATAACCTCTATTATATAGATGGTACATTGTTTTTAGCATACTGAGTACAAAGTATGTTTGTGAACTTGATGATCTTGTACCAATCAACTCTATAGTTAGAATTATACTGAACCACACAATAAAATGGTATTTTTTATAACCCCTTACCAGATAGAGTATAGTCCATACTATTTCTAAATGTGACTGACCAAACAAAAATATGACTACTGTTAGATGAAGGTGGGTGTGGTTGTGTTTACTTTGAGTTAGCAGTATTGGTCTAACCAAGGTTTGTGGTCAGATGGTATAACTGTTACTCTGAAGTAGAGAGTGTCGTCCTTGAGGTACTGTGTGTTGTTGGATGGGTTGTGACTGAGCTCATAGTGAGGAATATACTGAAGATAACCCCAAGTAGATCCAACACTTAATCTGTGTGTACTTGTTATATTTAAAGACATAAGGTAATGGTTTTTATCTTCCAGTTGATTCAGCAATTCAATAAAGTAAGTTCCTGTGAATGGCCACTTCAGAGTGTTGTCATGTTCTCCTTCTAATATTTTTACAAAGACTGAAACATGTCCATTACCATTACCATTAGCATATGCTAGAAGACATGTGTGGTATCCCTGAGGATTGGTGTAAAAGTATGGTGACTCAGTCCTTTCATTGTTATCCTTTTTCTTTTGATATTCAGTTAGTTTGAATACTATCTGTGGTTTTCTTGTATCTACTTTATCTTGTAACTTGACCACAGTACCTAGTGCTAGATGGAGGTGGGCCTTATCATCATCTTCTTCTTCATGTGCTGGCAGATCTTTTCTCTTTAATTCCACGTCACATCCAATGTTCTTGTATTTGCATGGTATAATGGTGTAGTCACAGTCATCAAGATGGCATTTCATCTTCCCACGTTCAATAGTTTCAGTGCATTCAGTATTAGTGCAGGGAATTATTTTCTTCTCGCATACTCTGTCATGAACCTGTGTTATATTAGCATATGTGTCCTTCTCTCCACAATGCTCACATTCGTGATCTCTATTTGGACATTCATTATGTACATGGTGGTCTAAATCTTTTCTCATGCATAACGTGATTTTGTCCTTTTCTTTGCACTGATTAGGGCAGGGAACTGGAGTGAACTTGCACACAGCCACATGTTCAGCTAGTGTACCAACAATTCTCTTCAATTCACACCCTCTCTCAACATTATCACATTTCACAAGGAGAGCTCTGATAGCTCTCTTACCTACAGATATACAGACACACAGAGTAAAGAGAAGGAATGGGACGGTGTAGCTACTGAAATACTTACTCCTGGTGTCTTCAAAGTATCGAGGTTTTTTCTTTCTGCAGTTAGGACAAGGAATACCTTCTCCATACTTGTTTATACACTCCTTACAGAATAGCCTGCCACACTTCCTATGTTTCCATGGGTCCTTAGCTACTGACATACAGATCATACATTTGAGATCATCATCTGGTTCAGTTATAAACTTGTAGTCATAATCTTTAGTTGAGTTAGAAGCCATTATAAACTCTAGTTTAAATGTGAGAGAAAGGGCGAGGCATAGCTAGTATAATCACATGATCAGTGCTACCTGACCATAAAATTCCACTCCACACATTACAATAACCACCCAAGATACTCACTTCAAGTGGTGGGTGTTGTTTATGGTGTGTAGTGCAAACTAACACTCTATGTTTGCACACTTTCTTGTAATTATGTATGTTGAGTTTATTCTTTCACTTAGTCTGTTCATCACGATCCACTCTAGCTTCTCCACTTGGCCCACCACTCAGAGAGAACCAGCTTTCCCTAGCACATTGATCACATGACTATCACATGATGCATATTGAGAACTGCTTACTATGAGTAGATTACATTCAGGATGAGATACTGGAGTCAGTATCATAGTATATTGAACCTTAGTCACTGTATAAGAGCAGTATGACAATAGATGGTACAGGAACAACAAAACATGTAAACAATAATAACAGAAGTAATTGTAGCTAATAATAGAACTCAAGTTAATAAATATTGGGTCAGGTGACTCTGACTGCTACAATTATGTAAACACGACTACAACAGCAACAATACATGTCTATTAATAGCACTTGAGCTAGTCGTGGTCTATTAGATCAGGTATATACCTGTACAGACACTCAAGTATCATCTTTCAAATTTGCATGTCCTTTGATCCCATTCACTCCATGTGAGATAAACTTAGGACAGCCGTGCTATCTCTCGCTCTACCACATAATGGTTATCCTAGCCAGCTGCCAGGAAATTACAAGATTGTGTGTGTATGCTTCAAAATGGTATAAATTCTTCGCAACAAAAAGCCAAATTATGTGCAACTCATGTAATGATAAGATTGAAAGTTAGCTTAGGGATGAGATTCAAACAACAAAGCTTCCTGGCAGAAGTGTTAAAATTCCATCAACAAAGCTCCAACAATGGGCTACAAGCTCCTTCTTTTCCTCAAACATCTTGCTAGTTAATGTTTGACTAAAAGAAATAAAATCTAAGCATTAGCTAAGACTTGTTAAGCTTAGCCACAAGTTTTAGCTAAACCTCTATCTTAGCTTGTAGCTAGTTAGATTCCACTTTTAACTACTTGCTAGCTACTTCTTTTTCCTAAAATTTAGCCAAACAAGCTTTGAACTATGTCTGAGCTTTAACTTCTAAGCTCTAGCTGGTGTTTGCCAAGGCTAGCTAATGCTTCAGTTTTAACTAAGCTTGTAGCTACATACGTAGCTAGTGGCTTGTATTTTTTTAGCTAGTTATTTAGCTAAGACTACAATATTGTAAGATTGTGGGACACCTGGCGGTGCTGGGGATTGTAAGCTAGCTACCTGAGCTATCTATTATCAAATCCGGAGAGAGTCAGAGGGATTTATAACCTATCAAGCTACATACAGCTAGCTCTTCGCCGGTCCACCCCCATCAGCGAAGCTCTACAGTATTATGTAAGCAATCTCTCTGGCCTCTGCAGGAACCTGGGAATAACAGTGAGCTTCATAGCAAATTGAAGGCCACTGAGGACAACAGGAGACTTGAGAGAGGATTGCCAGTCTAAGATCAAGTTCAAAGTGTATTTCATGATAGCTGTACATTAAGATGGTGCTATATTGCAGTGTGTGCATTTGTGTGCATTATTAATATTAGTAGCTGATATAATCATAATAATTACTTCATACTGACTTATTTATTCTAACTATAATAATAATTATTATCATTATTATAGACACTTCTCATTTTATAATTATTTATTATTCCTATAATTAGATATAACTCAAAGCTGGTTACTGTTAAAGATTTTGTGTAGCTATACAAGTGCATTGATGTGTATATAGCATGTCTATTGCTGCTCAATCACCTGAGTACTCCAGAGCCACAGCCATCTGTGCAGATACCATACCTCCCAACTGTACCGATTTCGGTGGGACAGTCCCAAAATTTTTGTTATGTCCTGCTATCCCGATTTAGTTCACTTCAGTCCCGCTTTCTCTCCAGGACCCGGCAGTCAATCACTGGCTAAAGCTAGCTGCAGGCAGTGCAGCCAACGGTTATTAAGGGTCATTAATATTATAATTATATTACAGTAGACCCTCACTTATACGGACTCCTTGGGACCAGCACTAGTCCGTATATGTGAAATGTCCGTATAATGTGAAACCATTTATTTTTGTAATGTTATACATGTGACATAGGAAGGAAAAAAATGACTCTAGTTTAGTCTGCTTTAACTGGGCACATCTCTAGCTAAGTCCTTAAACCAGTGTTAGCAGCTTTGCATTAACATAAGGTGGGGGGTGCCCACAACAGGTAGTTAACGGTTAATGATATTCATAACCTGTTGTATCAACCCAATACTAGTATTCACAGTGTAAGAGCTAGCTGAGGTAGGCCGGATAATCCGAGGAGCCGGATAAGTGAGGGCCGATATGCGAGGGTCTATTGTATATTCACTTAAGCCACACCAGTTTTGATCAATGATTTTACAAGCTACCACTGCGCAATGGATGGTTATCCTGAGTCTAAAAGACCCAGGGATTGTAGCTATCAGACAGAGTGGAAATCTTCTGGGGCCAGTGCTAGTAGAAGAGGGGAAAATTTCACTCACTGTGATTTTGAACTGAAAGGGTTTTTAGTATTGTATGAAAAATTGTAACTAGCTATCAATCTCAACTGGAACAACATACACTCTGTGCTCTTGTTGCTTGTAAACTTAACAATGACAGTAAGTGTTTTGAACTAGCAACACCAACTGCACTCTTAGGACTGCAACAATGGAGTATAACAGCTAACTGTTCAAAAGTCAATAACAGCTATAATAATGATAGCTCATGCATTAAATTAAGAGGTCAGAAGTAGCCAATCATGGAGACCAACCATGCACAGCCACCTACAAAATAAAAAAGAAAGATTGGAATGGAATGATAAAAGGCATGCTTTCGACATCTCATCTTACCTTTACAACTTCGATGAACTGTCCCTATTTTTTGCTCAAAATCCCACATTTTCCTCAATTTTGTCCCTCTATATTATCTTGAATGGTTGGGATGTATGAGATACACGACTGCTGTTCTACAATCTACTGTGTAGTGCTCTATTAATAGAAGTAGTGATTAAGTGAACTTCAAAGCATTTAAGCTCCACCCTAAACCCATCCACTATTCTGCTATAGTAGTAAGGTGGCTTTAGCCACACCTATAAAACACATAGAACTCACTATGTATGTAGGAGAGAGTGATTGTCAAGAGACATACAATGCTAAACTTTGTGATTATTCATTAAAAATTGGGGTTTAATATCACTGTTATAAAATACATGTCATACAGATATTGTATGTACAAGATATGATCCATTATGGACATATATGTGTGCATTCTAACCAAGGCTTGTGGTCAGCTGGTGCAACTGACACCCTAAAGTACAGAGTGTCATCCTTGAGGAACTGTTTGTTGCCAATATACTTGCGACGAAGCTCATGGTGGTGAATGAACTTAGAATAACCATATGTAAATCCAAGTTCTGCATCCATTTCAAATGATATTCTTCTAACATAATGATGTTCATCTGCCAACTGATTTAGTAATTCAATCTTGACACTTCCAGTGAATGGCCACTTCAGGTTAGTGTCATGCAATCCTTCCAGTATTTCCACAAAAAGCGATATGTATTCACCTGAGCTTCCCCTTGCTTGTATTCTAATGTTCATTTTGTATCCATTTGGTCTTGTATAAAAGGATGGTGATGTGTATGCCACTCTATCAATCTTCTTATCCTGAAATTGAGTTAGTTTAAATGTCATTGATTTCCCTTCTTCCAGTGTGTATGTCTTGTATTGCTCCTCTAACGATGCTATTTTACTCTGAGTGGACATCAGTTGATCTTGTTGTTCGGTAAGTCTGTCTTGTTATTCGGTAAGTCTGTCTTGTTGTTCGGTAAGTCTGTCTTGTTGTTCGGTAAGTCTGTCTTGTAGTTTGACCATTGATTTGATGACTACTTGGAGATGTTCCTTGTCATCATTCTCATGTTCCTCCAAGTCTTTTCGTAGTGGCCGTGCATGGCATCCGACATGCTTGTATTTACACTCTTCGATTGTATACTCACAGTCAGTGGTCACATGATAGTGTACTAAGGAAGAACATATTTCTATATCACAGCCTTCATTGGGACACATACAAGGGATCATTGGGCAGTCCTGGAGGTGTGTCGTGACACGTTCTTCATAAGGTCCCCATTCGTTGCAGTGAGGACACTCGTACTTTCGATTAGGACATGTTTCACTTTCATGCTTTTCAAGTTCTATCCTTAAGAACTTGTTTTTTCTGCCATTTTCATCAAGGCACTTGTTAGGGCAAGATACCATTTCGTAAGGACAGGTCTTGTGGTGTTCCCTTAGTGACAGTAATTCTCCTGTCCAGGAACATTCTGTTTTCACACATTTCACTTTGAGAGATCTAATCTCTCTCTCACCTACAAAAAAATGACATTTTTATGGAACTTCCATTAAATGAGTAGATGCGGGAGACTTGATCAATCCTCTAGATCTGATTTCAGCATGTGGTGGTGGTAATGGTGTGTGTGTGTTACCATTAGTCATAGCTCACATAATGACTATAATATGTAAGCATGTGATATATATTATTATATATACATACATACATAATTATATAGCTTTAGATATAGCCCTAACTATTAATCCTAGCTCATGTGCTGACATCAGATATTCTTATGTGGGGGTAAAGTGGCTAGTTAGTGACACTTTTGTGCTTGTATTTTTTACTGTGTACTACTGGCACATACACAGCTACACAGCTTCCTCACACATAGCTACTTACTCTTGCCATCTTTGAAAAACTTTGCATCGTTCACTCTGCAACTAGGACATCTCCTGTCCAGCTTCTTGTTCTTCTCATGAAGACATTTCTCACAAAGCAATTTTCCACAGTTCCCATGTTGCCATGGATCTCTTGCCACTGACAGACAAATCATACATAGCAATGCATCAGGAGATTCTACAAATTCTACTTCAGAATCCACTTCAGAATCTACTTCAGAACTCACTTCAGAATCTACTTCAGAACCCACTTCAGAACCCACTTCAGAACCCACTTCAGAACCCACTTCAGGACCCACTTCAGAATCCATTGTTCTTAAATGCTGGAGCTGCTGTTGAAATCATGTGATCCATTCATGTGATCATTAGTGAAGTATGGCTAAAATAACCAAGAAACCTTACCAATTATATGGGATTGATAAGAAGTTGTTGTAGAGTATTGTTTTTGTTTTTGGCTCACAGGTATTGTGTTGTTACTGGGAGAGAATACTGTTTTGGTTTAAAATGCTAGATACCTTAGGACTTGGTGGGGAGGGTTCACACCCTTTCTCTAATCTTTTACTCTTAACTCAGCATTAATTGATGTTTAGTTCCACATCTACAGTAACTACATTAAGCATAGGTGTAGGAATGAGATTTTGATTGGGGGGCACTGTATGGAAAGGAATGGCTAAGTGTGTGTCGGCGAAAATTTTGAGTGACCATACCCACTAGCTACACATTTTTAATACAATTTAATAAGAACCAAAAATGCTTATTTTCACCTATAAACTTCTCAGCAATACGTACCTAGCTCTAGCTAATACTGAGCAGCTGCTACATGCATCAAGAGAGACTCCATAGGCCACAAATGTTGACACTAGGTATATTGCATTTGTGTGCATTATTAATATAGCTGATATAATTACTTCATATTGACT